>JANJGN010000164.1:600000-1113351 GCA_026770705.1 Isurus oxyrinchus
TTGCTCTTCCCTCACTAACACACAGTCTGTCCCACTCTCAGACACCAGCTCCTCTGTCACCAACACACAGCCTGTCCCTCTCTCAGATACCAGCTCCTCCCTCACTAACACACAGTCTGTCCCTCTCTGTGATACCAGCTCCTCCCTCACTAACACACAGCCTGTCCCACTCTCAGAATCCAGCTACTCCGTCACTAACACACAGCCTCACCCACTCTCAGATACCAGCTCCTCCCTCACTAACACACAGTCTGTCCCACTCTCAGATACCAGCTCCTCCCTCACTAACACACAGCCTGTCCCACTCTCAGATACCAGCTCCTCCCTCACTAACACACAGCCTGTCCCACTCTCAGATTCCAGCTCCTCCCTCACTAACACACAGCCTGTCCCACTCTCAGATACCAGCTCCTCCCTCACTAACACACAGCCTGTCCCACTCTCAGATTCCAGCTCCTCCCTCACAAACACACAACCTGTCTCATTCTCAGATACCAGCTCCTCCTTCACTAACACACTGCCTCTCCCACTCTCAGATTCCTGCTCCTCCCTCACTAACAAACAGCCTGTCACACTCTCAGATACCCTCTCCTCCCTCAATAACACACAGCCTGTCCTACTCTCAGATACCAGAACCTCCCTCACTAACACACAGTCTGTCCCATTCTCAGACACCAGCTCCTCCCTCACTAACACACAGCCTGTCTCACTCTCCGATACCAACTCCTCCCTCACTAACACACAGCCTGTCCCACTATCAGATACCAGCTCCTCCCTCACTTACACAGAGCCTCTCCCACTCTCAGAATCCTGCTCCTCCCTCACTAACACATAGCCTGTCCCTCTCTCAGATCCCAGCTCCTCCCTCACTTACACACAGCCTGTCCCACTCTCAGGTACCAGCTCCTCCCTCACTAAAACAGAGCCTGTCCCACTCTCAGACACCACCTCCTCCCTCGCTAACACAGGCTGTTCCACTTTCCGATACCAGCTCTTCCCTCACTAATACACAGCCTGACTCGCCCTCAGATACCAGCTCGGCCCTCACTAACACACAGTCATTCCTACACTCAGATATCAGCACCTCCCTCACTAACACACATGCTGACCCTCACCCAGATTCCAGATCCTCCCTCTGTCACACAAAGCTTGTCTCACTCTCAGATACCAGCTCCTCCCTCACTAACACACAGCCTCAACCACTCTCAGAATCCTGCTCCTCCCTCACTAACACACAGCCTGTCCCACTCTCAGATACCTGCTCCTCCCTCACTAACACACAGCTTGTCCCACTCTCAGATACCAGCTCCTCCATCACTAACAGAGCCTGTCCGACTCTCAGATAACAGCTCCTCACTCACTAAAACACAGCCTCACGCACTCTCAGATACCAGCTGCTCCCTCACCAACACACAGACTGTCCCATTCTCAGATACCATCTCTTCCCTCACTAACACACAACCTGTCTCACTCTCATGTACCAGCTCCTCCCTCAATAACACACAGCCTGTCCTACTCTCAGATACCAGCTCCTTTTTCACTAACACACAGCCTGTCCCCTCTCAGATAACACCTACACCCTCACTAACACACAGCCTGTCCCACTCTCAGATACTAGTTCCTCCATCACTAAACACACAGCCTGTCCCACTCTAAGATACCATCTTCTCCTTCACTAACACACAGCCTGTCCCACTCTCAGAAACCATCACTCCCTGACTGACACACAGCCTGTCCGACTCTCAGATACCAGCTCCTCCCTCACTAAGAAATAGCCTGTCCCACTGTCTGATGCCAGCTCCTCTCTCACTAACACACAGCCTCACGCACTCTCAGATACCAGCTCCTCCCTCACTAACACACAGACTGTCCCATTCTCAGATACCAGACCTCCCTCACTAAGACAGCCTCTCCCACTCTCAGATACCAGCTCCTCCCTCACAAACACACATCCTGTCCCACTCTCAGATACTTGCTCCTCCCTCACTAACACACAGCCTGTCCCACTGTCAGATACTAGTTCCTCCATCACGAAACACACAGCCTGTCCCACTCTCAGATAGCAGCTCATCCCTCACTAACACACAGCCTGTCCCACTCTCAGATACTTGCTCCTCCCTCACTAACACACAGCCTGTCACAGTCTCAGATACCAGTCCTCCCTCACTAACACAGCCTCTCCCACTCTCAGAAACCAGCTCCTCCCTCACTAACACACAGCCTGTCCCACTTTCAGATACTTGCTCCTCCCTCACTAACACACAGTCTGTCCCAATCTCACACACCAGCTCCTCTGTGACTAACACACAGCCTGTCCCACTCTCAGATACTTGCTCCTCCCTCACTAACACACAGCCTGTCCCAATCTCCGATACCAGCTCCTCCCTCACTAACACACAGCCTGTCCCACTCTCCGATACCAGCTCCTCCCTCACTAACACACAGCCTGTCACAGTCTCAGATACCAGTCCTCCCTCACTAACACAGCCTCTCCCACTCTCAGGTACCAGCTCCTCCTTCACTAATACAAAGCCTGTCCCACTCTCAGATACCAGCTCCTCCCTCACTAACACACAGCCTGTCTCACTCTCAGGTACCAGCTCCTCCCTCAATAACACACCGCCTGTCCTACTCTCAGATTCCAGCACCTCCCCAACTAACACACAGCCTCTCCAACTCTCGGATACCAGCTCCTCCCTCACTAACACACAGCCTGTCCCCTCTCAGATACCAGCTACACCCTCACTAACACACAGCCTGTCCCACTCTCAGAAACCATCTCCTCCCTCACTGACACACAGCCTGTCCGACTCTCAGATAACAGCTCCTCACTCACTAAAACACAGCCTCACGCACTATCAGATACCAGCTGCTCCCTCACCAACACAGAGCCTGTCACACTCTCAGATACTTACTCCTCCATCACTAACACACAGCTTGTCCCACTCTCAGATACCAGTCCTCCCTCACTTACACAGCCTCTCCCACTCTCAGATACCAGCTCCTCCCTCACTAACACACAGCCTGTCCCACTCTCAGACACCAGCTTCTCCGTCACTAACACACAGCCGGTCCCACTCTCAGATACCAGCTCCTCCCTCACTAACACACAGCCTCACCCACTCTCAGATACCAGCTTCTCCCTCACTAACACACACCCCTATCCCACTCTCAGATACTAGTTCCTCCATCACTAAACACACAGCCTGTCCCACTCTCAGATACTTGCTCCTCCCTCACTAACACACAGCCTGTCCCACTCTCCGATACCAGCTCCTCCCTCACTAACACACAGTCTGTCCCAATCTCCGATACCAGCTCCTCCCTCACTAACACACAGCCTGTCATAGTCAGATACCAGCTCCTCCCTCACTAACACACAGCCTGTCGCAATCTCAGATACCAGCTCCTCCGTCACTAACACAAAGCCTGTCCCATTCTCAGATACCAGCTCCTCCCACAATAACACAAAGCCGGTCCAACTCTCAGATACCAGCTCCTCCCTCTCTAACACACATCCTGTCCCTCTCTCAGATTCCTGCTCCTCCCTCACTAACACACAACCTGTCTCACTCTCATGTACCAGCTCCTCCCTCAATAACACACAGCCTGTCCTACTCTCAGATACCAGCTCCTTTTTCACTAACACACAGCCTGTCCCCTCTCAGATAACACCTACACCCTCACTAACACACAGCCTGTCCCACTCTCAGATACTAGTTCCTCCATCACTAAACACACAGCCTGTCCCTCTCTAAGATACCATCTCCTCCTTCACTAACACACAGCCTGTCCCACTCTCAGAAACCATCACCTCCCTGACTGACACACAGCCTGTCCGACTCTCATATACCAGCTCCTCCCTCACTAAGAAATAGCCTGTCCCACTGTCTGATGCCAGCTCCTCTCTCACTAACACACAGCCTCACGCACTCTCAGATACCAGCTCCTCCCTCACTAACACACAGACTGTCCCATTCTCAGATACCAGACCTCCCTCACTAAGACAGCCTCTCCCACTCTCAGATACCAGCTCCTCCCTCACAAACACACAGCCTGTCCCACTCTCAGATACTTGCTCCTCCCTCACTAACACACAGCCTGTCCCACTGTCAGAAACTAGTTCCTCCATCACGAAACACACAGCCTGTCCCACTCTCAGATAGCAGCTCATCCCTCACTAACACACAGCCTGTCCCACTCTCAGATACTTGCTCCTCCCTCACTAACACACAGCCTGTCACAGTCTCAGATACCAGTCCTCCCTCACTAACACAGCCTCTCCCACTCTCAGAAACCAGCTCCTCCCTCACTAACACACAGCCTGTCCCACTTTCAGATACTTGCTCCTCCCTCACTAACACACAGTCTGTCCCAATCTCACACACCAGCTCCTCTGTGACTAACACACAGCCTGTCCCACTCTCAGATACTTGCTCCTCCCTCACTAACACACAGCCTGTCCCAATCTCCGATACCAGCTCCTCCCTCACTAACACACAGCCTGTCCCACTCTCCGATACCAGCTCCTCCCTCACTAAATCACAGCCTGTCGCCATCTCAGATACTAGCTCCTCCCTCACTAACACACAGCCTGTCCCACTCTCAGATTCCAGCTCCTCCCTCAATAACACAAAGCCAGTCGCACTCTCAGGTACCAGCTCCTCTTTCACGAAAATAGCCTGTCTCACTCTCAGATACAAGCTCCTCCTTCACTAACACACAGCCTGTCTCCTCTCAGATACCAGCTACACCCTCACTAACACACAGCCTGTCCCACTCTCAGATACTTGCTCCTCCCTCACTAACACACAGCTTGTCCCACTCTCAGATACCAGTCCTCCCTCACTTACACAGCCTCTCCCACTCTCAGACAGCAGCTTCTCCGTCACTAACACACAGCCGGTCCCACTCTCAGATACCAGCTGCTCCCTCACTAACACACAGCCTGTCCCACTCTCAGATACCAGCTCCTCCCTCACTAACAGACAGCCTGTCCCACTCTCTGATACCAGCTCCTCCCTCACTAACACACAGCCTGTCCCACTCTCGGATACCAGCACCTCGCTCACTTACACACAGCCTCACCCACTCTCAGATACCAGATTCTCCCTCACTAAGACACAGCCTGTCCCCTCTCAGATACAAGCTCCTCCCTCACTAACATACACCCGGTCCCACTCTCAGATACTAGTTCCTCCATCACTAAACACACAGCCTGTCCCACTCTCAGATACTTGCTCCTCCCTCACTAACACACAGTCTGTCCCAATCTCCGATACCAGCTCCTCCCTCACTAACAAACAGCCTGTCATAGTCAGATACCAGCTCCTCCCTCACTAACACACAGCCTGTCGCTATCTCAGATACCAGCTCCTCCGTCACTAACACACAGCCTGTCCCATTCTCAGATACCAGCTCCTCCCTCACTAACACACAGCCTGTCGCACTCTCAGATTCCAGCTCCTCCCACAATAACATAAAGCCTGTCCAACTCTCAGATACCAGCTCCTCCCTCACTAACACACAGCCTGTCCCACTCTCAGATACCAGCTCCTCCTTCACAAAAATAGTCTGTCTCACTCTCAGATACCAGCTCCTCCTTCACTAACACACATCCTGTCCCTCTCTCAGATACCAGCACCTCCCTAACTAACACACACGCTGTCCCACTCTCGAATACCAGCTCCTCGCTCACTAACACACAGCCTCACCCACTCTCAGATACCAGCTCCTTTTTCACTAACACACAGCCTGTCCCCTCTCAGATAACACCTACACCCTCACTAACACAGAGCCTGTCCCACTCTCAGATACTAGTTCCTCCATCATTAAACACACAGCCTGTCCCACTCTAAGATACCATCTCCTCCTTCACTAACACATAGCCTGTCCCACTCTCAGAAACCATCACCTCCCTGACTGACACACAGCCTGTCCGACTCTCAGATACCAGCTCCTCCCTCACTAAGAAATAGCCTGTCCCACTGTCTGATGCCAGCTCCTCCCTCACTAACACACAGACTGTCCCAATCTCAGATACCAGACCTCCCTCACTAAGACAGCCTCTCCCACTCTCAGATACCAGCTCCTCCCTCACAAACACATAGCCTGTCCCACTCTCAGATACTTGCTCCTCCCTCACTAACACACAGCCTGTCCCACTCTCAGATACTAGTTCCTCCATCACGAAACACACAGCCTGTCCCTCTCTCAGATAGCAGGTCCTCCCTCACTAACACACAGCCTGTCCCACTCTCAGATACTTGCTCCTCCCTCACTAACACACAGCCTGTCACAGTCTCAGATACCAGTCCTCCCTCACTAACACAGCCTCTCCCACTCTCAGAAACCAGCTCCTCCCTCACTAACACACAGCCTGTCCCACTTTCAGATACTTGCTCCTCCATCAATAACACACAGTCTGTCCCAATCTCACACACCAGCTCCTCTGTGACTAACACACAGCCTGTCCCACTCTCAGATACTTGCTCCTCCCTCACTAACACACAGTCTGTCCCAATCTCCGATACCAGCTCCTCCCTCACTAACACACAGCCTGTCCCACTCTCAGATACCAGCTCCTCCCTCACTAACACAGCCTGTCCCACTCTCCGATACCAGCTCCTCCCTCACTAAATCACAGCCTGTCGCCATCTCAGATACTAGCTCCTCCCTCACTAACACACAGCCTGTCCCACTCTCAGATTCCAGCTCCTCCCTCAATAACACACAGCCTGTCTCACTCTCAGATACCAGCTCCTCCCTCACTAACACACAGCCTGTCCCACTCTCAGATTCCAGCTCCTCCCTCAATAACACACATCCTGTCTCACTCTCAGATACCAGCTCCTCCCTCACTAACACACAGCCTGTCCCACTCTCAGATACCAGCTCCTCCCTCAATAACACACAGCCTGTCTCACTCTCAAATACCAGCTCCTCCCTCACTAACGCACAGCCTGTCCCACTCTCAGATACCAGCTCCTCCCTCACTAACACACAGCATGTATGACTCACAGGTACCAGCTCCTCCCTCAGTAACACACAGCCTGTCCTACTCTCAGATACAAGCACCTCCCCAACTAACACACAGCCTCTCCAACTCTCGGATACCAGCTCCTCTCTCACTAACACACAGCCTTTCCCACTCTCAGATACTACTTCCTCCATCACTAAACACACAGCCTGTCCCATTCTCAGATACCATCTCCTCCCTCACTAACACACAGCCTGTCCAACTCTCAGATACAAGCTCCTCCCTCACTAACACAGAGCCTGTCCCACTCTCAGATACTTGCTCCTCCCTCACTAACACACAGCTTGTCCCACTCTCAGATACCAGTCCGCCCTCACTAACACAGCCTCTCCCACTCTCAGATACCAGCTCTTCCCTCACTAACACACAGCCTGTCCCACTCTCAGATACCAGCTCCTCCCTCACTAACACACAGCCTGTCCCACTCTCAGACAACAGCTTCTCCGTCACTAACACACAGCCGGTCCCACTCTCAGATACCAGCACCTCGCTCACTAACACACAACCTCACCCACTGTCAGATACCACCTTCTCCCTCACTAAGACACAGCCTGTCCCCGCTCAGATACCAGCTCCTCCCTCACTAACACACAGCCTGTCCCACTCTCAGATACTTGCTCCTCCCTCACTAACACACAGTCTGTCCCACTCTCCGATACAAGCGCCTCCCTCACTAACACACAGCCTGTTCCACTCTCAGATACCAGCTCCTCTCTCACTAACACACAGCCTGTCCCACTCTCAGATACCAGCACCTCCCTCACTAACACACAGACTGTCCCACTCTCAGATACCAGCTCCTCCCTCACTAACATACAGCCTGTCCCACTCTCAGATACTTGCTCCTCGCTCACTAACACACAGCCTGTCCCACTCTCAGATACCAGCTCCTCCCTCACTAACACACAGCCTGTCCCACTCTCAGATACTTGGTCCTCCCTCACTAACACACAGACTGTCCCAATCTCCGATACCAGCGCCTCCCTCACTAACAAACAGCCTGTCTTAGTCTCAGATACCAGCTCCTCCCTCAATAACACACAGCCTGTCCCATTCTCAGATACCAGCTCCTCCCTCACTAACACACAGCCTGTCCCACTCTCCGATACCAGCTCCTCCCTCACTCACACACAGCCTGTCCCACTCTCAGGTACCATCTCCTCCCTCACTAACACACAGCCTGTCCCACTCTCAGATACCAGCTCCTCCCTCACTAACACAGCCTGTCCCACTCTCAGATACCAGCTCCTCCCTCACTAACACACAGTTTGTCCCACTCTCAGATACCAGCTCCTCCCTCACTAACACAGCCTCTCCCACTCTCAGATACCAGCTCCTCCCTCACTAACACACAGCCTGTCCCACTCTCTGATACCTGCTCCACCCTCACTAACACACAGCCTGTCCCACTCTCGGATACCAGCACCTCGCTCACTAACACACAGCCTCACCCACTCTCAGATACCAGCTCCTCCCTCACTAACACACACCCGGTCCCACTCTCAGATACTAGTTCCTCCATCACTAAACACACAGCCTGTCCCACTCTCAGATACTTGCTCCTCCCTCACTAACACACAGTCTGTCCCAATCTCCGATACCAGCTCCTCCCTCACTCACACACAGCCTGTCTTGGTCTCAGATACCAGCTCCTCCCTCACTAACACACAGCCTGTCTCACTCTCAGGTACCAGCTCCTCCCTCACTAACACACAGCCTGTCCCACTCTCAGATACTTGGTCCTCCCTCACTAACACACAGTCTGTCCCAAACTCCGATACCAGCTCCTCCCTCACTAACACACAGCCTGTCCCAATCTCAGATACCAGCTCCTCCCTCACTCACACACAGCCTGTCCCACTCTCAGGTACCATCTCTTCCCTCACTAACACACAGCCTGTCCCACTCTCAGATACCAGCTCCTCCCTCACTAACACACAGCCTGTCCCACTCTCAGATACCAGCTCCTCCCTCACTAACACACAGCTTGTCCCACTCTCAGATACCAGCTCCTCCCTCACTAACACAGCCTCTCCCACACTCAGATACCAGCTCCTCCCTCACTAACACACAGCCTGTCCCACACTCGGATACCAGCACCTCGCTCACTAACACACAGCCTGTCCCAATCTCAGATACCAGCTCCTCCCTCACTCACACACATCCTGTCCCACTCTCAGGTAAAATCTCCTCCCTCACTAACACACAGCCTGTCCCACTCTCAGATACCAGCTCCTCCCTCACTAACACACAGCCTCACGCACTCTCAGATACCAGCTCCTCCCTCACTAACACACAGACTATCCTATTCTCAGATACCAGCTCATCTCTCACTAACACACAGCTTGTCACAGTCTCAGATACCAGTCCTCCCTCACTAACACAGCCTCTCCCACTCTGAAATACCAGCTCCTCCCTCACTATAACACAGGCTGTCCCACTCTCAGACACCAGCTCCTCTCTCACTAACACACAGCCTGTCCGAGTCTCAGATACTTGCTCCTCCCTCACTAACAAACAGCCTGTCCCACTCTCCGATACCAGCTCCTCCCTCAATAAATCACAGCCTGTCGCCATCTCAGAAACGAGCTCCTCCCTCACTAACACACAGCCTGTCCCACTCTCAGATTCCAGCTCCTCCCTCACTAACACAATGCCAGTCGCACTCTCAGGTACCAGCTCCTCACTCACTAACACACAGCCTGTCCCAATCTCAGATACCAGCTCCTCATTCAAGAAAATAGCCTGTCTCACTCTAAGATAGAAGCTCCTCCCTCAGTAGCACACAGCCTGTCCTACTCTCAGATACCAGCACTTCCCCAACTAACACACAGCCTCTCCAACTCTCGGATACCAGCTCCTCCCTCACTAACACACAGCCTGTCCCACTCTCAGATACCATCTCCTCCCTCACTAACACACAGCCTGTCCCACTCTCAGATACCAGCTCCTCCCTCACTAACATAAAGCCTCTCCCACTCTCGGACACCAGCACCTCGCTCACTAACACACAGCCTCACCCACTCTCAGATACCAGCACCTCCCTCACTAACACACAGCCTGTCCCACTCTCAGATACCAGCTCCTCCCTCACTAACACACAGCCTGTCCCACTCTCAGATACTATTTCCTCCATCACTAAACACACAGTCTGTCCCAAGCTCAGATACCATCTCCTCCCTCACTAACACACAGCCTGTCCCACTCTCAGAAACCATCTCCTCCCTCACTGACACACAGCCTGTCCGACTCTCAGATACCAGCTCCTCCCTCACTAAGAAACAGCCTGTCCCACTCTCAGATACCAGCTCCTCCCTCACTAACACACAGCCTCACGCACTCTCAGATACCAGTTCCTCCCTCAATAACACACATACTGTCCCATTCTCAGATACCATCTCCTCCTTCACTAACACACAGCCTGTCCCACTCTCAGATACTTGCTCCTCCCTCACTAACACACAGCCTGTCCCACTCTCAGATACTTGCTCCTCCCTCAGTAACACACAGTCAGTCCCAATCTCAGATACCAGCTCCTCCCTCACTAACACACAGATTGTCACTGTCTCAGATACCAGTCCTCCCTCACTAACACACAGCCTCTCCCAATCTCAGATACCAGCTCCTCCCTCACTAACACACAGCCTCTCCCAATCTCAGATACCAGCTCCTCCCTCACTAAAACACAGCCTGTCCCATTCTCAGATACCAGCTCCTCCCTCACTAACACACAGACTGTCCCATTCTCAGATACCAGCTCCTCCCTCACTAACACACAGCCTGTCCCACTCTCAGATACCAGCTCCTCCTCACTAACACACAGCCTGTCCCACTCTCAGATACCAGCTCCTCCCTCACTAACACACAGCCTGTCCCACTCTCAGATACCAGCTCTTCCTTCACTAACACACAGTCTGTCCCAATCTCAGATACTTGCTCCTCCTTCACTAACACACAGTCTGTCCCAATCTCAGATACCAGCTCCTCCCTCACTAACACACAGTCTTTCCCACTCTCAGATACCAGCTCCTCCCTCACTAACACACAGCCTGTCCCATTCTCAGAAACCAGCTCCTCCCTCACTAACACACAGTCTGTCCCAATCCCAGATACCAGCTCCTCCCTCACTAACACACAGCCTGTCCCACTCTCACATACCAGCTCCTCCCTCACGAACACACAGCCTGTCCAACTCTCAGTTACTTGCTCCTCCCTCACTAACACTCAGCTTGTCCCAGTCTCAGACACCAGTCCTCCCTCACTAACACAGCCTGTCCCACTCTCAGATAATTGCTCCTCTCTCACTAACACACAGTCTGTCCCACTCTCAGACACCAGCTCCTCTGTCACTAACACACAACCTGTCCCCTCTAAGATACCAGCTACTCCCTCACTAACACACAGCCTCTCCCACTCTCAGATACCAGCTGCTCCCTCACTAACACACAGCCCTTCCGACTCTCTGATACCAGCTCCTCCCTCCCTAACACACAGTCTGTCGAAATCTCAGATACCAACTCCTCCCTCACTAAAACACGACCTGTCCCACTTTCAGATACCAGCTCCTCCATCACTCACACACAGTCTGTCCCACTCTCAGTTACCAGCTCCTCCCTCACTAACACACAGCCTCACCCACTCTCAGATACCAGCTACTCCCTCACTAACACACAGCCTGTCCCACTCTCAGATACCATCTCCTCCCTCACTAACACACAGCCTGTCCCACTCTCAGAAACCATCTCCTCCCTCACTCACGCACAGACTGTCTCAATCACAGAAACCATCTCCTCCCTCATTGACACACAGCCTGTCCGACTCTCAGATACCATCTCCTCCCTCACTAAGAAACAGCCTGTCCCACTTGAGATACCAGCTCCTCACTCACCAACACACAGCCTGTCCCACTCGCAGATACCAGTCCCTCCCTCACTAACACTCAGCCTGTCCCACTCTCAGATACCATCTCCTCCCTCACAAACACACAGCCTGTCTCACTATCAGATACCAGCTCCTCCCTCACTAACATACAGCCTGTCGCACTCTCAGATACCCTCTCCTGCCTCACTAACACACAGCCTGTCCCACTCTCAGATACCATCTCCTCCCTCACTAACACACAGCCTGTCCCACTCTCAGATACCAGCTCCTCCCTCACTAACACACAGCCTGTCTCACTCTCAGATACCAGCTTCTCCTTCACTAAAAGAGCATGTCTCACTCTCAGATACAAGCTCCTCCCTCACTAACACACACGCTGTCCCATTCTCAGATACCGTCTCCTCCCTCACTAACACAAAGCCTGTCCCACTCTCAGATACCAGTTTCTCCCTCACTAACAAACAGCCTGTCCAACTCTCAGATATCAAATCCTCCATCACTAACATACAGCCAGTCCCACTCTCAGATACCGTCTTCTCCACGATTAACACACACCCTGTCCCGCTCTCAGATACCAGCTCCTCCCTCACTAACACACAGCCTCTCCCACTCTCAGATACCATCTCCTCCATCACTAAACAAACAGCCTGTCCCACTCTCAAATACCATCTCCTCCCTCACTAACACATAGCCTGTCCCACTCTCAGAAACCATCTCCTCCCTCACTAACACACAGCCTGTCTCGCTCACAGATACCAGGTCCTCCCTCACTAAGACACAGCCTGTACGACTCTCAGATATCAGCTCCTCAATCACTAACACACAGCCTGTCCCACTCTCAGATACCAGCTCCTCCCGCACTTACACACAGCCTGTCCCACTCTCAGATACCAGTCCCTCCATCACTACCACACAGCCTGTTTCACTCACAGATATCAGCTCCTCCATCACTAACACACAGCCTGTTTCACTCTCAGATACCAGCTCCTCCCTCACTAACACACAGCCTGTCCCACTCTCAGATACCAGCTCCTCCCTCACTAACACACAGCCTGTCCCACTCTCAGATACCAGCTCCTCCCTCACTAACACAGCCTGTCTCACTCTCAAATACCAGCTCCTCCTTCACTAAAATAGCCTGTCTCACTCTCAGATACCTGCTCCTCCCTCACTAACACACAGCCTGTCGCAATCTCAGATACCAGCTCCTCCCTCACTAACACACAGCCTGTCCCACTCTCAGATACCAGCTCCTCCCTCACTAACACACAGCCTGTCCCAAACTTAGATACCAGCTCCTCCCTCACTAACACAGAGCCTGTCCCACTCTCGGATACCATCTCCTCCCTCACTAACACACAGCCTGTCCCACACTCAGATACCAGCTCCTCCCTCACTGACACACAGCCTGTCCCACTCTCAGATACCATCTCCTCCCTCACTAACACACAGCCTGTCCCACTCTCAGACACCAGCTCCTCCCTCACTAACACACTGCCTGTCCCACTCTCAGATACCAGCTCCTCGCGCACTAACACACAGCCTCACCCATTCTCAGATACCAGCTCCTCCCTCACTATCACACAACCTGTCCCCTCTAAGATACCAGCTACTCCCTCACTAACACACAGCCTCTCCCACTCTCAGATACCAGCTGCTCCCTCACTAACACACAGCCCTTCCGACTCTCTGATACCAGCTCCTCCCTCCCTAACACGCAGTCTGTCGAAATCTCAGATACCAACTCCTCCCTCACTAAAACACGACCTGTCCCACTTTCAGATACCAGCTCCTCCATCACTCACACACAGCCTGTCCCACTCTCAGTTACCAGCTCCTCCCTCACTAACACACAGCCTCACCCACTCTCAGATACCAACTACTCCCTCACTAACACACAGCCTGTCTCAATCACAGAAACCATGTCCTCCCTCAATGACACACAGCCTGTCCGACTCTCAGATACCATCTCTTCCCTCACTAAGAAACAGCCTGTCCCACTTGAGATACCAGCTCCTCACTCACTAACACACAGCCTGTCCCACTCGCAGATACCAGTCCCTCCCTCACTAACACTCAGCCTGTCCCACTCTCAGTTACCATCTCCTCCCTCACAAACACACAGCCTGTCCCACTCTCAGATACCAGCTCCTCCCTCACTAACACAGCCTGTCTCACTCTCAAATACCAGCTCCTCCTTCACTAAAATAGCCTGTCTCACTCTCAGATACCAGCTCCTCCCTCACTAACACACAGCCTGTCGCAATCTCAGATACCAGCTCCTCCCTCACTAACACACAGCCTGTCCCACTCTCAGATACCAGCTCCTCCCTCACTAACACACAGCCTGTCCCACTCTTAGATACCTGCTCCTCCCTCACTAACACAGAGCCTGTCCCACTCTCGGATACCATCTCCTCCCTCACTAACACACAGCCTGTCCCACACTCAGATACCAGCTCCTCCCTCACTGACACACAGCCTGTCCCACTCTCAGATACCATCTCCTCCCTCACTAACACACAGCCTGTCACACTCTCAGACACCAGCTCCTCCCTCACTAACACACTGCCTGTCCCACTCTCAGATACCTGCTCCTCGCGCACTAACACACAGCCTCACCCATTCTCAGATACCAGCTCCTCCCTCACTATCACACAACCTGTCCCCTCTAAGATACCAGCTACTCCCTCACTAACACACAGCCTCTCCCACTCTCAGATACCAGCTGCTCCCTCACTAACACACAGCCCTTCCGACTCTCTGATACCAGCTCCTCCCTCCCTAACACACAGTCTGTCGAAATCTCAGATACCAACTCCTCCCTCACTAAAACACGACCTGTCCCACTTTCAGATACCAGCTCCTCCATCACTCACAAACAGCCTGTCCCACTCTCAGTTACCAGCTCCTCCCTCACTAACACACAGCCTCACCCACTCTCAGATACCAGCTACTCCCTCACTAACACACAGCCTGTCCCACTCTCAGATACCATCTCCTCCCTCACTAAAACACAGCCTGTCCCACTCTCCGAAACCATCTCCTCCCTCACTCACGCACAGACTGTCTCAATCACAGAAACCATCTCCTCCCTCAATGACACACAGCCTGTCCGACTCTCAGATACCATCTCCTCCCTCACTAAGAAACAGCCTGTCCCACTTGAGATACCAGCTCCTCACTCACTAACACACAGCCTGTCCCACTCGCAGATACCAGTCCCTCCCTCACTAACACTCAGCCTGTCCCACTCTCAGTTACCATCTCCTCCCTCACAAACACACAGCCTGCCTCACTATCAGATACCAGCTCCTCCCTCACTAACACACAGCCTGTACGACTCTCAGATATCAGCTCCTCCATCACTAACACACAGCCTGTCCCACTCTCAGATACCAGCTCCTCCCGCACTTACACACAGCCTGTCCCACTCTCAGATACCAGCTCCTCCCTCACCAACATAGCCTGTCCTGCTCCCAGATACCATCTCCTCCCTGAATAAAACACATCCTTTCCCACAATCATATACCAGGTGTTCCTTCACTAACACACAGCCTGTCCCAATCCCAGATTCCAGCTCCTTCCTCACTAACACAGCCTGTCTCACTCTCAGATACCAGCTCCTACCTCACTAACACATAGCCTGTCCCACTATCAGATACCAGCTCCTCCCTCAGTAACACACAGCCTGTTCTACTCTCAAATACCAGCTCCTCCCTCACTAACACACAGCCTGGCAAACTCTCAGATACCAGCTACTCACTCGATCACACACAGCCTGTCCCATTCTCAGATACCGTCTCCTCCCTCACTAACACAACGCCTGTCCCACTGTCAGATACCAGTTTCTCCCTCACTAACACACAGCCTGTCCCACTCTCAGATACCAGTCCCTCCCTCACTAACAAACAGCCTGTCTCACTCTCAGATACCATCTCGTCCCTCATTAACAAACAGCCTGTCCAACTCTCAGATATCAAATCCTCCATCACTAACATACAGCCAGTACCACTCTCAGATACCGTCTTCTCCACGACTAACACACACGCTGTCCCGCTCTCAGATACCAGCTCCTCCCTCACTAACACACAGCCTCTCCCACTCTCAGATACCATCTCCTCCATCACTAAACACACAGCCTGTCCCACTCTCAAATACCATCTCCTCCCTCACTAACACATAGCCTGTCCCACTCTCAGAAACCATCTCCTCCCTCACTAACACAGAGCCTGTCTCGCTCACAGATACCAGGTCCTCCCTCACTAACACACAGCCTGTACGACTCTCAGATATCAGCTCCTCCATCACTAACACACAGCCTGTCCCACTCTCAGATACCAGCTACTCCCGCACTTACACACAGCCTCACCCACTCTCAGATACCAGTCCCTCCATCACTAACACACAGCCTGTTTCACTCTCAGATATCAGCTCCTCCATCACTAACACACAGCCTGTTTCACTCTCAGATACCAGCTCCTCCCTCACTAACACACAGCCTCTCCCACTCTCAGATACCAGCTCCTCCCTCACTAACACACAGCCTGTCCCACTCTCAGATACCAGCTCCTCCCTCACTAACACAGCCTGTCTCACTCTCAAATACCAGCTCCTCCTTCAGTAAAATAGCCTGTCTCACTCTCAGATACCAGCTCCTCCCTCACTAACACACAGCCTGTCGCAATCTCAGATACCAGCTCCTGCCTCACTAACACACAGCCTGTCCCACTCTCAGATACCAGCTCCTCCCTCACTAACACACAGCCTGTCCCACTCTCAGATACCAGCTCCTCCCTCACTAACACAGAGCCTGTCCCACTCTCGGATACCATCTCCTCCCTCACTAACACACAGCCTGTCCCACACTCAGATACCAGCTCCTCCCTCACTGACACACAGCCTGTCCCACTCTCAGATACCATCTCCTCCCTCACTAACACACAGCCTGTCCCACTCTCAGACACCAGCTCCTCCCTCACTAACACACAGCCTGTCCCACTCTCAGATACCAGCTCCTCGCGCACTAACACACAGCCTCACCCATTCTCAGATACCAGCTCCTCCCTCACTATCACACAACCTGTCCCCTCTAAGATACCAGCTACTCCCTCACTAACACACAGCCTCTCCCACTCTCAGATACCAGTTTCTCCCTCACTAACACACAGCCTGTCCCACTCTCAGATACCAGTCCCTCCCTCACTAACAAACAGCCTGTCTCACTCTCAGATACCATCTCGTCCCTCATTAACAAACAGCCTGTCCAACTCTCAGATATCAAATCCTCCATCACTAACATACAGCCAGTACCACTCTCAGATACCGTCTTCTCCACGACTAACACACACGCTGTCCCGCTCTCAGATACCAGCTCCTCCCTCACTAACACACAGCCTCTCCCACTCTCAGATACCATCTCCTCCATCACTAAACACACAGCCTGTCCCACTCTCAAATACCATCTCCTCCCTCACTAACACATAGCCTGTCCCACTCTCAGAAACCATCTCCTCCCTCACTAACACAGAGCCTGTCTCGCTCACAGATACCAGGTCCTCCCTCACTAACACACAGCCTGTACGACTCTCAGATATCAGATCCTCCATCACTAACACACAGCCTGTCCCACTCTCAGATACCAGCTACTCCCGCACTTACACACAGCCTCACCCACTCTCAGATACCAGTCCCTCCATCACTAACACACAGCCTGTTTCACTCTCAGATATCAGCTCCTCCATCACTAACACACAGCCTGTTTCACTCTCAGATACCAGCTCCTCCCTCACTAACACACAGCCTCTCCCACTCTCAGATACCAGCTCCTCCCTCACTAACACACAGCCTGTCCCACTCTCAGATACCAGCTCCTCCCTCACTAACACAGCCTGTCTCACTCTCAAATACCAGCTCCTCCTTCAGTAAAATAGCCTGTCTCACTCTCAGATACCAGCTCCTCCCTCACTAACACACAGCCTGTCGCAATCTCAGATACCAGCTCCTCCCTCACTAACACACAGCCTGTCCCACTCTCAGATACCAGCTCCTCCCTCACTAACACACAGCCTGTCCCACTCTCAGATACCAGCTCCTCCCTCACTAACACAGAGCCTGTCCCACTCTCGGATACCATCTCCTCCCTCACTAACACACAGCCTGTCCCACACTCAGATACCAGCTCCTCCCTCACTGACACACAGCCTGTCCCACTCTCAGATACCATCTCCTCCCTCACTAACACACAGCCTGTCCCACTCTCAGACACCAGCTCCTCCCTCACTAACACACAGCCTGTCCCACTCTCAGATACCAGCTCCTCGCGCACTAACACACAGCCTCACCCATTCTCAGATACCAGCTCCTCCCTCACTATCACACAACCTGTCCCCTCTAAGATACCAGCTACTCCCTCACTAACACACAGCCTCTCCCACTCTCAGATACCAGCTGCTCCCTCACTAACACACAGCCCTTCCGACTCTCTGATACCAGCTCCTCACTCCCTAACACACAGTCTGTCTAAATCTCAGATACCAACTCCTCCCTCACTAAAACACGACCTGTCCCACTTTCAGATACCAGCTCCTCCATCACTCACACACAGCCTGTCCCACTCTCAGTTACCAGCTCCTCCCTCACTAACACACAGCCTCACCCACTCTCAGATACCAGCTACTCCCTCACTAACACAGAGCCTGTCCCACTCTCAGATACCATCTCCTCCCTCACTAACACACAGCCTGTCCCACTCTCAGAAACCATCTCCTCCCTCACTCACGCACAGACTGTCTCAATCACAGAAACCATCTCCTCCCTCATTGACACACAGCCTGTCCGACTCTCAGATGCCATCTCCTCCCTCACTAAGAAACAGCCTGTCCCACTTGAGATACCAGCTCCTCACTCACCAACACACAGCCTGTCCCACTCGCAGATACCAGTCCCTCCCTCACTAACACTCAGCCTGTCCCACTCTCAGATACCATCTCCTCCCTCACAAACACACAGCCTGTCTCACTATCAGATACCAGCTCCTCCATCACTAACATACAGCCTGTCGCACTCTCAGATACCCTCTCCTGCCTCACTAACACACAGCCTGTCCCACTCTCAGATACCATCTCCTCCCTCACTAACACACAGCCTGTCCCACTCTCAGATACCAGCTCCTCCCTCACTAACACACAGCCTGTCTCACTCTCAGATACCAGCTCCTCCCTCACTAACACACACGCTGTCCCATTCTCAGATACCGTCTCCTCCCTCACTAACACAAAGCCTGTCCCACTCTCAGATACCAGTTTCTCCCTCACTAACAAACAGCCTGTCCAACTCTCAGATATCAAATCCTCCATCACTAACATACAGCCAGTCCCACTCTCAGATACCGTCTTCTCCACGACTAACACACACCCTGTCCCGCTCTCAGATACCAGCTCCTCCCTCACTAACACACAGCCTCTCCCACTCTCAGATACCATCTCCTCCATCACTAAACAAACAGCCTGTCCCACTCTCAAATACCATCTCCTCCCTCACTAACACATAGCCTGTCCCACTCTCAGAAACCATCTCCTCCCTCACTAACACACAGCCTGTCTCGCTCACAGATACCAGGTCCTCCCTCACTAAGACACAGCCTGTACGACTCTCAGATATCAGCTCCTCCATCACTAACACACAGCCTGTCCCACTCTCAGATACCAGCTCCTCCCGCACTTACACACAGCCTGTCCCACTCTCAGATACCAGTCCCTCCATCACTACCACACAGCCTGTTTCACTCACAGATATCAGCTCCTCCATCACTAACACACAGCCTGTTTCACTCTCAGATACCAGCCCCTCCCTCACTAACACACAGCCTGTCCCACTCTCAGATACCAGCTCCTCCCTCACTAACACACAGCCTGTCCCACTCTCAGATACCAGCTCCTCCCTCACTAACACAGCCTGTCTCACTCTCAAATACCAGCTCCTCCTTCACTAAAATAGCCTGTCTCACTCTCAGATACCAGCTCCTCCCTCACTAACACACAGCCTGTCGCAATCTCAGATACCAGCTCCTCCCTCACTAACACACAGCCTGTCCCACTCTCAGATACCAGCTCCTCCCTCACTAACACACAGCCTGTCCCAAACTTAGATACCAGCTCCTCCCTCACTAACACAGAGCCTGTCCCACTCTCGGATACCATCTCCTCCCTCACTAACACACAGCCTGTCCCACACTCAGATACCAGCTCCTCCCTCACTGACACACAGCCTGTCCCACTCTCAGATACCATCTCCTCCCTCACTAACACACAGCCTGTCCCACTCTCAGACACCAGCTCCTCCCTCACTAACACACTGCCTGTCCCACTCTCAGATACCAGCTCCTCGCGCACTAACACACAGCCTCACCCATTCTCAGATACCAGCTCCTCCCTCACTATCACACAACCTGTCCCCTCTAAGATACCAGCTACTCCCTCACTAACACACAGCCTCTCCCACTCTCAGATACCAGCTGCTCCCTCACTAACACACAGCCCTTCCGACTCTCTGATACCAGCTCCTCCCTCCCTAACACGCAGTCTGTTGAAATCTCAGATACCAACTCCTCCCTCACTAAAACACGACCTGTCCCACTTTCAGATACCAGCTCCTCCATCACTCACACACAGCCTGTCCCACTCTCAGTTACCAGCTCCTCCCTCACTAACACACAGCCTCACCCACTCTCAGATACCAACTACTCCCTCACTAACACACAGCCTGTCTCAATCACAGAAACCATGTCCTCCCTCAATGACACACAGCCTGTCCGACTCTCAGATACCATCTCTTCCCTCACTAAGAAACAGCCTGTCCCACTTGAGATACCAGCTCCTCACTCACTAACACACAGCCTGTCCCACTCGCAGATACCAGTCCCTCCCTCACTAACACTCAGCCTGTCCCACTCTCAGTTACCATCTCCTCCCTCACAAACACACAGCCTGTCCCACTCTCAGATACCAGCTCCTCCCTCACTAACACAGCCTGTCTCACTCTCAAATACCAGCTCCTCCTTCACTAAAATAGCCTGTCTCACTCTCAGATACCAGCTCCTCCCTCACTAACACACAGCCTGTCGCAATCTCAGATACCAGCTCCTCCCTCACTAACACACAGCCTGTCCCACTCTCAGATACCAGCTCCTCCCTCACTAACACACAGCCTGTCCCACTCTTAGATACCTGCTCCTCCCTCACTAACACAGATCCTGTCCCACTCTCGGATACCATCTCCTCCCTCACTAACACACAGCCTGTCCCACACTCAGATACCAGCTCCTCCCTCACTGACACACAGCCTGTCCCACTCTCAGATACCATCTCCTCCCTCACTAACACACAGCCTGTCACACTCTCAGACACCAGCTCCTCCCTCACTAACACACTGCCTGTCCCACTCTCAGATACCTGCTCCTCGCGCACTAACACACAGCCTCACCCATTCTCAGATACCAGCTCCTCCCTCACTATCACACAACCTGTCCCCTCTAAGATACCAGCTACTCCCTCACTAACACACAGCCTCTCCCACTCTCAGATACCAGCTGCTCCCTCACTAATACACAGCCCTTCCGACTCTCTGATACCAGCTCCTCCCTCCCTAACACACAGTCTGTCGAAATCTCAGATACCAACTCCTCCCTCACTAAAACACGACCTGTCCCACTTTCAGATACCAGCTCCTCCATCACTCACAAACAGCCTGTCCCACTCTCAGTTACCAGCTCCTCCCTCACTAACACACAGCCTCACCCACTCTCAGATACCAGCTACTCCCTCACTAACACACAGCCTGTCTCACTCTCCGAAACCATCTCCTCCCTCACTCACGCACAGACTGTCTCAATCACAGAAACCATCTCCTCCCTCAATGACACACAGCCTGTCCGACTCTCAGATACCATCTCCTCCCTCACTAAGAAACAGCCTGTCCCACTTGAGATACCAGCTCCTCACTCACTAACACACAGCCTGTCCCACTCGCAGATACCAGTCCCTCCCTCACTAACACTCAGCCTGTCCCACTCTCAGTTACCATCTCCTCCCTCACAAACACACAGCCTGCCTCACTATCAGATACCAGCTCCTCCCTCACTAACACACAGCCTGTACGAATCTCAGATATCAGCTCCTCCATCACTAACACACAGCCTGTCCCACTCTCAAATACCAGCTCCTCCCGCACTTACACACAGCCTGTCCCACTCTCAGATACCAGTCCCTCCATCACTACCACACAGCCTGTTTCACTCTCAGATATCAGCTCCTCCATCACTAACACACAGCCTGTTTCACTCTCAGATACCAGCTCCTCCCTCACTAACACACAGCCCGTCCCACTCTCAGATACCAGCTCCTCCCTCACTAACACACAGCCTGTCCCACTCTCAGATACCAGCTCCTCCCTCACTAACACAGCCTGTCTCACTCTCAAATACCAGCTCCTCCTTCACTAAAATAGCCTGTCCCACTCTCAGATACCAGCTCCTCCCTCACTAACTCACAGCCTGTCCCACTCTCAGATACCAGGTCCTCCCTCACTAACACACAGCCTGTCCCACTCTTAGATACCAGCTCCTCCCTCACTGACACACAGCCTGTCCCACTCTCAGATACCATCTCCTCCCTCACTAACACACAGCCTGTCCCACTCGCAGACACCAGCTCCTCCCTCACTAACACACTGCCTGCCCCATTCTCAGATACCAGCTCCTCGCGCACTAACACACAGCCTCACCCATTCTCAGATACCAGCTCCTCCCTCACTATCACACAACCTGTCCCCTCTAAGATAACAGCTACTCCCTCACTAACACACATCCTCTCCCACTCTCAGATACCAGCTGCTCCCTCACTAACACACAGCCCTTCCGACTCTCTGATACCAGCTCCTCCCTCCCTAACACACAGTCTGTCGAAATCTCAGATACCAACTCCTCCCTCACTAAAACACGACCTGTCCCACTTTCAGATACCAGCTCCTCCATCACTCACACACAGCCTGTCCCACTCTCAGTTACCAGCTCCTCCCTCACTAACACACAGCCTCACCCACTCTCAGATACCAGCTACTCCCTCACTAACACACAGCCTGTCCCACTCTCAGATACCATCTCCTCCCTCACTAACACACAGCCTGTCCCACTCTCAGAAACCATCTCCTCCCTCACTCACGCACAGACTGTCTCAATCACAGAAACCATCTCCTCCCTCAATGACACACAGCCTGTCCGACTCTCAGATACCATCTCCTCCCTCACTAAGAAACAGCCTGTCCCACTTGAGATACCAGCTCCTCACTCACTAACACACAGCCTGTCCCACTCGCAGATACCAGTCCCTCCCTCACTAACACTCAGCCTGTCCCACTCTCAGTTACCATCTCCTCCCTCACAAACACACAGCCTGTCGCACTCTCAGATACCCTCTCCTGCCTCACTAACACACAGCCTGTCCCACTCTCAGATACCAGCTCCTCCCTCACCAACATAGCCTGTCCTGCTCCCAGATACCATCTCCTCCCTGAATAAAACACATCCTTTCCCACAATCATATACCAGGTGTTCCTTCACTAACACACAGCCTGTCCCAATCCCAGATTCCAGCTCCTTCCTCACTAACACAGCCTGTCTCACTCTCAGATACCAGCTCCTACCTCACTAACACATAGCCTGTCCCACTATCAGATACCAGCTCCTCCCTCAGTAACACACAGCCTGTTCTACTCTCAAATACCAGCTCCTCCCTCACTAACACACAGCCTGGCAAACTCTCAGATACCGTCTCCTCCCTCACTAACACAACGCCTGTCCCACTCTCAGATACCAGTTTCTCCCTCACTAACACACAGCCTGTCCCACTCTCAGATACCAGTCCCTCCCTCACTAACACACAGCCTGTCTCACTCTCAGATACCATCTCGTCCCTCATTAACAAACAGCCTGTCCAACTCTCAGATATCAAATCCTCCATCACTAACATACAGCCAGTACCACTCTCAGATACCGTCTTCTCCACGACTAACACACACCCTGTCCCGCTCTCAGATACCAACTCCTCCCTCACTAACACACAGCCTCTCCCACTCTCAGATACCATCTCCTCCATCACTAAACACACAGCCTGTCCCACTCTCAAATACCATCTCCTCCCTCACTAACACATAGCCTGTCCCACTCTCAGAAACCATCTCCTCCCTCACTAACACACAGCCTGTCTCGCTCACAGATACCAGGTCCTCCCTCACTAACACACAGCCTGTACGACTGTCAGATATCAGCTCCTCCATCACTAACACACAGCCTGTCCCACTCTCAGATACCAGCTACTCCCGCACTTACACACAGCCTCACCCACTCTCAGATACCAGTCCCTCCATCACTAACACACAGCCTGTTTCACTCTCAGATATCAGCTCCTCCATCACTAACACACAGCCTGTTTCACTCTCAGATACCAGCTCCTCCCTCACTAACACACAGCCTGTCCCACTCTCAGATACCAGCTCCTCCCTCACTAACACACAGCCTGTCCCACTCTCAGATACCAGCTCCTCCCTCACTAACACCGCCTGTCTCACTCTCAAATACCAGCTCCTCCTTCAGTAAAATAGCCTGTCTCACTCTCAGATACCAGCTCCTCCCTCACTAACACACAGCCTGTCGCAATCTCAGATACCAGCTCCTCCCTCACTAACACACAGCCTGTCCCACTCTCAGATACCAGCTCCTCCCTCACTAACACACAGCCTGTCCCACTCTCAGATACCTGCTCCTCCCTCACTAACACAGAGCCTGTCCCACTCTCGGATACCATCTCCTCCCTCACTAACACACAGCCTGTCCCACACTCAGATACCAGCTCCTCCCTCACTGACACACAGCCTGTCCCACTCTCAGATACCATCTCCTCCCTCACTAACACACAGCCTGTCCCACTCTCAGACACCAGCTCCTCCCTCACTAACACACAGCCTGTCCCACTCTCAGATACCAGCTCCTCGCGCACTAACACACAGCCTCACCCATTCTCAGATACCAGCTCCTCCCTCACTATCACACAACCTGTCCCCTCTAAGATACCAGCTACTCCCTCACTAACACACAGCCTCTCCCACTCTCAGATACCAGCTGCTCCCTCACTAACACACAGCCCTTCCGACTCTCTGATACCAGCTCCTCACTCCCTAACACACAGTCTGTCTAAATCTCAGATACCAACTCCTCCCTCACTAAAACACGACCTGTCCCACTTTCAGATACCAGCTCCTCCATCACTCACACACAGCCTGTCCCACTCTCAGTTACCAGCTCCTCCCTCACTAACACACAGCCTCACCCACTCTCAGATACCAGCTACTCCCTCACTAACACAGAGCCTGTCCCACTCTCAGATACCATCTCCTCCCTCACTAACACACAGCCTGTCCCACTCTCAGAAACCATCTCCTCCCTCACTCACGCACAGACTGTCTCAATCACAGAAACCATCTCCTCCCTCATTGACACACAGCCTGTCCGACTCTCAGATACCATCTCCTCCCTCACTAAGAAACAGCCTGTCCCACTTGAGATACCAGCTCCTCACTCACCAACACACAGCCTGTCCCACTCGCAGATACCAGTCCCTCCCTCACTAACACTCAGCCTGTCCCACTCTCAGATACCATCTCCTCCCTCACAAACACACAGCCTGTCCCACTATCAGATTCCATCTCCTCCCTCACTAACACACAGCCTGTCCCACTCTCAGATACCAGCTCCTCCCTCACTAACACACAGCCAGTCTCACTCTCAGATACCAGCTTCTCCTTCACTAAAAGAGCATGTCTCACTCTCAGATACAAGCACCTCCCTCACTAACACACACGCTGTCCCATTCTCAGATACCGTCTCCTCCCTCACTAACACAAAGCCTGTCCCACTCTCAGATACCAGTTTCTCCCTCACTAACAAACAGCCTGTCCAACTCTCAGATATCAAATCCTCCATCACTAACATACAGCCAGTCCCACTCTCAGATACCGTCTTCTCCACGACTAACACACACCCTGTCCCGCTCTCAGATACCAGCTCCTCCCTCACTAACACACAGCCTCTCCCACTCTCAGATACCATCTCCTCCATCACTAAACAAACAGCCTGTCCCACTCTCAAATACCATCTCCTCCCTCACTAACACATAGCCTGTCCCACTCTCAGAAACCATCTCCTCCCTCACTAACACACAGCCTGTCTCGCTCACAGATACCAGGTCCTCCCTCACTAAGACACAGCCTGTACGACTCTCAGATATCAGCTCCTCCATCACTAACACACAGCCTGTCCCACTCTCAGATACCAGCTCCTCCCGCACTTACACACAGCCTGTCCCACTCTCAGATACCAGTCCCTCCATCACTACCACACAGCCTGTTTCACTCACAGATATCAGCTCCTCCATCACTAACACACAGCCTGTTTCACTCTCAGATACCAGCTCCTCCCTCACTAACACACAGCCTGTCCCACTCTCAGATACCAGCTCCTCTCTCACTAACACACAGCCTGTCCCACTCTCAGATACCAGCTCCTCCCTCACTAACACAGACTGTCTCACTCTCAAATACCAGCTCCTCCTTCACTAAAATAGCCTGTCTCACTCTCAGATACCAGCTCCTCCCTCACTAACACACAGCCTGTCGCAATCTCAGATACCAGCTCCTCCCTCACTAACACACAGCCTGTCCCACTCTCAGATACCAGCTCCTCCCTCACTAACACACAGCCTGTCCCAAACTTAGATACCAGCTCCTCCCTCACTAACACAGAGCCTGTCCCACTCTCGGATACCATCTCCTCCCTCACTAACACACAGCCTGTCCCACACTCAGATACCAGCTCCTCCCTCACTGATACACAGCCTGTCCCACTCTCAGATACCATCTCCTCCCTCACTAACACACAGCCTGTCCCACTCTCAGACACCAGCTCCTCCCTCACTAACACACTGCCTGTCCCACTCTCAGATACCATCTCCTCGCGCACTAACACACAGCCTCACCCATTCTCAGATACCAGCTCCTCCCTCACTATCACACAACCTGTCCCCTCTAAGATACCAGCTACTCCCTCACTAACACACAGCCTCTCCCACTCTCAGATACCAGCTGCTCCCTCACTAACAAACAGCCCTTCCGACTCTCTGATACCAGCTCCTCCCTCCCTAACACACAGTCTGTCGAAATCTCAGATACCAACTCCTCCCTCACTAAAACACGACCTGTCCCACTTTCAGATACCAGCTCCTCCATCACTCACACACAGCCTGTCCCACTCTCAGTTACCAGCTCCTCCCTCACTAACACACAGCCTCACCCACTCTCAGATACCAACTACTCCCTCACTAACACACAGCCTGTCTCAATCACAGAAACCATGTCCTCCCTCAATGACACACAGCCTGTCCGACTCTCAGATACCATCTCTTCCCTCATTAAGAAACAGCCTGTCCCACTTGAGATACCAGCTCCTCACTCACTAACACACAGCCTGTCCCACTCGCAGATACCAGTCCCTCCCTCACTAACACACAGCCTGTCCCACTCTCAGATACCAGCTCCTCCCTCACTAACACAGCCTGTCTCACTCTCAAATACCAGCTCCTCCTTCACTAAAATAGCCTGTCTCACTCTCAGATACCAGCTCCTCCCTCACTAACACACAGCCTGTCGCAATCTCAGATACCAGCTCCTCCCTCACTAACACACAGCCTGTCCCACTCTCAGATACCAGCTCCTCCCTCACTAACACACAGCCTGTCCCACTCTTAGATACCTGCTCCTCCCTCACTAACACAGAGCCTGTCCCACTCTCGGATACCATCTCCTCCCTCACTAACACACAGCCTGTCCCACACTCAGATACCAGCTCCTCCCTCACTGACACACAGCCTGTCCCACTCTCAGATACCATCTCCTCCCTCACTAACACACAGCCTGTCACACTCTCAGACACCAGCTCCTCCCTCACTAACACACTGCCTGTCCCACTCTCAGATACCTGCTCCTCGCGCACTAACACACAGCCTCACCCATTCTCAGATACCAGCTCCTCCCTCACTATCACACAACCTGTCCCCTCTAAGATACCAGCTACTCCCTCACTAACACACAGCCTCTCCCACTCTCAGATACCAGCTGCTCCCTCACTAACACACAGCCCTTCCGACTCTCTGATACCAGCTCCTCCCTCCCTAACACACAGTCTGTCGAAATCTCAGATACCAACTCCTCCCTCACTAAAACACGACCTGTCCCACTTTCAGATACCAGCTCCTCCATCACTCACAAACAGCCTGTCCCACTCTCAGTTACCAGCTCCTCCCTCACTAACACACAGCCTCACCCACTCTCAGATACCAGCTACTCCCTCACTAACACACAGCCTGTCCCACTCTCAGATACCATCTCCTCCCTCACTAAAACACAGCCTGTCCCACTCTCCGAAACCATCTCCTCCCTCACTCACGCACAGACTGTCTCAATCACAGAAACCATCTCCTCCCTCAATGACACACAGCCTGTCCGACTCTCAGATACCATCTCCTCCCTCACTAAGAAACAGCCTGTCCCACTTGAGATACCAGCTCCTCACTCACTAACACACAGCCTGTCCCACTCGCAGATACCAGTCCCTCCCTCACTAACACTCAGCCTGTCCCACTCTCAGTTACCATCTCCTCCCTCACAAACACACAGCCTGCCTCACTATCAGATACCAGCTCCTCCCTCACTAACACACAGCCTGTACGACTCTCAGATATCAGCTCCTCCATCACTAACACACAGCCTGTCCCACTCTCAGATACCAGCTCCTCCCGCACTTACACACAGCCTGTCCCACTCTCAGATACCAGCTCCTCCCTCACTAACATACAGCCTGTCGCACTCTCAGATACCCTCTCCTGCCTCACTAACACACAGCCTGTCCCACTCTCAGATACCATCTCCTCCCTCACTAACACACAGCCTGTCCCACTCTCAGATACCAGCTCCTCCCTCACTAACACACAGCCTGTCTCACTCTCAGATACCAGCTTCTCCTTCACTAAAAGAGCATGTCTCACTCTCAGATACAAGCTCCTCCCTCACTAACACACACGCTGTCCCATTCTCAGATACCGTCTCCTCCCTCACTAACACAAAGCCTGTCCCACTCTCAGATACCAGTTTCTCCCTCACTAACAAACAGCCTGTCCAACTCTCAGATATCAAATCCTCCATCACTAACATACAGCCAGTCCCACTCTCAGATACCGTCTTCTCCACGACTAACACACACCCTGTCCCGCTCTCAGATACCAGCTCCTCCCTCACTAACGCACAGCCTCTCCCACTCTCAGATACCATCTCCTCCATCACTAAACAAACAGCCTGTCCCACTCTCAAATACCAGCTCCTCCCTCACTAACACATAGCCTGTCCCACTCTCAGAAACCATCTCCTCCCTCACTAACACACAGCCTGTCTCGCTCACAGATACCAGGTCCTCCCTCACTAAGACACAGCCTGTACGACTCTCAGATATCAGCTCCTCCATCACTAACACACAGCCTGTCCCACTCTCAGATACCAGCTCCTCCCGCACTTACACACAGCCTGTCCCACTCTCAGATACCAGTCCCTCCATCACTACCACACAGCCTGTTTCACTCACAGATATCAGCTCCTCCATCACTAACACACAGCCTGTTTCACTCTCAGATACCAGCTCCTCCCTCACTAACACACAGCCTGTCCCACTCTCAGATACCAGCTCCTCCCTCACTAACACACAGCCTGTCCCACTCTCAGATACCAGCTCCTCCCTCACTAACACAGCCTGTCTCACTCTCAAATACCAGCTCCTCCTTCACTAAAATAGCCTGTCTCACTCTCAGATACCAGCTCCTCCCTCACTAACACACAGCCTGTCGCAATCTCAGATACCAGCTCCTCCCTCACTAACACACAGCCTGTCCCACTCTCAGATACCAGCTCCTCCCTCACTAACACACAGCCTGTCCCAAACTTAGATACCAGCTCCTCCCTCACTAACACAGAGCCTGTCCCACTCTCGGATACCATCTCCTCCCTCACTAACACACAGCCTGTCCCACACTCAGATACCAGCTCCTCCCTCACTGACACACAGCCTGTCCCACTCTCAGATACCATCTCCTCCCTCACTAACACACAGCCTGTCCCACTCTCAGACACCAGCTCCTCCCTCACTAACACACTGCCTGTCCCACTCTCAGATACCAGCTCCTCGCGCACTAACACACAGCCTCACCCATTCTCAGATACCAGCTCCTCCCTCACTATCACACAACCTGTCCCCTCTAAGATACCAGCTACTCCCTCACTAACACACAGCCTCTCCCACTCTCAGATACCAGCTGCTCCCTCACTAACACACAGCCCTTCCGACTCTCTGATACCAGCTCCTCCCTCCCTAACACACAGTCTGTCGAAATCTCAGATACCAACTCCTCCCTCACTAAAACACGACCTGTCCCACTTTCAGATACCAGCTCCTCCATCACTCACACACAGCCTGTCCCACTCTCAGTTACCAGCTCCTCCCTCACTAACACACAGCCTCACCCACTCTCAGATACCAACTACTCCCTCACTAACACACAGCCTGTCTCAATCACAGAAACCATGTCCTCCCTCAATGACACACAGCCTGTCCGACTCTCAGATACCATCTCTTCCCTCACTAAGAAACAGCCTGTCCCACTTGAGATACCAGCTCCTCACTCACTAACACACAGCCTGTCCCACTCGCAGATACCAGTCCCTCCCTCACTAACACTCAGCCTGTCCCACTCTCAGTTACCAGCTCCTCCCTCACTAACACAGCCTGTCTCACTCTCAAATACCAGCTCCTCCTTCACTAAAATAGCCTGTCTCACTCTCAGATACCAGCTCCTCCCTCACTAACACACAGCCTGTCGCAATCTCAGATACCAGCTCCTCCCTCACTAACACACAGCCTGTCCCACTCTCAGATACCAGCTCCTCCCTCACTAACACACAGCCTGTCCCACTCTTAGATACCTGCTCCTCCCTCACTAACACAGAGCCTGTCCCACTCTCGGATACCATCTCCTCCCTCACTAACACACAGCCTGTCCCACACTCAGATAACAGCTCCTCCCTCACTGACACACAGCCTGTCCCACTCTCAGATACCATCTCCTCCCTCACTAACACACAGCCTGTCACACTCTCAGACACCAGCTCCTCCCTCACTAACACACTGCCTGTCCCACTCTCAGATACCTGCTCCTCGCGCACTAACACACAGCCTCACCCATTCTCAGATACCAGCTCCTCCCTCACTATCACACAACCTGTCCCCTCTAAGATACCAGCTACTCCCTCACTAACACACAGCCTCTCCCACTCTCAGATACCAGCTGCTCCCTCACTAATACACAGCCCTTCCGACTCTCTGATACCAGCTCCTCCCTCCCTAACACACAGTCTGTCGAAATCTCAGATACCAACTCCTCCCTCACTAAAACACGACCTGTCCCACTTTCAGATACCAGCTCCTCCATCACTCACAAACAGCCTGTCCCACTCTCAGTTACCAGCTCCTCCCTCACTAACACACAGCCTCACCCACTCTCAGATACCAGCTACTCCCTCACTAACACACAGCCTGTCCCACTCTCAGATACCATCTCCTCCCTCACTAAGAAACAGCCTGTCCCACTTGAGATACCAGCTCCTCACTCACTAACACACAGCCTGTCCCACTCGCAGATACCAGTCCCTCCCTCACTAACACTCAGCCTGTCCCACTCTCAGTTACCATCTCCTCCCTCACAAACACACAGCCTGCCTCACTATCAGATACCAGCTCCTCCCTCACTAACACACAGCCTGTACGACTCTCAGATATCAGCTCCTCCATCACTAACACACAGCCTGTCCCACTCTCAGATACCAGCTCCTCCCGCACTTACACACAGCCTGTCTCACTCTCAGATACCAGCTCCTCCCTCACTAACACACAGCCTGTCGCAATCTCAGATACCAGCTCCTCCCTCACTAACACACAGCCTGTCCCACTCTCAGATACCAGCTCCTCCCTCACTAACACACAGCCTGTCCCACTCTCAGATACCAGCTCCTCCCTCACTAACACACAGCCTGTCCCACTCTCGGATACCATCTCCTCCCTCACTAACACACAGCCTGTCCCACACTCAGATACCAGCTCCTCCCTCACTGACACACAGCCTGTCCCACTCTCAGATACCATCTCCTCCCTCACTAACACACAGCCTGTCCCACTCTCAGACACCAGCTCCTCCCTCACTAACACACAGCCTGTCCCACTCTCAGATACCAGCTCCTCGCGCACTAACACACAGCCTCACCCATTCTCAGATACCAGCTCCTCCCTCACTATCACACAACCTGTCCCCTCTAAGATACCAGCTACTCCCTCACTAACACACAGCCTCTCCCACTCTCAGATACCAGCTGCTCCCTCACTAACACACAGCCCTTCCGACTCTCTGATACCAGCTCCTCCCTCCCTAACACACAGTCTGTCGAAATCTCAGATACCAACTCCTCCCTCACTAAAACACGACCTGTCCCACTTTCAGATACCAGCTCCTCCATCACTCACACACAGCCTGTCCCACTCTCAGTTACCAGCTCCTCCCTCACTAACACACAGCCTCACCCACTCTCAGATACCAGCTACTCCCTCACTAACACAGAGCCTGTCCCACTCTCAGATACCATCTCCTCCCTCACTAACACACAGCCTGTCCCACTCTCAGAAACCATCTCCTCCCTCACTCACGCACAGACTGTCTCAATCACAGAAACCATCTCCTCCCTCATTGACACACAGCCTGTCCGACTCTCAGATACCATCTCCTCCCTCACTAAGAAACAGCCTGTCCCACTTGAGATACCAGCTCCTCACTCACTAACACACAGCCTGTCCCACCCGCAGATACCAGTCCCTCCCTCACTAACACTCAGCCTGTCCCACTCTCAGATACCATCTCCTCCCTCACAAACACACAGCCTGTCTCACTATCAGATACCAGCTCCTCCCTCACTAACATGCAGCCTGTCGCACTCTCAGATACCCTCTCCTGCCTCACTAACACACAGCCTGTCCCACTCTCAGATACCATCTCCACCCTCACTAACACACAGCCTGTCCCACTCTCAGATACCAGCTCCTCCCTCACTAACACACAGCCTGTCTCACTCTCAGATACCAGCTCCTCCCTCACTAACACACAGCCTGTCTCACTCTCAGATACCATCTCCTCCCTCACAAACACACAGCCTGTCTCACTCTCAGATACCAGCTTCTCCTTCACTAAAAGAGCATGTCTCACTCTCAGATACAAGCTCCTCCCTCACTAACACACAGCCTGTCCCACTCTCGAATACCAGCTCCTCGCTCACTTACAAACAGACTCACCCACACTCAGATACCAGCTCCTCCCTCACTAACACACAACCTGTCCCACTCTCAGATACCAGCTCCTCCCTCACTAACACACAGTCTGTCCCACTCTCAGATACCAGTCCCTCCCTCACTAACACACAGCCTGTCTCACTCTCAGATACCAGCTCCTCCCTCACTAACACACAGCCTGTCTCACTCTCAGATACCAGCTCCACCCTCACTGACACACAGCCTGTCCCACTCTCAGATACCATCTCCTCCCTCACTAACACACAGCCTGTCCCACTCTCAGATACCATCTCCTCCCTCACTAACACACAGCCTGTCGCAATCTCAGATACCATCTCCTCCCTCACAAACACGCAGCCTGTCTCACTCTCAGATACCAGCTCCTTCCTAACTAACACATACTCTGTCCCACTCTCAGATACCAGCTCCTACCTCAGTAACACACAGCCTGTCCTACTCTCAAATACCTGCTCCTCCCTCACTAAAACACAGCATGGCCCACTCTCATATACCAGCTACACCCTCACTCACACACAGCCTCACCCTCTCTAGATACCAGCTCCTCCCTCACTAAAACACAATCTGTCCTACTCTCAGATACCAGCTCCTCCCTCACTGACACACAGCCTGTCCAACTCTCAGATACCAGCTCCTCCCTCACTAACACACAGCCTGTCCCACTCTCAGATACCATCTCCTCCCTCACAAACATGCAGCCTGTCTCAGTCTCAGATACCCGCTCTTTCCTCACTAACACAGCCTGTCTCACTCTCAGATACCAGCTCCTCCCTCACTAACACATAGGCTGTCCCACTCTAAGATACCAGCTCCTCCCTCAGTAACACACAGCCTGTCCTACTCTCAAATACCTGCTCCTCCCTCAATAAAACACAGCCTGGCCAACTCTCAGATACCAGCTACACCCTCACTCACACACAGCCTGACCCTCTCTCAGATACCAGCTCCTCCCACTCTCAGAGACAGCCTGTCCCTCTCTCACTTACGAGCTCCTCCCTCAGTAACACACTGCATGTCCCACTCTCAGATACTAGATCCTCCCTCACTTACACAGAGCCTGTCCCACTCTCAGATACCAGAACCTCCCTCACTAAAACACAGCCTCATCCACTCTCAGATACCATCTCAACCCGCACTAACACACAGCCTGTCTCACTCTCAGATACAAGCTCCTCCCTCACTAACACACAGCCTGTCCCACTCTCAGATACCAGCTCCTCCCTCCCTAACACACAGCCTGTCGCAATCTCAGATACCAAATACTCCCTTACTAACACACAGTCTGTCCCACTCTCAGATACCAGCTCCTCCCTCACTCACACACAGCCTCACCCACTCTCAATACCAGCACCTCCCTCACTAACACACAGCCTGGCGCACTCTCAGTTACCATCTCGTCCCTCATTAACAAACAACCTGTCCAACTCTCAGATATCAAATCCTCCATCACTAACATACAGCCAGTCCCACTCTCAGATACCGTCTTTTCCACGACTAACACACACCCTGTCCCGCTCTCAGATACCAGCTCCTCCCTCACTAATACACAGCCTGTCCCCTCTCAGATACCAGCTACTCCCTCACTAACACACATACTGTCCCCTCTCAGATACCAGTTCCTCCCTCACTAACACACAGTCTCTCCCACTCTGATAGCAGCTCCTCCCTCACTAACACACAGCCTGTCACACTCTCAGATACCATCTCCTCCATTACTAAACACACAGCCTGTCCCACTCTGAAATACCATCTCCTCCCTCACTAACACATAGCCTGTCCCACTCTCAGAAACCATCTCCTCCCTCACTAACACACAGCATGTCCCACTCTCAGATACCATCTCCTCCCTCACTAACACACAGCCTGTCCCACTCTCAGATACCAGCTCCTCGCTCACTAACACACAGCCTGTCCCACTCTCAGATACCAGCTCCTCCCTCACTAACACACAGCCTGTCCCACTCTCAGATACCATCTCCTCCCTCACTAACACACAGCTTGTCCCACTCTCAGATACCATCTCCTCCCTCACTAACACACAGACTGTCCCACTCACAGAAACCAGCTCCTCCCTCACTGACACACAGCGTGTCCCACTCTCAGATACCAGCTCCTCCCTCACTAAGAAACAGCCTGTCTCACTCTCGGAAACCAGCTCCTCGCTCACTAACACACAGCCTCACCCACTCTCAGACACCAGCTCCTCCCTCACAAACACACAGACTGTCCCATTCTCAGATACCATCTCCTCCCTCACTAACACACAGCCTGTCCTACTCTCAGATTCCAGCTCCTCCCTAACTAACACACAGCCTGTACAACTATCGGATACCAGCTCCTCGCTCACTAACACACAGCCTCACCCACTCTCAGATACCAGCTCCTCCCTCACTAACACACAGCCTGTCCCCTCTCAGATACCAGCTACTCCCTCACTAACCCTCAGCCTATCCCACTCTCAGATACTAGTTCCTCCATCACGAAACACAGAGCCTGTCCCAATCTCAGATACCATCTCCTCCCTTACTAACACACAGCCTCTCCCACTCTCAGATTCCAGCTCCTCCCTCACTAACACACAGCCTGTCTCACTCTCAGGTACCAGCTCCTCCCTCAATTACACAGTGCCTGTCCTACTCTCAGATACCAGCTCCTCACTAACGCACAGCCTGTCCCACTCTCAGATACCAGCTCCTCCCCACTAACACACAGCCTGTCCCACTCTCAGATACCAGCTCCTCCCTCAATAACACACAGCCTGTCCCACTCTCAGACACCAGCTCCTCCCTCACTAACACACAGCCTGTCCCACTCTCAGATACCAGCTCCTCCCTTACTAACACACAACATATCCCTTTCTCAGATACCAGCTCCTCCCTCACGAACACACAGCCTGTCCCACTCTCAGTTACCAGCTCCTCCCTTACTAACACACAACTTGTCCCTTTCTCAGATACCAGCTCCTCCCTCACGAACACACAGCCTGTCGCAATTCAGATACCAGCTCCTCCCTCACTAACACACAGCCTGTCCCAATGTCAGATACGAGCTCCTCCCTCACTAACACGCAGCCTGTCACACTCTCAGATACCAGCTCCTCCCTCACTAACACACAGCCTGTCCCACTCTCAGATACCAGCTCCTCCCTCACTAACACACAGCCTGTCCCACTCTCGGATATCAACACCTCCCTCACTCACACTCAGCCTGTCCCTCTCTCAGACACCAGCTCCTCCCTCACAAACACACAGCCTGTCCCACTCTCAGATACCAGCTCCTCCCTCACTAACACACAGTCTGTCCCACTCTGATACCAGCTCCTCCCTCAGTAACAAACAGCCGGTCCCACTCTCAGATACCAGCTCCTCCCTCAAAAACACACAGCCTGTCCCACTCTCAGATACCAGCTCCTCCCTCACGAACAAACAGCCTGTCCCACTCTGATACCAGCTCCTCCCAAACTAATACACAGTTGTCCCACTCTCAGATACCAGCTACTCCTTCAATGTCACACAGACTGTCCCACACTCAGATACCAGCACCTCCCTCACTAACACACAGCCTTTCCCACTCTCAGATACCAGCTCATCCCTCACTAACACACAGCCTTCCCACTCTCAGATAACTGCTACTCCCTCACGAAAACACAGCCTGTCCCACTCTCAGATACTAGCTCCTCCTTCACTAACACACAGCCTGTCCCACTCTCAGATAGCAGCTCCTCCCTCACTAACACACAGCCTGTCCAACTCTCAGATACCAGCTCCTCCCTCACTAACACACAGCCTGTCCCACTCTGTGATACCAGCTACTCCATCACTATTCCACAGCTTGTCCCACTCTCACATACAAGCTACTCCATCACTCTCACAAAGCCTGTCCCACTCTCGGATATCAACACCTCCCTCACTCACACACAGCCTGTCCCTCTCTCAGACACCAGCTCCTCCCTCAGTAACAAACAGCCTGTCCCATACTCAGATACCAGCTCCTCCCTCAAAAACACACAGCCTGTCCCACTCTCAGAAACCAGCTCCTCCCTCACTAACACACAGCCTGTCCCACTCTCAGATACCAGCTCCTCCCGCACTTACACACAGCCTGTCCCACTCTCAGACACCAGCTCCTCCATCACTAACACACAGCCTGTCCTACTCTCAGATACCAGCTCCTCCCTCACTAACACACAGCCTGTCCCAATCTCAGATACCAGCTCCACCCTCACTGACACACAGCCTGTCCCACTCTCAGATATCAACACCTCCCTCACTAACACACAGCCTGTCCCTCTCTCAGACACCAGCTCCTCCCTCACTAACACACAGCCTGTCCCACTCTCAGATACCAGCTCCTCACTCACTAACACACAGCCTGTCCCACTCTCAGATACCAGCTCCTCCCTCAATAACACACAGCCTGTCCCACTCTCAGATACCAGCTCCTTCCTCATATCACACAGCCTGTCCCACTCTCAGATACCAGCTCCTCACTCACTAACATACAGCCTGTCCCACTCTCAGATACTAGCTCCTCCCTCACTCTCACAGCCTGTCCCACTCTCAGATACCAGCTCCTCCCTCACTAACACACAGCCTGACCCACTCTCAGATACCAGCTCCACCCTCAGTGACACACAGCCTGTCCCACTCTCAGATATCAACACCTCCCTCACTAACGCACAGCCTGTCCCTCTCTCAGACACCAGCTCCTCCCTCACTAACACACAGCCTGTCCCACTCTCAGATACCAGCTCCTCACTCACTAACTCACAGCCTGTCCCACTCTCAGATACCAGCTCCTCCCTCACTAACACACAGCCTGTCCCACTCTCAGATACCAGCTCCTCCCTCACTAACACACAGCCTGTCCCACTCTCAGATACCAGCTCCTCCCTCACTAACACACAGCCTGTCTCACTCTGATACCAGCTCCTCCCACACTACCACACAGACTATCCCACTATCAGATAACAGCTCCTCCCTCACTGACACACAAACTGTTCCAATCTCAGATACAATTCCTCCCTCACTTACACACAGCCTGTTCCACTCTCAGATACCAGTTCCTCCCTCTATAAAACACAGTTTGTCCCTCTCTCACATACCAGATACTCCATCACTCTCACAAAGCCTGTCCCACTCTCAGATATCAGCTCCTCCCTCACTATCCCACAGCCTGTCCCACTCTCAGATACCTGTTCCTCCCTCACTATCACGCAGTCTGTCCAACTCCCAGATTCCTGCTCGTCCCTCACATCGCACAGCCTGTCCCATGATCAGATAGCAGCTCCTCCCTCACTAACACAACGCCTGTCCAACTGTCAGATACCAGTTCCTCGCTCACAAACACACAGCTTCTCCCAATCTCCGATACCAGCTACTCCATCACTCTCTCAAAGCCTGTCCAAATCTCAGATACCATCTCCTCGCTCACGAACACACAGCTTCTTAAACTCTCAGATACCAGCTACTCGATCAGTCTCACAAAGCCTGTCCCACTCTCAGATTTCAGCTCCTCCCTCACTATCGCACAGCCTGTCCCAGTCTCAGATACCTGTTCCTCCCTCACTAACACACAGCCTGTCCCACTCTCAGATACCAGCTCCTCTCTCACTAATACACAACCTGTCTCACTCTCAGATACCAGCTCCTCCCTCACTAACACACAGCCTGTCCCACTCTCAGATATCAACAACTCCCTCACTAACACACAGCCTGTCCCACTCTCAGATACCAGCTCCTCTTTCACTAACACACAGACTGTCCCACTCTCAGATACCAGCTCCTCCCTCAATAACACACAGGCTGTCCCACTCTTAGATACCAGCTCCTCCCTCACTATCCCACAGCCTGTCCCACTCTCAGATACCAGCTCCTCCCTCACTAACACACAGCCTGTCCCACTCTCAGATACCAGCTCCTCCCTCACTAACACACAACCTGTCCCACTCTCAGATACCAGTTCCTCCCTCAATCTCACACAGACTCTCTCACTCTCAGATACAAGCTCCTCCCTCACTAACAAACAGCCTGTCCCACGCACAGATTCCAGCTCCTCCCTCACTAACACACAGCCTGTTCCAATGTCAGATACCAGCACCTCCCTCAATAACACACAGCCTGTCCCAATATCAGATAACAGCTCCTCCCTCACTAACACACAGCCTGTCCCACTATCAGATACCAGCTCCTCCCTCACTAACACACAGCCTGTCCCACTCTCAGATACCAGCTCCTCCCTCAATCTCACACAGATTCTCTCTCTCTCAGATACCATCTCCTCCCTCACTAACACACAGCCTGTCCCACTCTCAGATACCAGCTCCTCCCTCAATAACACACAGCCTGTCCCACTCCCAGATACCAGCTCCTCCCTCTTTAACAAACAGCCTGTTCCTCTCTCAGATACCAGCTCTTCCGTAGTAACCCATATCCTGTCCCACACTCAGATACCATCTCCTCCCTTACCTACACACAACTTGTCCCTTTCTCAGATACCAGCTCCTCCCTCACGAACACACAGCCTTTCGCAATTCAGATACCAGCTCCTCCCTCATTAACACACAGCCTGTCCCACTCTCAAATACCAGCTCCTCCTTCAATGTCACACAGACTGTCCCACACTCAGATACCAGCTCCTCCCTCACTAACACACAGCCTGTCCCAGTCTCAGATTCCAGCTCCCCCCTCACTAACACACAGCCTGTCCCATGCTCAGATAGCAGCTCCTCCCTCACTAACACACAGCCTGACCAACTGTCATAGCAGCTCCTCCCTCACTAACACACAGCTTGTCCCACTCTCCGATACCAGCTACTCCATCACTCTCTCAAAGCCTGTCCAACTCTCAGATACCAGCTCCTCCCTCACTAACACACAGCCTGTCCCACTCTCAGATACCAGCTCCTCTCTCACTAACACACAGCCTGTCCCACTCTGATAACAGCTCCTCCCACACTAACACACAGTCTATCCCGCTCTCAGATACCAGCTCCTCCGTCAATGTCACACAGCCTGTCCCAATGTCAGATACCAGCTCCTCCCTCACTAACAAACACCCTGTCCCACGCACAGATACCAGCTCCTTCTTCACTAACACATAGCTGTCCCACTCTTAGATACCAGCTCCTCCCTCACTAACACACAGCCTGTCCCACTCTCAGATACCAGCTCCTCACTCACTAACTCACAGCCTGTCCCACTCTCAGATACCAGCTCCTCCCTCACTAACACACAGCCTGTCCCACTCTCAGATACCAGCTCCTCCCTCACTAACACACAGCCTGTCCCACTCTCAGATACCAGCTCCTCCCTCACTAACACACAGCCTGTCTCAGACTGATACCAGCTCCTCCCACACTAACACACAGACTATCCCACTATCAGATACCAGCTCCTCCCTCACTAACACACAGACTATCCCACTATCAGATACCAGCTCCTCCCTCACTGACACACAGACTGTTCCAATCTCAGATACCAATTCCTCCCTCACTTACACACAGGCTGTTCCACTCTCAGATACCAGTTCCTCCCTCTATAACACACAGTTTGTCCATCTCTCACATACCAGATACTCCATCACTCTCACAAAGCCTGTCCCACTCTCAGATATCAGCTCCTCCCTCACTATCCCACAGCCTGTCCCACTCTCAGATACCTGTTCCTCCCTCACTATCACGCAGCCTGTCCAACTCTCAGATTCCAGCTCGTCCCTCACATCGCACAGCCTGTCCCATGATCAAATAGCAGCTCCTCCCTCACTAACACAACGCCTGTCCAACTGTTAGATACCAGTTCCTCGCTCACAAACACACAGCTTCTCCCAATCTCCGATACCAGCTACTCCATCACTCTCTCAAAGCCTGTCCAAATCTCAGATACCATCTCCTCGCTCACGAACACACAGCTTCTTAAACTCTCAGATACCAGCTACTCGATCAGTCTCACAAAGCCTGTCCCACTCTCAGATTTCAGCTCCCCCCTCACTATCGCACAGCCTGTCCCAGTCTCAGATACCTGTTCCTCCCTCACTAACACACAGCCTGTCCCACTCTCAGATACCAGCTCCTCCTTCACTAACACACAGCCTGTCCCACTCTCAGATATCAACAACTCCCTCACTAACACACAGCCTGTCCCACTCTCAGATACCAGCTCCTCTTTCACTAACACACAGACTGTCCCACTCTCAGATACCAGCTCCTCCCTCAATAACACACAGGCTGTCCCACTCTTAGATACCAGCTCCTCCCTCACTATCCCACAGCCTGTCCCACTCTCAGATACCAGCTCCTCCCTCACTAACACACAGCCTGTCCCACTCTCAGATACCAGCTCCTCCCTCACTAACACACAACCTGTCCCACTCTCGGATACCAGCACCTCGCTCACTTACACACAGCCTGTTCCACTCTCAGATACCAGTTCCTCCCTCTATAACACACAGTTTGTCCATCTCTCACATACCAGATACTCCATCACTCTCACAAAGCCTGTCCCACTCTCAGATATCAGCTCCTCCCTCACTATCCCACAGCCTGTCCCATTCTCAGATACCTCTTCCTCCCTCACTATCACGCAGCCTGTCCAACTCTCAGATTCCAGCTCGTCCCTCACATCGCACAGCCTGTCCCATGATCAAATAGCAGCTCCTCCCTCACTAACACAACGCCTGTCCAACTGTCAGATACCAGTTCCTCGCTCACAAACACACAGCTTCTCCCAATCTCCGATACCAGCTACTCCATCACTCTCTCAAAGCCTGTCCAAATCTCAGATATCATCTCCTCGCTCACGAACACACAGCTTCTTCAACTCTCAGATACCAGCTACTCCATCACTCTCACAAAGCCTGTCCCACTCTCAGATTTCAGCTCCTCCCTCACTATCGCACAGCCTGTCCCAGTCTCAGATACCTGTTCCTCCCTCACTAACACACAGCCTGTCCCACTCTCAGATACCAGCTCCTCTCTCACTAATACACAACCTGTCTCACTCTCAGATACCAGCTCCTCCCTCACTAACACACAGCCTGTCCCACTCTCAGATATCAACAACTCCCTCACTAACACACAGCCTGTCCCAATCTCAGATACCAGCTCCTCTTTCACTAACACACAGACTGTCCCACTCTCAGATACCAGCTCCTCCCTCAATAACACACAGGCTGTCCCACTCTTAGATACCAGCTCCTCCCTCACTATCCCACAGCCTGTCCCACTCTCAGATACCAGCTCCTCCCTCACTAACACACAGCCTGTCCCACTCTCAGATACCAGCTCCTCCCTCACTAACACACAACCTGTCCCACTCTCAGATACCAGTTCCTCCCTCAATCTCACACAGACTCTCTCACTCTCAGATACAAGCTGCTCCCTCACTAACACACAGCCTGTCCCACGCACAGATTCCAGCTCCTCCCTCACTAACACACAGCCTGTCCCAATGTCAGATACCAGCACCTCCCTCAATAACACACAGCCTGTCCCAATGTCAGATAACAGCTCCTCCCTCACTAACGCACAGCCTGTCCCACTAACAGATACCAGCTCCTCCCTCACTAACACACAGCCTGTCCCACTCTCAGTTACCAGCTCCTCCCTCACTAACACACAGCCTGTCCCACTCTCAGATACCAGCTCCTCCCTCACTAACACACAGCCTGTCCCACTCTCAGTTACCAGCTCCTCCCTCACTAACACACAGCCTGTCCCACTCTCAGATTCCAGCTCCCCCCTCACTAACACACAGCCTGTCCAACTGTCATAGCAGCTCCTCCCTCACTAACACACAGCCTGTCCCACTATCAGATACCAGCTCCTCCCTCATTAACACACAGCCTGTCCCACTCTCAAATACCAGCTCCTCCTTCAATGTCACACAGACAGTCCCACTCTCAGATACCAGCTCCCCCCTCACTAACACACAGCCTGTCCCATGCTCAGATAGCAGCTCCTCCCTCACTAACACACAGCCTGTCCCACTCTCAGATACCAGCTCCTCCCTCACTAACACACAGCCTGACCAACTGTCATAGCAGCTCATCCCTCACTAACACACAGCTTGTCCCACTCTCCGATACCAGCTACTCCATCACTCTCTCAAAGCCTGCCCAACTCTCAGATACCAGCTCCTCCCTCACTAACACACAGCCTGTCCCACTCTCGGATACCAGCTCCTCTCTCACTAACACACAGCCTGTCCCACTCTCAGATACCAGCTCCTCCCTCACGAACACACAGCCTGTCCCACTCTGATACCAGCTCCTCCCACACTAACACACAGACTATCCCGCTCTCAGATACCAGCTCCTCCGTCAATGTCACACAGCCTGTCCCAATGTCAGATACCAGCTCCTCCCTCACTAACAAACACCCTGTCCCACGCACAGATACCAGCTCCTCCCTCACTAACACACAGCTGTCCCACTCTCAGATACCAGCTCCTCCCTCACTAACACACAGCCTGTCCCAATGTCAGATACCAGCTCCTCCCTCACTAACGCACAGCCTGTCCCACTAACAGATACCAGCTCCTCCCTCACTAACACACAGCCTGTCCCACTCTCAGATACCAGCTCCTCCCTCACTAACACACAGCCTGTCCCACTCTCAGATTCCAGCTCCCCCCTCACTAACACACAGCCTGTCCAACTGTCATAGCAGCTCCTCCCTCACTAACACACAGCTTGTCCCACTCTCCGATACCAGCTACTCCATCACTCTCTAAGCCTGTCCAACTCTCAGATACGAGCTCCTCCCTCACTAACACACAGCCTGTCCCACTCTCAGATACCAGCTCCTCCCTCACGAACACACAGCCTGTCCCACTCTGATACCAGCTCCTCCCACACTAACACACAGTCTATCCCGCTCTCAGATACCAGCTCCTCCGTCAATGTCACACAGCCTGTCCCAATGTCAGATACCAGCTCCTCCCTCACTAACAAACAGCCTGTATCACGCACAGATTCCAGCTCCTCCCTCACTAACACACAGCTGTCCCACTCTCAGATACCAGCTCCTCCCTCACTAACACACAGCCTGTCCCAATGTCAGATACCAGCTCCTCCCTCACTAACACACAGCCTGTCCCACTATCAGATACCAGCTCCTCCCTCACTAACACACAGCCAGTCCCACTCTCAGATACCAGCTCCTCCCTCAATAACACACAGCCTGTCCCACTCCCAGATACCAGCTCCTCCCTCTTTAACAAACAGCCTGTCCCTCTCTCAGATACCAGCTCTTCCCTACTAACCCATATCCTGTACCACACTCAGATACCAGCTCCTCCCTTACCTACACACAACTTGTCCCTTTCTCAGATACCAGCTCCTCCCTCACGAACACACAGCCTTTCGCAATTCAGATACCAGCTCCGCCCTCACTAACACACAGCCTGTCCCATGCTCAGATAGCAGCTCGTCCCTCACTAACACTAACAGCCTGTCCAACTGTCATAGCAGCTCCTCCCTCACTAACACACAGCTTGTCCCACTCTCCGATACCAGCTACTCCATCACTCTCTCAAAGCCTGTCCAACTCTCAGATACCAGCTCCTCCCTCACTAACACACAGCCTGTCCCACTCTCAGATACCAGCTCCCCCCTCACGAACACACAGCCTGTCCCACTCTGATACCAGCTCCTCCCACACTAACACACAGTCTATCCCGCTCTCAGATACCAGCTCCTCCGTCAATGTCACACAGCCTGTCCCAATGTCAGATACCAGCTCCTCCCTCACTAACAAACAGCCTGTCCCACGCACTGATACCAGCTCCTCCCTCACTAACACACAGCTGTCCCACTCTCAGATACCAGCTCCTCCCTCACTTACACACAGCCTGTCCCAATGTCAGATACCAGCTCCTCCCTCACTAACACACAGCCTGTCCCACTATCAGATACCAGCTCCTCCCTCACTAACACACAGCCTGTCCCACTCTCAGATACCAGCTCCACCCTCAATAACACACAGGCTGTCCCACTCCCAGATACCAGCTCCTCCCTCTTTAACAAACAGCCTGTCCCTCTCTCAGATACCAGCTCTTCCCTACTAAGCCATATCCTGTACCAGACTCAGATACCAGCTCCTCCCTTACCTACACACAACTTGTCCCTTTCTCAGATACCAGCTCCTCCCTCACGAACACACAGCCTTTCGCAATTCAGATACCAGCTCCTCCCTCACTAACACACAGCCTGTCCCACTATCAGATACCAGCTCCTCTCTCACTAACACACAGCCTGTCCCACTCTCAAATACCAGCTCCTCCTTCAATGTCACACAGACTGTCCCACTCTCAGATAGCAGCTCCTCCCTCACTAACACACAGCCTGTCCCACTCTCAGATTCCAGCTCCCCCCTCACTAACCCACAGCCTGTCCAACTGTCATAGCAGCTCCTCCCTCACTGACACACAGCTTGTCCCACTCTCCGATACCAGCTACTCCATCACTCTCTCAAAGCCTCTCCAACTCTCAGATACCAGCTCCTCCCTCACTAACACACAGCCTGTCCCACTCTCTGATACCAGCTCCTCCCTCACGAACACACTGCCTGTCCCACTCTGATACCAGCTCCTCCCACACTAACACACAGTCTATCCCGCTCTCAGATACCAGCTCCTCCCTCACTAACACACAGCCTGTCCCACTCTCAGATACCAGCTCCTCCCTCACTAACACACAGCCTGTCCCACTCTCAGATACCAGCTCCTCCCTCACGAACACACAGCCTGTCCCACTCTGATACCAGCTCCTCCCACACTAACACACAGTCTATCCCGCTCTCAGATACCAGCTCCTCCGTCAATGTCACACAGCCTGTCCCAATGTCAGATACCAGCTCCTCCCTCACTAACAAACAGCCTGTCCCACGCACAGATACCAGCTCCTCCCTTACTAACACACAGCTGTCCCACTCTCAGATACCAGCTCCTCCCTCACTAACACACAGCCTCATCCTCTCTCAGATACCAGCTCCTCCCTCACTAACACAGGGCCTGTCCCATTCTCAGATAGCGTAACCTCCCTCAGTAACACACAGCCTGTCCCACTCTCAGATACCAGCTCTACCCTCACTAACATAAAGCCTGCACCACTGTCAGATATCAGCTCCTCCCTCACTAACACACAGCCTGTCCCAATCTCAGATACCAGCTCCTCCCTCACTAACACACAGCCTGTCCCACTCTCAGATACCAGCTCCTCGCTCACTTACACACAGACTGTCCCTCTCTCAGATACCAGCTGCTCCATCACTCTCAAAAAGCCTGTCCGAATCACAGATACCAGCTCCTCCCTCAGTAACACACAGCCTGTCCGACTCTGAAATGCCAGCTCCTCCCTCACTACCACACATCCTGTAACACTCTCAGATACCAGATCCACCAGCACTAACACACAGCCTGTCCCACTCTCAGATACCAGCTCCTCCCTCACTGACACACAGCCTGTCCCAATCTCAGATAACAGCCCCTCCCTCACTAACACACAGTCTGTCCTACTCTCAGATACCAGCTCCTCCCTCAATAACACACAGCCTGTTCCAAACTCAGATACCAGCTCCTCCCTCAATAACACACAGTCTGTCCCTCTCTCAGATACCAGCTCCTCCCTCACTAACACACAGCCTGTCCCACTCTCAGATACCAGCTCCTCCCTCACTAACACACAGCCTGTCCCACTCTCAGATACCAGCTCCTCCCTCAATAACACACAGCCTGTCCAACTCTCAGATACCAGCACCTCACTCAATAAAACACAGCCTTTCCTAATCTGAGATATCAGCTCCTCCCTCACTAGCACACAGCCTTTCCCACTCCAAGATACCAGCTCCTACCTCACTAACACACAGCCTCATCCTCTCTCAGATACCAGCTCCTCCCTCACATACACACAGCCTGTCCCACTCTCAGATACCAGCTCCTCCCTCACTAACACACAGCCTGTCCCACTCTCAGTTACCAGCTCCTCCCGCACTTACACACAGCCTGTCTCAATCTCAGATACCTGCTCCTCCCTCACTTTCACACAACTGTCTCACTCTAAGATACCAGCTCCTCCCTCAATAACACACAGCCTGTTCCACTCTCAGATACCAGCTCCTCCCTCAATAACACACAGCCTGTCCCACTCTCAGATACCAGCTCCTCCCTCACAAACACACAGCCTGTCCCACTCTCAGTTACCAGCTACTCCCTCACTTACACACAGCCTGTCCCACTCTCAGATACCAGCTCCTCCCTCACTCACACACATTCTGTCTCACTATCAGATACCAGCTCCTCCCTCACTAACTCACAGCCTGTCCCACTCTCAGATACCTGCTCCTCCCTCACTAACACACAGCCTGTCCCACTGTCAGACACCAGCTCCTCCCTCACTAACACACAGCCAGTCCCACTCTCAGATACCAGCTCCTCCCTCACTAACACACAGCCTGTCCCACTGTCAGACACCAGCTCCTCCCTCACTAACACACAGCCAGTCCCACTCTCAGATACCAGCTCCTCCCTCACTAACACACAGCCTCATTCTCTCTCAGATACCAGCTCCTCCCTCACTAACACAAAGCCTGTCCCATTCTCAGATAGCATAACCTCCCTCACTAACACACAGCCTGTCCCAGTCTCAGATACCAGCTCCTCCCTCACTAACACACAGCCTGTCCCACTCTCAGATACCAGCTCCTCCCTCACTAACACACAGCCTGTCCCACTCTAAGATACCAGCTCCTCCCTCACTAACACACAGCCTGTCCCACTCTCAGATACCAGCTCCTCCCTCACTTTAACACAGCCTGTCTCACTCTCAGATACCAGCTCCTCCCTCACTAACACACAGCCTGTCCCACTCTCATATTCCAGCTCCTCCCTCACTTACACACAGCCTGTCCCACTCTCATATTCCAGCTCCTCACTCACTTACACACAGCCTGTCCCACGCTCAGATAGCAGCTCCTCCCTCACTAACACAGCCTGTCCCACACTCTGATACCATCTCCTCCTTCACTACCACACATCCTGTAACACTCTCAGATACCAGCTCCACCAGCACTAACACACAGCCTGCCCCACTCTCAGATACCAGCTCCTCCCTCACAAACACACAGCCTGTCCCACTCTCAGATACCAGCCCCTCCCTCACTAACACACAGCCTGTCCCACTCTCAGATACCAGCTACTCACTCACTAAATCACAGCCTTTCCTACTCTAAGATTTCAGCTCCTCCCTCACTAACACACAGCCTCATCCTCTCTCAGATACCAGCTCCTCCCTCACTAACACAGGGCCTGTCCCATTCTCAGATAGCGTAACCTCCCTCAGTAACACACAGCCTGTCCCACTCTCAGATACCAGCTCTACCCTCACTAACATAAAGCCTGCACCACTGTCAGATATCAGCTCCTCCCTCACTAACACACAGCCTGTCCCAATCTCAGATACCAGCTCCTCCCTCACTAACACACAGCCTCATCCTCTCTCAGATACCAGCTCCTCCCTCACTAACACAGGGCCTGTCCCATTCTGAGATAGCGTAACCTCCCTCAGTAACACACAGCCTGTCCCACTCTCAGATACCAGCTCCTCCCTCACTAACACACAGCCTGTCCCACTCTCAGATACCAGCTTCTCCCTCACTAACACACAGCCTGTCCCACTCTCAGATACCAGATACTCCATCACTCTCTCAAAGCCTGTCCCACTCTCAGATACCTGCTCCTCGCTCACTTACACACAGACTGTCCCTCTCTCAGATACCAGCTGCTCCATCACTCTCAAAAAGCCTGTCCGAATCTCAGATACCAGCTCCTCCCTCAGTAACACACAGCCTGTCCGACTCTGAAATACCAGCTCCTCCCTCACTACCACACATCCTGTAACACTCTCAGATACCAGATCCACCAGCACTAACACACAGCCTGTCCCACTCTCAGATACCAGCTCCTCCCTCACTAACACACAGCCTGTCCCAATCTCAGATACCAGCCCCTCCCTCACTAACACACAGTCTGTCCCACTCTCCGATACCAGCTCCTCCCTCAATAACACACAGCCTGTTCCAAACTCAGATACCAGCTCCTCCCTCAATAACACACAGTCTGTCCCTCTCTCAGATACCAGCTCCTCCCTCACTAACACACAGCCTGTCCCACTCTCAGATACCAGCTCCTCCCTCACTAACACACAGCCTGTCCCACTCTCAGATACCAGCTCCTCCCTCAATAACACACAGCCTGTCCAACTCTCAGATACCAGCACCTCACTCAATAAAACACAGCCTTTCCTAATCTGAGATATCAGCTCCTCCCTCACTAGCACACAGCCTTTCCCACTCCCAGATACCAGCTCCTACCTCACTAACACACAGCCTCATCCTCTCTCAGATACCAGCTCCTCCCTCACAAACACACAGCCTGCCCCACTCTCAGATACCAGCTCCTCCCTCACTAACACACAGCCTGCCCCACTCTCATATTCCAGCTCCTCCCTCACTTACACACAGCCTGTCCCACTCTCAGATACCAGCTCCTCCCTCAGTAACACACAGCCTGTCCCACTCTCAGATACCAGCTCCTCCCTCACTACCACACAGCCTGTCCCTCTCTAAGATACCAGCTCCCCCCTCAATTACACACAGCCTGTCTCACTCTCAGATACCTGCTCCTCCCTCACTAACACACATTATGTCTCACTCTCAGATACCAGCTCCTCCCTCACTAACACACAGCCTGTCCCACTCTCAGATACCAGCTCCTCCCTCACTAACACACAGCCTGTCCCACTCTAAGATACCAGCTCCTCCCTCACTAACACACAGCCTGTCCCACTCTCAGATACCAGATCCTCCCTCACTTTAACACAGCCTGTCTCACTCTCAGATACCAGCTCCTACCTCACTAACACACATTCTGTCTCACTCAGAGATACCAGCTCCTCCCTCACTTACACACAGCCTGTCCCACGCTCAGATACCAGCTCCTCCCTCACTAACACACAGCCTGTCCCACACTCTGCTACCATCTCCTCCTTCACTAACACATAGCCTGTCCCACTCTCAGATACCAGCTACTCCCTCACTAACACACAGCCTGTCCCACTCCCAGATACCAGCTTCTCCCTCACTAACACCCAGCCTCATCCTCTCTCAGATACCAGCTCCTCCCTCACGAACACACAGCCTCTCTCACTCTCAGATACCAGATCCTCCCTCACTAACACAGAGCCTGTCTCAATCTCAGATACCAGCTCCTCCCTCACTTACACACAGCCTGTCCCACTCTCAGATACCAGCTCCTCCCTCACTTACACACAGCCTGTCTCACTCTCAGATACCAGCTCCACCCTCACTAATACACAGCCTGTCCCACTCTCAGTTACCAGCTCCTCCCTCACTAACACACAGACTGTCCCACTCTCAGATACCAGCTCCTCCCTCACTAGCACACAGCCAGTCCCACTCTCAGATACCAGCTCCTCCGTCAAAAACACACAGCCTGTCCCACTCTCTGATACCAGCTCCTCCCTCACGAACACACAGCCTCATCCTCTCTCAGATACCTGCTCCTCCCTCAGTAACACACAGCCTTTCCCATTCTCAGTTGCGTCTACTCCCTCACTTACACACATCCTCTCCCACTCTCAGATACCAGCTCCTCCCTCACTAGCACACAGCCTGTCCCACTCTCAGATGCCAGCTCCTCACTCACTAAAACACAGTCTTTCCTACTCTGAGATACCAGCTCCTCCCTCAGTAACACGCAGCATGTCCCACTCTCAGGTACCAGCTCCTCCCTCACTAACCCACAGCCAGTCCCACTCTCAGATACCTCCACCTCCCTCACTAAAACACAGCCTGTCCCACACTCAGATAACAGCTCTTCCCTCAAAAACACAGAGCCTGTCCCACTCTCAGGTACCAGCTCCTCCCTCACTAACATACAGCCTGTCCCACTCGCAGATACCATCTCCTCCCTCACTAACACACAGCCTGTCCCACTCTCAGATACCAGCTCCTCCCTCACTATCACACAGCCAGTCCCACTCTCAGATACCAGCTCCTCCCTCACTAACACAGAGCCTGTCCCACTCTCAGATACCAGCTCCTCCCTCACAAACACACAGTCTGTCCCAATCTCAGATACCAGCTCCTTCCTAATTAACACACATCCTGTCCCACTCTCAGATACCAGCTACTCCATCAGTCTCACAAAGCCTGTCCCACTCTCAAACACCAGCTCCTCCCTCACTAACACATATCCTGTCCCACTGTCAGATACCAGCTCCTCCCTCACTCACAAACAGCCTGTCCAACTCTCAGAAAGCAGCTCCTCCCTCACTAACACACAGCCTTTCCCACTCTCAGATACCAGCTCCTCACTCACTAACACAGACTGTCCAACTCTGAGATACCAGCTCCTCCCTCACTAACACACAGCCTATCCCACTCTCAGATACCAGCTCCTCACTCACTAAAACACAGCCTTTCCTCCTCTCAGATATCAGTTCCTCCCTCACTAACACACAGCCTGTCCCAGTCTCAGATACCAGCTCCTCCCTCACTAACACAGACTTTCCAACTCTCAGATACCAGCTCCTCCCTCACTAACAAACAGCCTGTCCAACTCTCAGAAAGCAGCTCCTCCATCACTAACACACAGCCTCTCCCACTCTCAGATACCAGCTCCTCCCTCACTCACATACAGCCTGTCCCACTCTCAGATACCAGCTCCTCCCTCACTAACACACAGCCTGTCACACTCTCAGATACCAGCTCCTCCCTCACTAACACAGACTTTCCAACTCTCAGATACCAGCTCCTCACTCACTAACACACAGCTTTTCCTACTCTCAGATACCAGCTCCTCCCTCACTAATACACAGCCTCACCCACTCTCAGATACCAGCTCCTCCCTCACTAACACTCAGCCTGTTCCATTCACAGATAGCAAAACCTCCCTCAGTAACACACAGCCTGTCCCATTCTCAGTTACCATCTCCTCCCTCACTAACACACAACCTGTCCCTCTCTCAGATACCAGCTCCTCCCTCACTAACACACAGCCTGTCCCACTCTCAGATACCAAATCCTCCCTCTCTAACACACAGCCTGTCCCACTAGCAGGTACCAGATCCTCCCTCACTAACACACAGCCTGCCCACTCTCAGATACCTGCTCCTCCCTCACTAACACACAGCCTGTCCCATTCTCAGATACCAGCTCCTCCCTCACAAATACTCAGCATGTCCCACTCTCAGATACCAGCTCCTCCCTCACTAAAACACAGCCTGTGCCACTCTAAGATACCAGCTCTTCCCTCACTAACACACATCTTGTCCCACTCTCAGATACCAGCTCCTCCCTCACTAACAAACAGCCTGTCCCACTCTCAGATACGAGCTCCTCCCTCACTAACACACAGCCTCTCCCACTCTCAGATACCAGCTCCTCCCTCACTATCACACAACCTGTCCCACTCTCTGATATCAGCTCCTCCCTCACTAACACACAGCCTGTCCCACTCTCAGATACCAGATACTCCATCACTCTCAAAAAGCCTGTCCCACTCTCAGATACCAGCTGCTCGCTCACTTACACACAAACTGTCCCTCTCTCAGATACCAGCTGCTCCATCACTCTCAAAAAGACTGTCCGAATCTCAGATACCAGCTCCTCCCTCAGTAACACACAGTTGTCCGACTCTGAAATACCAGCTGCTCCCTCACTACCACACATCCTGTAACACTGTCAGATACCAGCTCCACCAGCACTAACACACAGCCTCTCTCACTCTCAGATACCAGCTGCTCGCTCACTTACACACAGCCTACCCTCTCTCAGACATCAGCTCCTCCCTCACTAACACACAGCCTGTCCCACTCTCAGATACCAGCCCCTCACGCACTTACACACAGCCTGTCTCACTCTAAGATACCTGCTCCGCCCTCACTAACACACAGTCTGTCTCAATCTCAGAAACCAGCTCCTCCCTCAATAACACACAGCCTCTCCCACTCTCAGATACCAGCTCCTCCCTCACAAACACACAGCCTGTTCCACACTCAGATACCTGCTCCTCCCTCAATAACAGACAGTCTGTCCCACTCTCAGATACCAGCTCCTCCCTCAATAACACACAGCCTGTTCCACACTCAGATACCAGCTCCTCCCTCAATAACACACACTCTGTCCCTCTCTCAGATACCAGCTCCTCCCTCACTAACACACAGCCTGTCCCACTCTCAGATACCAGCTCCTCCCTCACTAACACACAGCCTGTCCCACTCTCAGATACCAGCTCCTCCCTCAATAACACACAGCCTGTCCAACTCTCAGATACCAGCACCTCACTCAATAAAACACAGCCTTTCCTAATCTGAGATATCAGCTCCTCCCTCACTAACACACAGCCTTTCCCACTCTCAGATACCAGCTCCTACCTCACTAACACACAGCCTCATCCTCTCTCAGATACCAGCTCCTCCCTCACAAACACACAGCCAGTCCCTCTCTCAGATACCAGCTCCTCCCTCACTAACACAGAGCCTCATCCTCTCTCAGATACCAGCTCCTCCCTCACTAAAACAGAGCCTGTCCCATTCTCAGATAGCGTAACCTCCCTCAGTAACACACAGCCTGTCCCATTCTCAGTTGCGTCTCCTCCCTCACTAACATACAGCCTGTCCAACTCTCAGATACCAGCTCCTCCCTCACTAACACACAGCCTGTCCCACTCTCAGATACCAGCTCCTCCCGCACTTACACACAGCCTGTCTCACTCTCAGATACCTGCTCCTCCCTCACTATCACACAGCCTGTCCAACTCTCAGATACCAGCACCTCACTCAATAAAACACAGCCTTTCCTAATCTGAGATATCAGCTCCTCCCTCACTAACACACAGCCTTTCCCACTCTCAGATACCAGCTCCTACCTCACTAACACACAGCCTCATCCTCTCTCAGATACCAGCTCCTCCCTCACAAACACACAGCCAGTCCCACTCTCAGATACCAGCTCCTCCCTCACTAACACAGAGCCTCATCCTCTCTCAGATACCAGCTCCTCCCTCACTAACACAGAGCCTGTCCCATTCTCAGATAGCGTAACCTCCCTCAGTAACACACAGCCTGTCCCATTCTCAGTTGCGTCTCCTCCCTCACTAACACACAGCCTGTCCCACTCTCAGATACCAGCTCCTCCCTCACTAACACACAGCCTGTCCCACTCTCAGATACCAGCTCCTCCCGCACTTACACACAGCCTGTCTCAATCTCAGATACCTGCTCCTCCCTCACTATCACACAGTCTGTCCCACTCTCAGATACCAGCTCCTCCCTCAATAACACACAGCCTGTCCCAAGCTCAGATACCAGCTCCTCCCTCACTAACACACAGCCTGTCCAACTCTGTTCCCAGTTCCTCCCTCAAAAACACACAGCCTGTCCCACTCTCAGTTTCCAGCTGCTCCCTCACAAACACACAGCCTGTCCAACTCTGTTCCCAGCTCCTCCGTCAATAACACACAGCCTGTCCCACTCTCAGATTCCAGCTCCTCCCTCACAAACACACAGCCTGTCCCACTCTCAGATTCCAGCTCCCCCCTCACAAACACACAGCCTGTCCCACTCTCAGTTTCCAGTTACTCCCTCACTAACACACAGCCTGTCCCACTCTCAGATACCATCTCCTCACTCACTAACACACAGCCTGTCCCACTCTCAGATACCAGCTCCTCCCTCACTATCACACAGCCTGTCCCACTCTCAGATACCAGCTCCTCCCTCACTAACACTCAGCCTGTCCCACTCTCAGATACCAGCTCCTCCCTAACTAACACACATCCTGTCCCACTCTCAGATACCAGCTCCTCGCTCTCTAACACACAGCCTGTCGCACTCTCAGATACCAGCTCCTCACTCACTAAAACACAGCCTGTCCCACTCTCAGATACCAGCTCCTCCCTCACTAACACACAGTCTGTCCCACTCTCAGATACCATCTCCTCCCTCACTAACACACAGCCTGTCCCACTCTCAGATACCAGCTCCTCCCTCACTAACACAGACTTTCCAACTCTCAGATACCAGCTCCTCCCTCACTAACAAACAGCCTGTCCAACTCTCAGAAAGCAGCTCCTCCATCACTAACACACAGCCTCTCCCACTCTCAGATACCAGCTCCTCCCTCACTCACATACAGCCTGTCGCACTCTCAGATACCAGCTCCACCCTCACTAACACACAGCCTGTCACACTCAGATACCAGCTCCTCCCTCACTAACACAGACTTTCCAACTCTCAGATACCAGCTCCTCACTCACTAACACACAGCTTTTCCTACTCTCAGATACCAGCTCCTCCCTCACTAATACACAGCCTCACCCACTCTCAGATACCAGCTCCTCCCTCACTAACACTCAGCCTGTTCCATTCACAGATAGCAAAACCTCCCTCAGTATCACACAGCCTGTCCCATTCTCAGTTACCATCTCCTCCCTCACTAACACACAACCTGTCCCTCTCTCAGATACCAGCTCCTCCCTCACTAACACACAGCCTGTCCCACTCTCAGATACCAACTCCTCCCTCTCTAACACACAGCCAGTCCCACTAGCAGGTACCAGATCCTCCCTCACTAACACACAGCCTGTCCCACTCTCAGATACGAGCTCCTCCCTCACATATGCTCAGCATGTCCCACTCTCAGATACGAGCTCCTCCCTCACTAAAACACAGTCTGTCACAATCTCAGATACCAGCTCTTCCCTCACTAACACACATCTTGTCCCACTCTCAGATACCAGCTCCTCCCTCACTAACACACAGCCTGTCCCACTCTCAGATACGAGCTCCTCCCTCACTAACACACAGTCTGTCCCACTCTCAGATACCAGCTCCTCCCTCACTATCACACAACCTGTCCCACTCTCTGATATCAGCTCCTCCCTCACTAACACACAGCCTGTCCCACTCTCAGATACCAGATACTCCATCACTCTCAAAAAGCCTGTCCCACTCTCAGATACCAGCTGCTCGCTCACTTACACACAAACTGTCCCTCTCTCAGATACCAGCTGCTCCATCACTCTCAAAAAGACTGTCCGAATCTCAGATACCAGCTCCTCCCTCAGTAACACACACTCTGTCCCTCTCTCAGATACCAGCTCCTCCCTCACTAAAACACAGCCTGTCCCACTCTCAGATACCAGCTCCTCCCTCACTAACACACAGCCTGTCCCACTCTCAGATACCAGCTCCTCCCTCAATAACACACAGCCTGTCCAACTCTCAGATACCAGCACCTCACTCAATAAAACACAGCCTTTCCTAATCTGAGATATCAGCTCCTCCCTCACTAACACACAGCCTTTCCCACTCTCAGATACCAGCTCCTACCTCACTAACACACAGCCTCATCCTCTCTCAGATACCAGCTCCTCCCTCACAAACACACAGCCAGTCCCACTCTCAGATACCAGCTCCTTCCTCACTAACACAGAGCCTCATCCTCTCTCAGATACCAGCTCCTCCCTCACTAACACAGAGCCTGTCCCATTCTCAGATAGCGAACCTCCCTCAGTAACACACAGCCTGTCCCATTCTCAGTTGCGTCTCCTCCCTCACTAACACACAGCCTGTCCCACTCTCAGATACCAGCTCCTCCTTCACTAACACACAGCCTGTCCCACTCAGATACCAGCTGCTCCGGCACTTACACACAGCCTGTCCCACTCTCAGATACCAGCTCCTCCCTCAATAACAGAAAGCCTGTTCCACTCTCAGATACCAGCTCCTCCCTCAATAACACACAGCCTGTCCAACTCTGTTCCCAGCTCCTCCCTCAATAACACACAGTCTGTCCCACTCTCAGATTCCAGCTGCTCCCTCACAAACACACAGCCTGTCCAACTCGGTTCCCAGCTCCTCCGTCAATAACACACAGCCTGTCCCACTCTCAGATTCCAGCTCCTCCCTCACAAACACGCAGCCTGTCCCACTCTCAGTTACCAGCTACTCCCTCACTAACACACAGCCTGTCCCACTCTCAGATACCAGTTCCTCCCGCACTAACACACAGCCTGTCCCACTCTCAGATACCAGCTCCTCCCTCACTATCACACAGCCTGACCCATTCTCAGATACCTGCTCCTCCCTCACTAACACACAGTCTGTCTCACTCTCAGATACCAGCTCCTCCCTCACTAACACAAAGCCTGTCCCACTCTCAGATAACAGCTCCTCCCTCACTAACACACAGCCTGTCCCACTGTCAGACACCAGCTCCTCCCTCACTAACACACAGTCTGTCTCACTCTCAGATACCAGCTCGTCCCTCACTAACACACAGCCTGTCTCACTCTCAGATAACTGCTCCTCCCTCACTAACACACAGCCTGTCCCACTCTCAGATACCTGCTCGTCACTCACTAAGACACAGCCTTTCCTACACTGAGATTTCAGCTCCTCCCTCACTAACACACAGCCATTCCACTCTCAGAAACCAGCACCTCCCTCACTAACACACAGCCTGTCCCACTCTCAGATACCAGCCCCTCACGCACTTACACACAGCCTGTCTCACTCTAAGATACCTGCTCCTCCCTCACTAACACACAGTCTGTCTCACTCTCAGATACCAGCTCCTCCCTCAATAACACACAGTCTGTCCCACTCTCAGATACCAGCTCCTCCCTCAATAACACACAGCCTGTTCCACACTCAGATACCAGCTCCTCCCTCAATAACACACACTCTGTCCCACTCTCAGATACCAGCTCCTCCCTCATTTACACAAAGCCTGTCTCACTCATAGATACCAGCTCCTCCCTCCCTTACACACAGCCTGTCCGACTCTCACATACCAGCTCCTCCCTCACTAACAAACAGCCTGCCCCACTCTCAGATACCAGCTCCTCCCTCACTAACACACAGCCTGTCCCACTCTCAAATACCAGCTCCTCCCTCACTAACACACAGCCTGTCCCACTCTCAGATACCTGCACCTCCCGCACTAACACACAGCCTGTCCCACTCTCAGATACCAGCTCCTCCCTCACTAACACACAGCCTGTCCCACTCTCAGATACCAGCTCCTCCCTCACTAACACACAGTCTGTCCCACTCTCAGATACCAGCTCCTCCCTCAATAACACACAGCCTGTTCCACTCTCAGATACCAGCTCCTCCCTCAATAACACACAGCCTGTCGAACTCTGTTCCCAGCTCCTCCCTCAATAACACACAGCCTGTCCCACTCTCAGATACCAGCTACTCCCTCACTAACACACAGCCTGTCCCACTCTCAGATACCAGCTCCTCCCTCACTAACACACAGTCTGTCTCACTCTCAGATACCAGCTCCTCCCTCACTAACACACAGCCTGTCTCACTCTCAAATACAAGCTCGTCACTCACTAACACACAGCCTTTCCTACTCTGAGATTTCAGCTCTTCCCTAACACACAGCCTGTCCCACTCTCAGATACCAGCTCCTCCCTCACTATCACACAGCCTGTCCCACTCTCCGATACAAGCTCCTCCCTCACTAACACACAGCCTGTCCCACTCTCAGATACCAGCTCCTCCCTCACTAACACACAGCCTGTCCCACTCTCAGATACCAGCTCCTCGCGCTCTAACACACAGCCTGTCCCACTCTCAGATACCTGCTACTCCATCACTCTCACAAAGCCTGTCCCACTCTCAAACACCAGCTCCTCCCTCACTAACACATATCCTGTCCCACTGTCAGATACCTGCTCCTCCCTCACTAACAAATAGCCTGTCCAACTCTCAGATACCAGCTCCTCCCTCACTAACAAACAGCCTGTCCAACTCTCAGATACCAGCTCCTCCCTCACTAACACAGCCTGTCCCACTCTCAGATACCAGCTCCTCCCACACTAACACACAGCTTGTCCCACTCTCAGATACCAGCTCCTCCCTCACTAACACACAGCCTGTCCCATTCTCAGTTGCGTCTCCTCCCTCACTAACACACAGCCTGTCCCACTCTCAGATACCAGCTCCTCCTTCACTAACACACAGCCTGTCCCACTCAGATACCAGCTCCTCCCGCACTTACACACAGCCTGTCCCACTCTCAGATACCAGCTCCTCCCTCAATAACAGAAAGCCTGTTCCACTCTCAGATACCAGCTCCTCCCTCAATAACACACAGCCTGTCCAACTCTGTTCCCAGCTCCTCCCTCAATAACACACAGTCTGTCCCACTCTCAGATTCCAGCTGCTCCCTCACAAACACACAGCCTGTCCAACTCGGTTCCCAGCTCCTCCGTCAATAACACACAGCCTGTCCCACTCTCAGATTCCAGCTCCTCCCTCACAAACACGCAGCCTGTCCCACTCTCAGTTACCAGCTACTCCCTCACTAACACACAGCCTGTCCCACTCTCAGATATCAGTTCCTCCCGCACTAACACACAGCCTGTCCCACTCTCAGATACCAGCTCCTCCCTCACTATCACACAGCCTGACCCATTCTCAGATACCTGCTCCTCCCTCACTAACACACAGTCTGTCTCACTCTCAGATACCAGCTCCTCCCTCACTAACACAAAGCCTGTCCCACTCTCAGATAACAGCTCCTCCCTCACTAACACACAGCCTGTCCCACTGTCAGACACCAGCTCCTCCCTCACTAACACACAGTCTGTCTCACTCTCAGATACCAGCTCGTACCTCACTAACACACAGCCTGTCTCACTCTCAGATAACTGCTCCTCCCTCACTAACACACAGCCTGTCCCACTCTCAGATACCTGCTCGTCACTCACTAAGACACAGCCTTTCCTACACTGAGATTTCAGCTCCTCCCTCACTAACACACAGCCATTCCACTCTCAGATAGCAGCACCTCCCTCACTAACACACAGCCTGTCCCACTCTCAGATACCAGCCCCTCACGCACTTACACACAGCCTGTCTCACTCTAAGATACCTGCTCCTCCCTCACTAACACCCAGTCTGTCTCACTCTCAGATACCAGCTCCTCCCTCAATAACACACAGTCTGTCCCACTCTCAGATACCAGCTCCTCCCTCAATAACACACAGCCTGTTCCACACTCAGATACCAGCTCCTCCCTCAATAACACACACTCTGTCCCTCTCTCAGATACCAGCTCCTCCCTCACTAACACACAGCCTGTCCCACTCTCAGATACCAGCTCCTCCCTCACTAACACACAGCCTGTCCCACTCTCAGATACCAGCTCCTCCCTCAATAACACACAGCCTGTCCAACTCTCAGATACCAGCACCTCACTGAATAAAACACAGCCTTTCCTAATCTGAGATATCAGCTCCTCCCTCACTAACACAGAGCCTGTCCCATTCTCAGATAGCTTAACCTCCCTCAGTAACACACAGCCTGTCCCATTCTCAGTTGTGTCTCCTCCCTCATTAGCACACAGCCTGTCCCACTCTCAAATACCAGCTCCTCCCTCACTAACACACAGCCTGTCCCACTCTCAGATACCAGCTCCTCCCTCACTAACACACAGCCTGTCTCACTCTCAGATTCCTGCTCCTCCCTCACTATCACACAGTCTGTCCCACTCTCAGATACCAGCTCCTCCCTCAATAACACACAGCCTGTTCCACTCTCAGATACCAGCTCCTCCCTCAATAACACACAGCCTGTCGAACTCTGTTCCCAGCTCCTCCCTCAATAACACACAGCCTGTCCCACTCTCAGATACCAGCTACTCCCTCACTAACACACAGCCTGTCCCACTCTCAGATACCAGCTCCTCCCTCACTAACACACAGTCTGTCTCACTCTCAGATACCAGCTCCTCCCTCACTAACACACAGCCTGTCTCACTCAAAGATACCTGCTCCTCCCTCACTAACACACAGCCTGTCTCACTCTCAAATACAAGCTCGTCACTCACTAAGACACAGCCTTTCCTACTCTGAGATTTCAGCTCCTCCCTCACTAACACACAGCCATTCCACTCTCAGATACCAGCTCCTCCCTCACTAACACACAGCCTCATTCTCTCTCAGATACCAGCTCCTCCCTCAATAACACAGAGCCTGTCCCACTCTCAGATACCAGCTCTTCCCTCAAAAACACAGAGCCTGTCCCACTCTCAGGTACCAGCTCTTCCCTCACTAACATACAGTCTGTCCCACTCACAGATACCATCTCCTCCCTCACTAACACACAGCCTGTCCCACTCTCAGATATCAGCTCTTCCCTAACACACAGCCTGTCCCACTCTCAGATACCAGCTCCTCCCTCACTATCACACAGCCTGTCCCACTCTCCGATACAAGCTCCTCCCTCACTAACACACAGCCTGTCCCACTCTCAGATACCAGCTCCTCCCTCACTAACACACAGCCTGTCCCACTCTCAGATACCAGCTACTCGCTCTCTAACACACAGCCTGTCCCACTCTCAGATACCTGCTACTCCATCACTCTCACAAAGCCTGTCCCACTCTCAAACACCAGCTCCTCCCTCACTAACACATATCCTGTCCCACTGTCAGATACCTGCTCCTCCCTCACTAACAAATAGCCTGTCCAACTCTCAGATACCAGCTCCTCCCTCACTAACAAACAGCCTGTCCAACTCTCAGATACCAGCTCCTCCCTCACTAACACAGCCTGTCCCACTCTCAGATACCAGCTCCTCCCACACTAACACACAGCTTGTCCCACTCTCAGATACCAGCTCCTCCCTCACTAACACACAGCCTGTCCCACTCTCAGATACCATCTCCTCCCTCACTAACACACAGCCTCTGCCACTCTCAGATACCAGCTCCTCCCTCACTAACACACAGCCTCTGCCACTCTCAGATACCAGCTCCTCCCTCACTAACACACAGCCTGTCAAACTCTCAGATACCAGCTCCTCCCTCACTAACACACAGTCTATCTCACTCTCCGATACCAGCTACTCCCTCACTAACACAGACTGTCCAAATCTCAGATACCAGCTCCTCCCTCACTAACACACAGCCTGTCAAACTCTCAGATACCAGCTCCTCCCTCACTAACACACAGTCTATCTCACTCTCCGATACCAGCTACTCCCTCACTAACACAGACTGTCCAAATCTCAGATACCAGCTCCTCACTCACTAACACACAGCTTTTCCTACTCTCAGATACCAGCTCCTCCCTCACGAACACACAGCCTATCCCACTCTCAGATACCAGCTTCTCCCTCACTAACTAACAGCCTGTCCAACTCTCAGAAAGCAGCTCCTCCCTCACTAACACGCAGCCTTTCCCACTCTCAGATACCAGCTCCTCCCTCACTAACACACAGCCTGTCACACTCTCAGATACCAGCTCCTCCCTCACTAACACAGACTTTCCAACTCTCAGATACCAGCTCCTCACTCAATAACACACAGCTTTTCCTACTCTCAGATACGAGCTCCTCACTCACTAACACACAGCCTGTCCACCTCTCAGATACCAGCTCCTCCCTCACTAACACACAGCCTGTCACACTCTCAGATACCAGCTCCTCCCTCACTAACACAGACTTTCCAACTCTCAGATACCAGCTCCTCACTCACTAACACACAGCTTTTCCTACTCTCAGATACCAGCTCCTCACTCACTAACACACAGCCTGTCCCACTCTCAGATACCAGCTCTTCCCTCACTAACATACAGCCTGTCCCACTCGCAGATACCATCTCCTCCCTCACTAACACACAGCCTGTCCCACTCTCAGATATCAGCTCTTCCCTCACTATCACAGAGCCTGTCCCACTCTCAGATACCAGCTCCTCCGTCACTAACACACATCCTATCCCACTCTCAGATACCAGCTCCTCACTCACTAAAACACAGCCTTTCCTCCTCTCAGATATCAGTTCCTCCCTCACTAACACAGAGCCTGTCCCACTCTCAGATACCAGCTCCTCCCTCACTAACACACAGCCTTCCCCACTCTCAGATACCAGCTCCTACCTCACTAACACACAGCCTCATTCTCTCTCAGATACCAGCTCCTCCCTCACAAACACACAGCCAGTCCCACTCTCAGATACCAGCTCCTCCCTCACTAACACAGAGCCTTTCCCATTCTCAGATAGCGTAACCTCCCTCAGTAAAACACAGCCTGTCCCATTCTCAGTTGCGTCTCCTCCCTCACTAACACACAGCCTGTCCCACTCTCAGATACCAGCTCCTCCCGCACTTACACACAGCCTGTCTCACTCTCAGATACCTGCTCCTCCCTCACTATCACACAGTCTGTCCCACTCTCAGATACCAGCTCCTCCCTCACTAACACACAGCCTGTCTCACTCTCAGATACCTGCTCCTCCCTCACTAACACACAGCCTGGCTCACTCTCAAATACCAGCTCGTCACTCACTAAGACACAGCGATTCCTACTCTGAGATTTCAGCTCCTCCCTCACTAACACACAGCCATTCCACTCTCAGATATCAGCTCCTCCCTCACTAACACACAGCCTCATTCTCTCTCAGATACCAGCTCCTCCGTCAATAACACAGAGCCTGTCCCACTCTCAGATACCAGCTCTTCCCGCAAAAACACAGAGCCTGTCCCACTCTCAGGTACCAGCTCTTCCCTCACTAACATACAGTCTGTCCCACTCACAGATACCATCTCCTCCCTCACTAACACACAGCCTGTCCCACTCTCAGATATCAGCTCTTCCCTAACACACAGCCTGTCACACTCTCAGATACCAGCTCCTCCCTCACTATCACACAGCCTGTCCCACTCTCCGATACCAGCTCCTCCCTCACTAACACACAGCCTGTCCCACTCTCAGATACCAGCTCCTCCCTCACTAACACACAGCCTGTCCCACTCTCAGATATCAGCTCCTCGCTCTCTAACACAGAGCCTGTCCCACTCTCAGATACCTGCTACTCCATCAGTCTCACAATGCCTGTCCCACTCTCAAACACCAGCTCCTCGCTCACTAACACATATCCTGTCCCACTGTCAGATACCTGCTCCTCCCTCACTAACAAATAGCCTGTCCTACTCTCAGATACCAGCTCCTCCCTCACTAACACAGCCTGTCCCACTCTCAGATACCAGCTCCTCCCACACTAACACACAGCTTGTCCCACTCTCAGATACCAGCTCCTCCCTCACTAACACACAGCCTGTCCCACTCTCAGATACCATCTCCTCCCTCACTAACACACAGCCTCTGCCACTCTCAGATACCAGCTCCTCCCTCACTAACACACAGCCTGTCCCACTCTCAGATACCAGCTCCTCCCTCACTAACACACAGCCTGTCCCACTCTCAGATACCATCTCCTCCCTCACTAACACACAGCCTCTGCCACTCTCAGATACCAGCTCCTCCCTCACTAACACACAGCCTGTCACACTCTCAGATACCAGCTCCTCCCTCACTAACACACAGACTATCTCACTCTCAGATACCAGCTACTCCCTCACTAACACAGACTGTCCAACTCTCAGATACCAGCTCCTCACTCACTAACACACAGCTATTCCTACTCTCAGATACCAGCTACTCCCTCACTAACACAGACTTTCCAACTCTCAGATACCAGCTCCTCACTCACTAACACACAGCTTTTCCTACTCTCAGATACCAGCTTCTCCCTCACTAACTAACAGCCTGTCCAACTCTCAGAAAGCAGCTCCTCCCTCACTAACACGCAGCCTTTCCCACTCTCAGTTACCAGCTCCTCCCTCACTAACACCCAGCCTGCCCACTCTCAGATACCAGCTCCTCCCTCACTAACACACAGCCTGTCACACTCTCAGATACCAGCTCCTCCCTCACTAACACAGACTTTCCAACTCTCAGATACCAGCTCCTCACTCACTAACACACAGCTTTTCCTACTCTCAGATACGAGCTCCTCACTCACTAACACACAGCCTGTCCACCTCTCAGATACCAGCTCCTCCCTCACTAACACACAGCCTGTCACACTCTCAGATACCAGCTCCTCCCTCACTAACACAGACTTTCCAACTCTCAGATACCAGCTCCTCACTCACTAACACACAGCTTTTCCTACTCTCAGATACCAGCTCCTCACTCACTAACACACAGCCTGTCCCACTCTCAGATACCAGCTGTTCCCTCACTAACATACAGCCTGTCCCACTCGCAGATACCATCTCCTCCCTCACTAACACACAGCCTGTCCCACTCTCAGATATCAGCTCTTCCCTCACTATCACAGAGCCTGTCCCACACTCAGATACCAGCTCCTCCGTCACTAACACACATCCTATCCCACTCTCAGATACCATCTCCTCACTCACTAACACAGAGCCTCATCCTCTCTCAGATACCAGCTCCTCCCTCACTAACACAGAGCCTGTCCCATTCTCAGATAGCGTAACCTCCCTCAGTAACACACAGCCTGTCCCATTCTCAGTTGCGTCTCCTCCCTCACTAACACACAGCCTGTCCCTCTCTCAGATACCAGCTCCTCCCGCACTTACACACAGCCTGTCTCACTCTCAGATACCTGCTCCTCCCTCACTATCACACAGTCTGTCCCACTCTCAGATACCAGCTCCTCCCTCAATAACACACAGCCTGTCCAACTCTGTTCCCAGCTCCTCCCTCAATAACACACAGCCTGTCCCACTCTCAGATTCCAGCTCCTCCCTCACAAACACACAGCCTGTCCCACTCTCAGTTACCAGCTACTCCTTCACTAACACACAGCCTGTCCCACTCTCAGATACCAGCTCCTCCCTCAATAACACACAGTCTGTCCCACTCTCAGATACCAGCTCCTCCCTCACTAACACACAGCCTGTTCCACACTCAGATACCAGCTCCTCCCTCACTAACACACAGCCTGTCCCACTCTCAGATACCGGCTCCTCCCTCAATAACACACAGCCTGTTCCACACTCAGATACCAGCTCCTCCCTCAATAACACACACTTTGTCCCTCTCATAGATACCAGCTCCTCCCTCACTAACACACAGCCTGTCCCACTCTCAGATACCAGCTCCTCCCTCAATAACACACAGCCTGTCCAACTCTCAGATACCAGCACCTCACTCAATAAAACACAGCCTTTCCTAATCTGAGATATCAGCTCCTCCCTCACTAACACACAGCCTTTCCCACTCTCAGATACCAGCTCCTACCTCACTAACACACAGCCTCATCCTCTCTCAGATACCAGCTCCTCCCTCCAAACACACATCCAGTCCCACTCTCAGATACCAGCTCCTCCCTCACTAACACACAGCCTGTCCCACTCTAAGATACCAGCTCCTCCCTCACTAACAAACAGCCTGTCCCACTCTCAGATACCAGCTCCTCCCTCACTTTAACACAGCCTGTCTCACTCTCAGATACCAGCTCCTACCTCACTAACACACATTCTGTCTCACTCAGAGATACCAGCTCCTCCCTCACTAACACACAGCCTGCCCCACTCTCATATTCCAGCTCCTCCCTCACTTACACACAGCCTGTCCCACGCTCAGATAACAGCTCCTCCCTCACTAACACACAGCCTGTCCCACACTCTGCTACCATCTCCTCCTTCACTAACACATAGCCTGTCCCACTCTCAGATACCAGCTACTCCCTCACTAACACACAGCCTGTCCCACTCCCAGATACCAGCTTCTCCCTCACTAACACCCAGCCTCATCCTCTCTCAGATACCAGCTCCTCCCTCACGAACACACAGCCTCTCTCACTCTCAGATACCAGATCCTCCCTCACTAACACAGAGCCTGTCTCAATCTCAGATACCAGCTCCTCCCTCACTTACACACAGCCTGTCCCACTCTCAGATACCAGCTCCTCCCTCACTTACACACAGCCTGTCTCACTCTCAGATACCAGCTCCACCCTCACTAACACACAGCCTGTCCACTCTCAGTTACCAGCTCCTCCCTCACTAACACACAGACTGTCCCACTCTCAGATACCAGCTCCTCCCTCACTAGCACACAGCCAGTCCCACTCTCAGATACCAGCTCCTCCGTCAAAAACACACAGCCTGTCCCACTCTCTGATACCAGCTCCTCCCTCACGAACACACAGCCTCATCCTCTCTCAGATACCTGCTCCTCCCTCAGTAACACACAGCCTTTCCCATTCTCAGTTGCGTCTACTCCCTCACTTACACACATCCTCTCCCACTCTCAGATACCAGCTCCTCCCTCACTAGCACACAGCCTGTCCCACTCTCAGATGCCAGCTCCTCACTCACTAAAACACAGTCTTTCCTACTCTGAGATACCAGCTCCTCCCTCAGTAACACGCAGCATGTCCCACTCTCAGGTACCAGCTCCTCCCTCACTAACCCACAGCCAGTCCCACTCTCAGATACCTCCACCTCCCTCACTAAAACACAGCCTGTCCCACACTCAGATAACAGCTCTTCCCTCAAAAACACAGAGCCTGTCCCACTCTCAGGTACCATCTCCTCCCTCACTAACATACAGCCTGTCCCACTCGCAGATACCATCTCCTCCCTCACTAACACACAGCCTGTCCCACTCTCAGATACCAGCTCCTCCCTCACTATCACACAGCCTGTCCCACTCTCAGATACCAGCTCCTCCCTCACTAACACAGAGCCTGTCCCACTCTCAGATACCAGCTCCTCCCTCACAAACACACAGTCTGTCCCAATCTCAGATACCAGCTCCTTCCTAACTAACACACATCCTGTCCCACTCTCAGATACCAGCTACTCCATCAGTCTCACAAAGCCTGTCCCACTCTCAAACACCAGCTCCTCCCTCACTAACACATATCCTGTCCCACTGTCAGATACCAGCTCCTCCCTCACTCACAAACAGCCTGTCCAACTCTCAGAAAGCAGCTCCTCCCTCACTAACACACAGCCTTTCCCACTCTCAGATACCAGCTCCTCACTCACTAACACAGACTGTCCAACTCTGAGATACCAGCTCCTCCCTCACTAACACACAGCCTATCCCACTCTCAGATACCAGCTCCTCACTCACTAAAACACAGCATTTCCTCCTCTCAGATATCAGTTCCTCCCTCACTAACACACAGCCTGTCCCAGTCTAAGATACCAGCTCCTCCCTCACTAACACAGACTTTCCAACTCTCAGATACCAGCTCCTCCCTCACTAACAAACAGCCTGTCCAACTCTCAGAAAGCAGCTCCTCCATCACTAACACACAGCCTCTCCCACTCTCAGATACCAGCTCCTCCCTCACTCACATACAGCCTGTCCCACTCTCAGATACCAGCTCCTCCCTCACTAACACACAGCCTGTCACACTCTCAGATACCAGCTCCTCCCTCACTAACACAGACTTTCCAACTCTCAGATACCAGCTCCTCACTCACTAACACACAGCTTTTCCTACTCTCAGATACCAGCTCCTCCCTCACTAATACACAGCCTCACCCACTCTCAGATACCAGCTCCTCCCTCACTAACACTCAGCCTGTTCCATTCACAGATAGCAAAACCTCCCTCAGTAACACACAGCCTGTCCCATTCTCAGTTACCATCTCCTCCCTCACTAACACACAACCTGTCCCTCTCTCAGATACCAGCTCCTCCCTCACTAACACACAGCCTGTCCCACTCTCAGATACCAAATCCTCCCTCTCTAACACACAGCCTGTCCCACTAGCAGGTACCAGATCCTCCCTCTCTAACACACAGCCTGTCCCACTCTCAGATACCTGCTCCTCCCTCACTAACACACAGCCTGTCCCATTCTCAGATACCAGCTCCTCCCTCACAAATACTCAGCATGTCCCACTCTCAGATACCAGCTCCTCCCTCACTAAAACACAGCCTGTGCCACTCTAAGATACCAGCTCTTCCCTCACTAACACACATCTTGTCCCACTCTCAGATACCAGCTCCTCCCTCACTAACAAACAGCCTGTCCCACTCTCAGATACGAGCTCCTCCCTCACTAACACACAGCCTCTCCCACTCTCAGATACCAGCTCCTCCCTCACTATCACACAACCTGTCCCACTCTCTGATATCAGCTCCTCCCTCACTAACACACAGCCTGTCCCACTCTCAGATACCAGATACTCCATCACTCTCAAAAAGCCTGTCCCACTCTCAGATACCAGCTGCTCGCTCACTTACACACAAACTGTCCCTCTCTCAGATACCAGCTGCTCCATCACTCTCAAAAAGACTGTCCGAATCTCAGATACCAGCTCCTCCCTCAGTAACACACAGTTGTCCGACTCTGAAATACCAGCTGCTCCCTCACTACCACACATCCTGTAACACTGTCAGATACCAGCTCCACCAGCACTAACACACAGCCTCTCTCACTCTCAGATACCAGCTGCTCGCTCACTTACACACAGCCTACCCTCTCTCAGACATCAGCTCCTCCCTCACTAACACACAGCCTGTCCCACTCTCAGATACCAGCCCCTCACGCACTTACACACAGCCTGTCTCACTCTAAGATACCTGCTCCGCCCTCACTAACACACAGTCTGTCTCACTCTCAGAAACCAGCTCCTCCCTCAATAACACACAGCCTCTCCCACTCTCAGATACCAGCTCCTCCCTCACAAACACACAGCCTGTTCCACACTCAGATACCTGCTCCTCCCTCAATAACAGACAGTCTGTCCCACTCTCAGATACCAGCTCCTCCCTCAATAACACACAGCCTGTTCCACACTCAGATACCAGCTCCTCCCTCAATAACACACACTCTGTCCCTCTCTCAGATACCAGCTCCTCCCTCACTAACACACAGCCTGTCCCACTCTCAGATACCAGCTCCTCCCTCACTAACACACAGCCTGTCCCACTCTCAGATACCAGCTCCTCCCTCAATAACACACAGCCTGTCCAACTCTCAAATACCAGCACCTCACTCAATAAAACACAGCCTTTCCTAATCTGAGATATCAGCTCCTCCCTCACTAACACACAGCCTTTCCCACTCTCAGATACCAGCTCCTACCTCACTAACACACAGCCTCATCCTCTCTCAGATACCAGCTCCTCCCTCACAAACACACAGCCAGTCCCTCTCTCAGCTACCAGCTCCTCCCTCACTAACACAGAGCCTCATCCTCTCTCAGATACCAGCTCCTCCCTCACTAAAACAGAGCCTGTCCCATTCTCAGATAGCGTAACCTCCCTCAGTAACACACAGCCTGTCCCATTCTCAGTTGCGTCTCCTCCCTCACTAACACACAGCCTGTCCAACTCTCAGATACCAGCTCCTCCCTCACTAACACACAGCCTGTCCCACTCTCAGATACCAGCTCCTCCCGCACTTACACACAGCCTGTCTCACTCTCAGATACCTGCTCCTCCCTCACTATCACACAGCCTGTCCAACTCTCAGATACCAGCACCTCACTCAATAAAACACAGCCTTTCCTAATCTGAGATATCAGCTCCTCCCTCACTAACACACAGCCTTTCCCACTCTCAGATACCAGCTCCTACCTCACTAACACACAGCCTCATCCTCTCTCAGATACCAGCTCCTCCCTCACAAACACACAGCCAGTCCCACTCTCAGATACCAGCTCCTCCCTCACTAACACAGAGCCTCATCCTCTCTCAGATACCAGCTCCTCCCTCACTAACACAGAGCCTGTCCCATTCTCAGATAGCGTAACCTCCCTCAGTAACACACAGCCTGTCCCATTCTCAGTTGCGTCTCCTCCCTCACTAACACACAGCCTGTCCCACTCTCAGATACCAGCTCCTCCCTCACTAACACACAGCCTGTCCCACTCTCAGATACCAGCTCCTCCCTCACTAACACACAGCCTGTCCCACTCTCAGATACCAGCTCCTCCCTCACTAACACACAGCCTGTCCCACTCTCAGATACCAGCTCCTCCCGCACTTACACACAGCCTGTCCCACTCTCAGATACCAGCTCCTCCCTCACTATCACACAGTCTGTCCCACTCTCAGATACCAGATCCTCCCTCAATAACACAAAGCCTGTTCCACTCTCAGATACCAGCTCCTCCCTCAATAACACACAGCCTGTCCAACTCTCAGAAAGCAGCTCCTCCATCACTAACACACAGCCTCTCCCACTCTCAGATACCAGCTCCTCCCTCACTCACATACAGCCTGTCCCACTCTCAGATACCAGCTCCACCCTCACTAACACACAGCCTGTGACACTCAGATACCAGCTCCTCCCTCACTAACACAGACTTTCCAACTCTCAGATACCAGCTCCTCACTCACTAACACACAGCTTTTCCTACTCTCAGATACCAGCTCCTCCCTCACTAATACACAGCCTCACCCACTCTCAGATACCAGCTCCTCCCTCACTAACACTAGGCCTGTTCCATTCACAGATAGCAAAACCTCCCTCAGTAACACACAGCCTGTCCCATTCTCAGTTACCATCTCCTCCCTCACTAACACACAACCTGTGCCTCTCTCAGATACCAGCTCCTCCCTCACTAACACACAGCCTGTCCCACTCTCAGATACCAACTCCTCCCTCTCTAACACACAGCCTGTCCCACTAGCAGGTACCAGATCCTCCCTCACTAACACACAGCCTGTCCCACTCTCAGATACGAGCTCCTCCCTCACATATGCTCAGCATGTCCCACTCTCAGATACGAGCTCCTCCCTCACTAAAACACAGTCTGTCACAATCTCAGATACCAGCTCTTCCCTCACTAACACACATCTTGTCCCACTCTCAGATACCAGCTCCTCCCTCACAAACACACAGCCTGTCCCACTCTCAGATACGAGCTCCTCCCTCACTAACACACAGCCTCTCCCACTCTCAGATACCAGCTCCTCCCTCACTATCACACAACCTGTCCCACTCTCTGATATCAGCTCCTCCCTCACTAACACACAGCCTGTCCCACTCTCAGATACCAGATACTCCATCACTCTCAAAAAGCCTGTCCCACTCTCAGATACCAGCTGCTCGCTCACTTACACACAAACTGTCCCTCTCTCAGATACCAGCTGCTCCATCACTCTCAAAAAGACTGTCCGAATCTCAGATACCAGCTCCTCCCTCAGTAACACACAGCCTGTCCGACTCTGAAATACCAGCTCCTCCCTCACTACCACACATCCTGCAACACTCTCAGATACCAGCTCCACCAGCACTAACACACAGCCTCTCTCACTCTCAGATACCAGATCCTCCCTCACTAACACACAGCCTATCCCACTCTCAGATATCAGCTCCTCCCTCACTAACACACAGCCTGTCCCACTCTCAGATACCAGCCCCTCACGCACTTACACACAGCCTGTCTCACTCTAAGATACCTGCTCCGCCCTCACTAACACACAGTCTGTCTCACTCTCAGATACCAGCTCCTCCCTCAATAGCACACAGCCTGTCCCACTCTCAGATACCAGCTCCTCCCTCACTAACACCCAGCCTGTTCCACACTCAGATACCAGCTCCTCCCTCAATAACACACAGTCTGTCCCACTCTCAGATACCAGCTCCTCCCTCAATAACACACAGCCTGTTCCACACTCAGATACCAGCTCCTCCCTCAATAACACACACTCTGTCCCTCTCTCAGATACCAGCTCCTCCCTCACTAAAACACAGCCTGTCCCACTCTCAGATACCAGCTCCTCCCTCACTAACACACAGCCTGTCCCACTCTCAGATACCAGCTCCTCCCTCAATAACACACAGCCTGTCCAACTCTCAGATACCAGCACCTCACTCAATAAAACACAGCCTTTCCTAATCTGAGATATCAGCTCCTCCCTCACTAACACACAGCCTTTCCCACTCTCAGATACCAGCTCCTACCTCACTAACACACAGCCTCATCCTCTCTCAGATACCAGCTCCTCCCTCACAAACACACAGCCAGTCCCACTCTCAGATACCAGCTACTCCCTCACTAACACAGAGCCTCATCCTCTCTCAGATACCAGCTCCTCCCTCACTAACACAGAGCCTGTCCCATTCTCAGATAGCGAACCTCCCTCAGTAACACACAGCCTGTCCCATTCTCAGTTGCGTCTCCTCCCTCACTAACACACAGCCTGTCCCACTCTCAGATACCAGCTCCTCCTTCACTAACACACAGCCTGTCCCACTCAGATACCAGCTCCTCCCGCACTTACACACAGCCTGTCCCACTCTCAGATACCAGCTCCTCCCTCAATAACAGAAAGCCTGTTCCACTCTCAGATACCAGCTCCTCCCTCAATAACACACAGCCTGTCCAACTCTGTTCCCAGCTCCTCCCTCAATAACACATAGTCTGTCCCACTCTCAGATTCCAGCTGCTCCCTCACAAACACACAGCCTGTCCAACTCGGTTCCCAGCTCCTCCGTCAATAACACACAGCCTGTCCCACTCTCAGATTCCAGCTCCTCCCTGACAAACACGCAGCCTGTCCCACTCTCAGTTACCAGCTACTCCCTCACTAACACACAGCCTGTCCCACTCTCAGATACCAGTTCCTCCCGCACTAACACACAGCCTGTCCCACTCTCAGATACCAGCTCCTCCCTCACTAACACACAGCCTGACCCATTCTCAGATACCTGCTCCTCCCTCACTAACACACAGTCTGTCTCAGTCTCAGATACCAGCTCCTCCCTCACTAACACAAAGCCTGTCCCACTCTCAGATAACAGCTCCTCCCTCACTAACACACAGCCTGTCCCACTGTCAGACACCAGCTCCTCCCTCACTAACACACAGTCTGTCTCACTCTCAGATACCAGCTCGTCCCTCACTAACACACAGCCTGTCTCACTCTCAGATAACTGCTCCTCCCTCACTAACACACAGCCTGTCCCACTCTCAGATACCTGCTCGTCACTCACTAAGACACAGCCTTTCCTACACTGAGATTTCAGCTCCTCCCTCACTAACACACAGCCATTCCACTCTCAGATACCAGCACCTCCCTCACTAACACACAGCCTGTCCCACTCTCAGATACCAGCCCCTCACGCACTTACACACAGCCTGTCTCACTCTAAGATACCTGCTCCTCCCTCACTAACACACAGTCTGTCTCACTCTCAGATACCAGCTCCTCCCTCAATAACACACAGTCTGTCCCACTCTCAGATACCAGCTCCTCCCTCAATAACACACAGCCTGTTCCACACTCAGATACCAGCTCCTCCCTCAATAACACACACTCTGTCCCTCTCTCAGATACCAGCTCCTCCCTCACTAACACACAGCCTGTCCCACTCTCAGATACCAGCTCCTCCCTCACTAACACACAGCCTGTCCCACTCTCAGATACCAGCTCCTCCCTCAATAACACACAGCCTGTCCAACTCTCAGATACCAGCACCTCACTGAATAAAACACAGCCTTTCCTAATCTGAGATATCAGCTCCTCCCTCACTAACACACAGCCTTTCCCACTCTCAGAAAACAGCTCCTACCTCACTCACACACAGCCTCATCCTCTCTCAGATACCAGCTCCTCCCTCACAAACACACAGCCAGTCCCACTCTCAGATACCAGCTCCTCCCTCACTTACACAGAGCCTGTCCCATTCTCAGATAGCTTAACCTCCCTCAGTAACACACAGCCTGTCCCATTCTCAGTTGTGTCTCCTCCCTCACTAGCACACAGCCTGTCCCACTCTCAAATACCAGCTCCTCCCTCAATAACACACAGCCTGTCGAACTCTGTTCCCAGCTCCTCCCTCACTAACACACAGCCTCTCCCACTCTCAGATACCAGTCCCTCCCTCACTAACACACAGCCTGTCCCAGTCTCAGATACCAGCTCCTCCCTCACTAACACACAGTCTGTCTCACTCTCAGATACCAGCTCCTCCCTCACTAACACACAGCCTGTCTCACTCAAAGATACCTGCTCCTCCCTCACTAACACACAGCCTGTCTCACTCTCAAATACAAGCTCGTCACTCACTAAGACACAGCCTTTCCTACTCTGAGATTTCAGCTCCTCCCTCACTAACACACAGCCATTCCACTCTCAGATACCAGCTCCTCCCTCACTAACACACAGCCTCATTCTCTCTCAGATACCAGCTCCTCCCTCAATAACACAGAGCCTGTCCCACTCTCAGATACCAGCTCTTCCCTCAAAAACACAGAGCCTGTCCCACTCTCAGGTACCAGCTCTTCCCTCACTAACATACAGTCTGTCCCACTCACAGATACCATCTCCTCCCTCACTAACACACAGCCTGTCCCACTCTCAGATATCAGCTCTTCCCTAACACACAGCCTGTCCCACTCTCAGATACCAGCTCCTCCCTCACTGTCACACAGCCTGTCCCACTCTCCGATACAAGCTCCTCCCTCACTAACACACAGCCTGTCCCACTCTCAGATACCAGCTCCTCCCTCACTAACACACAGCCTGTCCCACTCTCAGATACCAGCTCCTCGCTCTCTAACACACAGCCTGTCCCACTCTCAGATACCTGCTACTCCATCACTCTCACAAAGCCTGTCCCACTCTCAAACACCAGCTCCTCCCTCACTAACACATATCCTGTCCCACTGTCAGATACCTGCTCCTCCCTCACTAACAAATAGCCTGTCCAACTCTCAGATACCAGCTCCTCCCTCACTAACAAACAGCCTGTCCAACTCTCAGATACCAGCTCCTCCCTCACTAACACAGCCTGTCCCACTCTCAGATACCAGCTCCTCCCACACTAACACACAGCTTGTCCCACTCTCAGATACCAGCTCTTCCCTCACTATCACACAACCTGTCCCACTCTCTGATATCAGCTCCTCCCTCACTAACACACAGCCTGTCCCACTCTCAGATACCAGATACTCCATCACTCTCAAAAAGCCTGTCCCACTCTCAGATACCAGCTGCTCGCTCACTTACACACAAACTGTCCCTCTCTCAGATACCAGCTGCTCCATCACTCTCAAAAAGACTGTCCGAATCTCAGATACCAGCTCCTCCCTCAGTAACACACAGCCTGTCCGACTCTGAAATACCAGCTCCTCCCTCACTACCACACATCCTGCAACACTCTCAGATACCAGCTCCACCAGCACTAACACACAGCCTCTCTCACTCTCAGATACCAGATCCTCCCTCACTAACACACAGCCTATCCCACTCTCAGATATCAGCTCCTCCCTCACTAACACACAGCCTGTCCCACTCTCAGATACCAGCCCCTCACGCACTTACACACAGCCTGTCTCACTCTAAGATACCTGCTCCGCCCTCACTAACACACAGTCTGTCTCACTCTCAGATACCAGCTCCTCCCTCAATAGCACACAGCCTGTCCCACTCTCAGATACCAGCTCCTCCCTCACTAACACCCAGCCTGTTCCACACTCAGATACCAGCTCCTCCCTCAATAACACACAGTCTGTCCCACTCTCAGATACCAGCTCCTCCCTCAATAACACACAGCCTGTTCCACACTCAGATACCAGCTCCTCCCTCAATAACACACACTCTGTCCCTCTCTCAGATACCAGCTCCTCCCTCACTAAAACACAGCCTGTCCCACTCTCAGATACCAGCTCCTCCCTCACTAACACACAGCCTGTCCCACTCTCAGATACCAGCTCCTCCCTCAATAACACACAGCCTGTCCAACTCTCAGATACCAGCACCTCACTCAATAAAACACAGCCTTTCCTAATCTGAGATATCAGCTCCTCCCTCACTAACACACAGCCTTTCCCACTCTCAGATACCAGCTCCTACCTCACTAACACACAGCCTCATCCTCTCTCAGATACCAGCTCCTCCCTCACAAACACACAGCCAGTCCCACTCTCAGATACCAGCTCCTCCCTCACTAACACAGAGCCTCATCCTCTCTCAGATACCAGCTCCTCCCTCACTAACACAGAGCCTGTCCCATTCTCAGATAGCGAACCTCCCTCAGTAACACACAGCCTGTCCCATTCTCAGTTGCGTCTCCTCCCTCACTAACACACAGCCTGTCCCACTCTCAGATACCAGCTCCTCCTTCACTAACACACAGCCTGTCCCACTCAGATACCAGCTCCTCCCGCACTTACACACAGCCTGTCCCACTCTCAGATACCAGCTCCTCCCTCAATAACAGAAAGCCTGTTCCACTCTCAGATACCAGCTCCTCCCTCAATAACACACAGCCTGTCCAACTCTGTTCCCAGCTCCTCCCTCAATAACACACAGTCTGTCCCACTCTCAGATTCCAGCTGCTCCCTCACAAACACACAGCCTGTCCAACTCGGTTCCCAGCTCCTCCGTCAATAACACACAGCCTGTCCCACTCTCAGATTCCAGCTCCTCCCTGACAAACACGCAGCCTGTCCCACCCTCAGTTACCAGCTACTCCCTCACTAACACACAGCCTGTCCCACTCTCAGATACCAGTTCCTCCCGCACTAACACACAGCCTGTCCCACTCTCAGATACCAGCTCCTCCCTCACTATCACACAGCCTGACCCATTCTCAGATACCTGCTCCTCCCTCACTAACACACAGTCTGTCTCACTCTCAGATACCAGCTCCTCCCTCACTAACACAAAGCCTGTCCCACTCTCAGATAACAGCTCCTCCCTCACTAACACACAGCCTGTCCCACTGTCAGACACCAGCTCCTACCTCACTAACACACAGTCTGTCTCACTCTCAGATACCAGCTCGTCCCTCACTAACACACAGCCTGTCTCACTCTCAGATAACTGCTCCTCCCTCACTAACACACAGCCTGTCCCACTCTCAGATACCTGCTCGTCACTCACTAAGACACAGCCTTTCCTACACTGAGATTTCAGCTCCTCCCTCACTAACACACAGCCATTCCACTCTCAGATACCAGCACCTCCCTCACTAACACACAGCCTGTCCCACTCTCAGATACCAGCCCCTCACGCACTTACACACAGCCTGTCTCACTCTAAGATACCTGCTCCTCCCTCACTAACACACAGTCTGTCTCACTCTCAAATACCAGCTCCTCCCTCAATAACACACAGTCTGTCCCACTCTCAGATACCAGCTCCTCCCTCAATAACACACAGCCTGTTCCACACTCAGATACCAGCTCCTCCCTCAATAACACACACTCTGTCCCTCTCTCAGGTACCAGCTCCTCCCTCACTAACACACAGCCTGTCCCACTCTCAGATACCAGCTCCTCCCTCACTAACACACAGCCTGTCCCACTCTCAGATACCAGCTCCTCCCTCAATAACACACAGCCTGTCCAACTCTCAGATACCAGCACCTCACTGAATAAAACACAGCCTTTCCTAATCTGAGATATCAGCTCCTCCCTCACTAACACACAGCCTTTCCCACTCTCAGAAAACAGCTCCTACCTCACTCACACACAGCCTCATCCTCTCTCAGATACCAGCTCCTCCCTCACAAACACACAGCCAGTCCCACTCTCAGATACCAGCTCCTCCCTCACTTACACAGAGCCTGTCCCATTCTCAGATAGCTTAACCTCCCTCAGTAACACACAGCCTGTCCCATTCTCAGTTGTGTCTCCTCCCTCACTAGCACACAGCCTGTCCCACTCTCAAATACCAGCTCCTCCCTCAATAACACACAGCCTGTCGAACTCTGTTCCCAGCTCCTCCCTCACTAACACACAGCCTCTCCCACTCTCAGATACCAGTCCCTCCCTCACTAACACACAGCCTGTCCCACTCTCAGATACCAGCTCCTCCCTCACTAACACACAGTCTGTCTCACTCTCAGATACCAGCTCCTCCCTCACTAACACACAGCCTGTCTCACTCAAAGATACCTGCTCCTCCCTCACTAACACACAGCCTGTCTCACTCTCAAATACAAGCTCGTCACTCACTAAGACACAGCCTTTCCTACTCTGAGATTTCAGCTCCTCCCTCACTAACACACAGCCATTCCACTCTCAGATACCAGCTCCTCCCTCACTAACACACAGCCTCATTCTCTCTCAGATACCAGCTCCTCCCTCAATAACACAGAGCCTGTCCCACTCTCAGATACCAGCTCTTCCCTCAAAAACACAGAGCCTGTCCCACTCTCAGGTACCAGCTCTTCCCTCACTAACATACAGTCTGTCCCACTCACAGATACCATCTCCTCCCTCACTAACACACAGCCTGTCCCACTCTCAGATATCAGCTCTTCCCTAACACACAGCCTGTCCCACTCTCAGATACCAGCTCCTCCCTCACTATCACACAGCCTGTCCCACTCTCCGATACAAGCTCCTCCCTCACTAACACACAGCCTGTCCCACTCTCAGATACCAGCTCCTCCCTCACTAACACACAGCCTGTCCCACTCTCAGATACCAGCTCCTCGCTCTCTAACACACAGCCTGTCCCACTCTCAGATACCTGCTACTCCATCACTCTCACAAAGCCTGTCCCACTCTCAAACACCAGCTCCTCCCTCACTAACACATATCCTGTCCCACTGTCAGATACCTGCTCCTCCCTCACTAACAAATAGCCTGTCCAACTCTCAGATACCAGCTCCTCCCTCACTAACAAACAGCCTGTCCAACTCTCAGATACCAGCTCCTCCCTCACTAACACAGCCTGTCCCACTCTCAGATACCAGCTCCTCCCACACTAACACACAGCTTGTCCCACTCTCAGATACCAGCTCCTCCCTCACTAACACACAGCCTGTCCCACTCTCAGATACCATCTCCTCCCTCACTAACACACAGCCTCTGCCACTCTCAGATACCAGCTCCTCCCTCACTAACACACAGCCTCTGCCACTCTCAGATACCAGCTCCTCCCTCACTAACACACAGTCTATCTCACTCTCCGATACCAGCTACTCCCTCACTAACACAGACTGTCCAAATCTCAGATACCAGCTCCTCCCTCACTAACACACAGCCTGTCAAACTCTCAGATACCAGCTCCTCCCTCACTAACACACAGTCTATCTCACTCTCCGATACCAGCTACTCCCTCACTAACACAGACTGTCCAAATCTCAGATACCAGCTCCTCACTCACTAACACACAGCTTTTCCTACTCTCAGATACCAGGTCCTCCCTCACGAACACACAGCCTATCCCACTCTCAGATACCAGCTTCTCCCTCACTAACTAACAGCCTGTCCAACTCTCAGAAAGCAGCTCCTCCCTCACTAACACGCAGCCTTTCCCACTCTCAGATACCAGCTCCTCCCTCACTAACACACAGCCTGTCACACTCTCAGATACCAGCTCCTCCCTCACTAACACAGACTTTCCAACTCTCAGATACCAGCTCCTCACTCACTAACACACAGCTTTTCCTACTCTCAGATACGAGCTCCTCACTCACTAACACACAGCCTGTCCACCTCTCAGATACCAGCTCCTCCCTCACTAACACACAGCCTGTCACACTCTCAGATACCAGCTCCTCCCTCACTAACACAGACTTTCCAACTCTCAGATACCAGCTCCTCACTCACTAACACACAGCTTTTCCTACTCTCAGATACCAGCTCCTCACTCACTAACACACAGCCTGTCCCACTCTCAGATACCAGCTCTTCCCTCACTAACATACAGCCTGTCCCACTCGCAGATACCATCTCCTCCCTCACTAACACACAGCCTGTCCCACTCTCAGATATCAGCTCTTCCCTCACTATCAAAGAGCCTGTCCCACTCTCAGATACCAGCTCCTCCGTCACTAACACACATCCTATCCCACTCTCAGATACCAGCTCCTCACTCACTAAAACACAGCCTTTCCTCCTCTCAGATATCAGTTCCTCCCTCACTAACACAGAGCCTGTCCCACTCTCAGATACCAGCTCCTCCCTCACTAACACACAGCCTTCCCCACTCTCAGATACCAGCTCCTACCTCACTAACACACAGCCTCATTCTCTCTCAGATACCAGCTCCTCCCTCACAAACACACAGCCAGTCCCACTCTCAGATACCAGCTCCTCCCTCACTAACACAGAGCCTGTCCCATTCTCAGATAGCGTAACCTCCCTCAGTAAAACACAGCCTGTCCCATTCTCAGTTGCGTCTCCTCCCTCACTAACACACAGCCTGTCCCACTCTCAGATACCAGCTCCTCCCGCACTTACACACAGCCTGTCTCACTCTCAGATACCTGCTCCTCCCTCACTATCACACAGTCTGTCCCACTCTCAGATACCAGCTCCTCCCTCACTAACACACAGTCTGTATCACTCTCAGATAACAGCTCCTCCCTCACTAACACACAGCCTGTCTCACTCTCAGATACCTGCTCCTCCCTCACTAACACACAGCCTGGCTCACTCTCAAATACCAGCTCGTCACTCACTAAGACACAGCCATTCCTACTCTGAGATTTCAGCTCCTCCCTCACTAACACACAGCCATTCCACTCTCAGATATCAGCTCCTCCCTCACTAACACACAGCCGCATTCTCTCTCAGATACCAGCTCCTCCGTCAATAACACAGAGCCTGTCCCACTCTCAGATACCAGCTCTTCCCGCAAAAACACAGAGCCTGTCCCAATCTCAGGTACCAGCTCTTCCCTCACTAACATACAGTCTGTCCCACTCACAGATACCATCTCCTCCCTCACTAACACACAGCCTGTCCCACTCTCAGATATCAGCTCTTCCCTAACACACAGCCTGTCACACTCTCAGATACCAGCTCCTCCCTCACTATCACACAGCCTGTCCCACTCTCCGATACCAGCTCCTCCCTCACTAACACACAGCCTGTCCCACTCTCAGATACCAGCTCCTCCCTCACTAACACACAGCCTGTCCCACTCTCAGATACCAGCTCCTCGCTCTCTAACACAGAGCCTGTCCCACTCTCAGATACCTGCTACTCCATCAGTCTCACAATGCCTGTCCCACTCTCAAACACCAGCTCCTCGCTCACTAACAAATAGCCTGTCCTACTCTCAGATACCAGCTCCTCCCTCACTAACACAGCCTGTCCCACTCTCAGATACCAGCTCCTCCCTCACTAACACACAGCCTGTCCCACTCTCAGATACCAGCTCCTCCCTCACTAACACACAGTCTGTCCCACTCTCAGATACCAGCTCCTCCCTCACTAACACACAGCTTGTCCCACTCTCAGATACCAGCTGCTCCCTCACTAACACACAGCCTGTCCCACTCTCAGATACCATCTCCTCCCTCACTAACACACAGCCTCTGCCACTCTCAGATACCAGCTCCTCCCTCACTAACACACAGCCTGTCACACTCTCAGATACCAGCTCCTCCCACACTAACACACAGCTTGTCCCACTCTCAGATATCAGCTCTTCCCTAACACACAGCTTTTCCTACTCTCAGATACCAGCTCCTCCCTCACTAACACACAGCCTGTCCCACTCTCAGATACCATCTCCTCCCTCACTAACACACAGCCTCTGCCACTCTCAGATACCAGCTCCTCCCTCACTAACACACAGCCTGTCACACTCTCAGATACCAGCTCCTCCCTCACTAACACACAGACTATCTCACTCTCAGATACCAGCTACTCCCTCACTAACACAGACTGTCCAACTCTCAGATACCAGCTCCTCACTCACTAACACACAGCTATTCCTACTCTCAGATACCAGCTACTCCCTCACTAACACAGACTGTCCAACTCTCAGATACCAGCTCCTCACTCACTAACACACAGCTTTTCCTACTCTCAGATACCAGCTTCTCCCTCACTAACTAACAGCCTGTCCAACTCTCAGAAAGCAGCTCCTCCCTCACTAACACGCAGCCTTTCCCACTCTCAGTTACCAGCTCCTCCCTCACTAACACCCAGCCTGCCCACTCTCAGATACCAGCTCCTCCCTCACTAACACACAGCCTGTCACACTCTCAGATACCAGCTCCTCCCTCACTAACACAGACTTTCCAACTCTCAGATACCAGCTCCTCACTCACTAACACACAGCTTTTCCTACTCTCAGATACGAGCTCCTCACTCACTAACACACAGCCTGTCCACCTCTCAGATACCAGCTCCTCCCTCACTAACACACAGCCTGTCACACTCTCAGATACCAGCTCCTCCCTCACTAACACAGACTTTCCAACTCTCATATACCAGCTCCTCACTCACTAACACACAGCTTTTCCTACTCTCAGATACCTGCTCCTCACTCACTAACACACAGCCTGTCCCACTCTCAGATACCAGCTCTTCCCTCACTAACATACAGCCTGTCCCACTCGCAGATACCATCTCCTCCCTCACTAACACACAGCCTGTCCCACTCTCAGATATCAGCTCTTCCCTCACTATCACAGAGCCTGTCCCACACTCAGATACCAGCTCCTCCGTCACTAACACACATCCTATCCCACTCTCAGATACCATCTCCTCACTCAATAACACAGAGCCTCATCCTCTCTCAGATACCAGCTCCTCACTCACTAACACAGAGCCTGTCCCATTCTCAGATAGCGTAACCTCCCTCAGTAACACACAGCCTGTCCCATTCTCAGTTGCGTCTCCTCCCTCACTAACACACAGCCTGTCCCTCTCTCAGATACCAGCTCCTGCCGCACTTACACACAGCCTGTCTCACTCTCAGATACCTGCTCCTCCCTCACTATCACACAGTCTGTCCCACTCTCAGATACCAGCTCCTCCCTCAATAACACACAGCCTGTCCAACTCTGTTCCCAGCTCCTCCCTCAATAACACACAGCCTGTCCCACTCTCAGATTCCAGCTCCTCCCTCACAAACACACAGCCTGTCCCACTCTCAGTTACCAGCTACTCCTTCACTAACACACAGCCTGTCCCACTCTCAGATACCAGCTCCTCCCTCACTAACACACAGTCTGTCTCACTCTCAGATACCAGCTCCTCCCTCACTAACACACAGCCTGTCCCACTCTCAGATACCAGCCCCTCACGCACTTACACACAGCCTGTCTCACTCTAAGATACCTGCTCCTCCCTCAGTAACAGACAGTCTGTCTCACTCTCAGATACCAGCTCCTCCCTCAATAACACACAGTCTGTCCCACTCTCAGATACCAGCTCCTCCCTCACTAACACACAGCCTTTTCCACACTCAGATACCAGCTCCTCCCTCACTAACACACAGCCTGTCCCACTCTCAGATACCGGCTCCTCCCTCAATAACACACAGCCTGTTCCACACTCAGATACCAGCTCCTCCCTCAATAACACACACTTTGTCCCTCTCATAGATACCAGCTCCTCCCTCACTAACACACAGCCTGTCCCACTCTCAGATACCAGCTCCTCCCTCAATAACACACAGCCTGTCCAACTCTCAGATACCAGCACCTCACTCAATAAAACACAGCCTTTCCTAATCTGAGATATCAGCTCCTCCCTCACTAACACACAGCCTTTCCCACTCTCAGATACCAGCTCCTACCTCACTAACACAGAGCCTCATCCTCTCTCAGATACCAGCTCCTCCCTCCAAACACACAGCCAGTCCCACTCTCAGATACCAGCTCCTCCCTCACTAACACAGAGCCTCGTCTTCTCTCAGATACCAGCTCCTCCCTCACTAACACAGAGCCTGTCCCATTCTCAGATAGCTTAAACTCCCTCAGTAACACACAGCCTGTCCCATTCTCAGTTGCGTCTCCTCCCTCACTAACACACAGCCTGTCCCACTCTCAGATACCAGCTCCTCCCTCACTAACACACAGCCTGTCCCACTCTCAGATACCAGCTCCTCCCTCAATAACACACAGCCTGTTCCACTCTCAGATACCAGCTCCTCCCTCAATAACACAAAGCCTGTCCAACTCTGTTCCCAGCTCCTCCCTCAATAACACACAGCCTGTTCCTCTCTCAGATACCAGCTCCTCCCTCAATAACACAAAGCCTGTCCAACTCTGTTCCCAGCTCCTCCCTCAATAACACACAGCCTGTCCCACTCTCAGATTCCAGCTCCTCCCTCACAAGCACACAGCCTGTCCCACTCTCAGTTACCAGCTACTCCCTCACCAACACACAGCCTGTCCCACTCTCAAATACCAGCTCCTCCCTCACTAACACACAGTCTGTCTCACTCTCAGATATCAGCCCCTCCCTCACTAACACACACTCTGTCCCACTCTCAGATACCAGCTCCTCCCTCACTAACACAGACTTTCCAACTCTCAGATACCAGCTCCTCACTCACTAACACAAAGCTTTTCCTACTCTCAATACGAGCTCCTCACTCACTAACACACAGCCTGTCCACCTCTCAGATACCAGCTCCTCCCTCACTAACACACAGCCTGTCACACTCTCAGATACCAGCTCCTCCCTCACTAACACAGACTTTCCAAATCTCAGATACCAGCTCCTCACTCACTAACACACAGCTTTTCCTACTCTCAGATACCAGCTCCTCACTCACTAACACACATCCTGTCCCACTCTCAGATACCAGCTCTTCCCTCACTAACATACAGCCTGTCCCACTCGCAGATAACATCTCCTCCCTCACTAACACACAGCCTGTCGCACTCTCAGATATCAGCTCTTCCCTCACTATCACACAGCCTGTCCCACTCTCAGATACCAGCTCCTCCGTCACTAACACACATCCTATCCCACTCTCAGATACCAGCTCCTCACTCACTGAAACACAGCCTTTCCTCCTCTCAGATATCAGTTCCTCCCTCACTAACACAGAGCCTGTCCCACTCTCAGATACCAGCTCCTCCCTCACTAACACACAGCCTTCCCCACTCTCAGATACCAGCTCCTACCTCACTAACACACAGCCTCATCCTCTCTCAGATACCAGCTCCTCCCTCACAAACACACAGCCAGTCCCACTCTCAGATACCAGCTCCTCCCTCACTAACACAGAGCCTCATCCTCTCTCAGATACCAGCTCCTCCCTCACTAACACAGAGCCTGTCCCATTCTCAGATAGCGTAACCTCCCTCAGTAACACACAGCCTGTCCCATTCTCAGTTGCGTCTCCTCCCTCACTAACACACAGCCTGTCCCACTCTCAGATAGCAGCTCCTCCCGCACTTACACACAGCCTGTCTCACTCTCAGATACCTGCTCCTCCCTCACTATCACACAGTCTGTCCCACTCTCAGATTCCAGCTCCTCCCTCATAAACACACAGCCTGTCCCACTCTCAGTTACCAGCTACTCCTTCACTAACACACAGCCTGTCCCACTCTCAGATACCAGCTCCTCCCTCACTAACACACAGCCTGTCCCATTCTCAGATACCAGCCCCTCACGCACTTACACACAGCCTGTCTCACTCTAAGATACCTGCTCCTCCCTCACTAACACACAGTCTGTCTCACTCTCAGATACCAGCTCCTCCCTCAATAACACACAGTCTGTCCCACTCTCAGATACCAGCTCCTCCCTCACTAACACACAGCCTGTTCCACACACAGATACCAGCTCCTCCCTCAATAACACACAGTCTGTCCCACTCTCAGATACCAGCTCCTCCCTCAATAACACACAGCCTGTTCCACACTCAGATACCAGCTCCTCCCTCAATAACACACACTTTGTCCCTCTCTCAGATACCAGCTCCTCCCTCACTAACACACAGCCTGTCCCACTCTCAGATACCAGCTCCTCCCTCAATAACACACAGCCTGTCCAACTCTCAGATACCAGCACCTCACTCAATAAAACACAGCCTTTCCTAATCTGAGATATCAGCTCCTCCCTCAGTAACACACAGCCATTCCCACTCTCAGATACCAGCTTCTACCTCACTAACACACAGCCTCATACTCTCTCAGATAACAGCTCCTCCCTCCAAACAGACAGCCAGTCCCACTCACAGATACCAGCTCCTCCCTCACTAACACAGAGCCTCATCCTCTCTCAGATACCAGCTCCTCCCTCACTAACACAGAGCCTGTCCCATTCTCAGATAGCTTAACCTCCCTCAGTAACACACAGCCTGTCCCATTCTCAGTTGCGTCTCCTCCCTCACTAACACACAGCCTGTCCCACTCTCAGATACCAGCTCCTCCCTCACTATCACACAGTCTGTCCCACTCTCAGATACCAGCTCCTCCCTCAATAACACACAGCCTGTTCCACTCTCAGATACCAGCTCCTCCCTCAATAACACAAAGCCTGTCCAACTCTGTTCCCAGCTCCTCCCTCACAAACACACAGCCTGTCCCACTCTCAGTTACCAGCTACTCCCTCACTAACACACAGCCTGTCCCACTCTCAAATACCAGCTCCTCCCTCACTAACACACAGTCTGTCTCACTCTCAGATATCAGCTCCTCCCTCACTAACACACAGCCTGTCCCACTGTCAGACACCAGCTCCTCCCTCACTAACACACAGTCTGTCTCACTCTCAGATACCAGCTCCTCCCTCACTAACACACAGCCTGTCTCACTCTCAGATACCTGCTCCTCCCTCACTAACACACAGCCTGTCTCACTCTCAGATACCAGCTCGTCACTCACTAAGACACAGCCTTTCCTACTCTGAGATTTCAGCTCCTCCCTCACTAACACACAGCCATTCCACTCTCAGATACCAGCTCCTCCCTCACTAACACACAGCCTCATTCTCTCTCAGATACCAGCTCCTCCCTCCATAACACAGAGCCTGTCCCACTCTCAGATACCAGCTCTTCCCTCAAAAACACAGAGCCTGTCCCACTCTCAGGTACCAGCTCTTCCCTCACTAACATACAGTCTGTCCCACTCGCAGATACCATCTCCTCCCTCACTAACACACAGCCTGTCCCACTCTCAGATATCAGCTCTTCCCTAACACACAGCCTGTCCCACTCTCAGATACCAGCTCCTCCCTCACTATCACACAGCCTGTCCCACTCTCCGATACCAGCTCCTCCCTCACTAACACACAGCCTGTCCCACTCTCAGATACCAGCTCCTCCCTCACTAACACACAGCCTGTCCCACTCTCAGATACCAGCTCCTCGCTCTCTAACACATATCCTGTCCCACTGTCAGATACCTGCTCCTCCCTCACTAACAAACAGCCTGTCCAACTCTCAGATACCAGCTCCTCCCTCACTAACAAACAGCCTGTCCAACTCTCAGATACCAGCTCCTCCCTCACTAAAACAGCCTGTCCCTCTGTCAGATACCAGCTCCTCCCTCACTCACATACAGCTTGTCCCACTCTCAGATACCAGCTCCTCCCTCACTAACACACAGCCTGTCCCACTCTCAGAAACCATCTCCTCCCTCACTAACACACAGCCTCTGCCACTCTCAGATACCAGCTCCTCCCTCACTAACACACAGCCTGTCACACTCTCAGATACCAGCTCCTCCCTCACTAACACACATTCTATCTCACTCTCAGATACCAGCTACTCCCTCACTAACACAGACTGTCCAACTCTCAGATACCAGCTCCTCACTCACTAACACACAGCTTTTCCTACTCTCAGATACCAGCTCCTCCCTCACTAACACACAGCCTATCCCACTCTCAGACAACCACCTCCTCACTCACTAAAACACAGCCTTTCCTCTACTCAGATATCAGTTCCTCCCTCACTATCACACATCCTGTCCCACTCTCAGATACCAGCTTCTCCCTCACTAACTACCAGCCTGCCCACTCTCAGATACCAGCTCCTCCCTCACTAACACACAGCCTGTCACACTCTCAGATACCTGCTCCTCCCTCACTAACACAGACTTTCCAACTCTCAGATACCAGCTCCTCACTCACTAACACACAGCTTTTCCTACTCTCAGATACCAGCTCCTCACTCACTAACACACAGCCTGTCCCACTCTCAGATACCAGCTCCTCCCTCACTAACACAGACTTTCCAACTCTCAGATACCAGCTCCTCACTCACTAACACACAGCTTTTCCTACTCTCAGATACCAGCTCCTCACTCACTAACACACAGCCTGTCCCACTCTCAGATAGCAGCTCTTCCCTCACTAACATACAGCCTGTCCCACTCGCAGATACCATCTCCTCCGTCACTAACACACATCCTATCCCACTCTCAGTTACCAGCTCCTCACTCACTAAAACACTGCCTTTCCTCCTCTCAGATATCAGTTCCTCCCTCACTAACACAGAGCCTGTCCCACTCTCAGATACCAGCTCCTCCCTCACTAATACACAGCCTCACCCACTCTCAGATACCAGCTCCTCCCTCACTAACACACAGCCTGTCCCATTCTCAGTTACCATCTCCTCCCTCACTAACACACAACCTGTCCCTCTCTCAGATACCAGCTCCTCCCTCACTAACACACAGCCTGTCCCACTCTCAGATACCAACCCCTCCCTCTCTAACACACAGCGTGTCCCACTAGCAGGTACCAGCTCCTCCCTCACTAACACACAGCCTGCCCACTCTCAGATACCTGCTCCTCCCTGACTAACACACAGCCTGTCCCACTCTCAGATACCAGCTCCTCACTCACTTACACACAGCCTGTCCTTCTCTCAGATACCAGCCCCTCCCTCACTAACACACAGTCTGTCCCACTCTCAGATACCAGCTCCTCCATGACTAACACACAGTCTGTCCCACTCTCAGATACCAGCTCCTCCATGACTAACACACAGCCTGTCCCAATCTCAGATACCAGCACCTCCCTCACTAACACACAGCCTGTCCCTCTCTCAGATACCAGCTCCTCCCTCACTAACACACAGCCTGTCCCATTCTCAGATACCAGCTTTCCCTTACTAACACACAGCCTTTCCAATTCTCAGATACCAGCTCCTCCCTCACTAACACACAGCCTGTCCCACTCTCAGATACCAGCTCTTCCCTCACTAACCCACATCCTGTCCCACTCACAGATACCGGCACCTCCCTCACTAACACACAGCCTGTCTCCCTCATATACCAGCTCCTCCCTCACTAACACACAGCCTGTCCCACTCTCAGATACCAGCTCCTCCCTCACTAACACACAGCCTGTCCCACTCTCAGATACCAGCTTTCCCTTACTAACACACAGCCTTTCCCATTCTCAGATACCAGCTCCTCCCTCACTAACACACAGCCTGTCCCACTCTCAGATACCAGCTCTTCCCTCACTAACCCACATCCTGTCCCACTCACAGATACCGGCACCTCCCTCACTAACACACAGCCTGTCTCCCTCATATACCAGCTCCTCCCTCACTAACACACAGCCTGTCCCACTCTCAGATACCAGCTCCTCCCTCACTAACACACAGCCTGTCCCACTCTCAGATACCAGCTCCTCCCTCACTAACACACAGCATGTCACACTCCCTGATACCAGCTCCTTCCTCACTAACACACCGCCGGTCCCACTCTCTGACACAAGCTCCTCCCTCACTAACACAAAGCCTGTCCCACTCTCAGATACCAGCTCCTCCCTCCTTAACAAACAGTCTGTCCCTCTCTCAGATATCAGCTCCTCCTTTCACGAACACACAGACTGTCCTACTCTCAGATACCAGCTCCTCCCTCAATGTCACACAGCCTGTCCCAATGTCAGATACCAGCTCCTCCCTCACTAACAAACAGCCTGCCCCCGCACAGATACCAGCTCCTCCCTCAGCAACACACAGCCTTTCCCAATGTCAGATACCAGCTCCTCCCTCACTAACACACAGCCTGTCCCACTATCAGATACCAGCTCCTCCCTCACTAACACACAGCCTGTCCCACTCTCAGATACCAGCTCCTCCCTCACTAACACACAGCCTGTCCCACTCTCATACACCAGCTGCTCCCTCACTAACACACAGCCTGTCCCACTCTCAGATACCAGCTCCTCCCTGACTAACACACAGCCTGTCCCAATCTCATACACCAGCTCCACCCTCACTAACACACAGCCTGTCCCTCTCAGATACCAGCTCTTCCCTACTAACCCACATCCTGTCCCACTCTCAGATTCCAGCTCCTCCCTCACTAACACACAGCCTGTCCCACTTTCAGATACCATCTCCTCCCTCACTGACACACAGCCTCTCCCACTCTCAGATACCAGCTCCTCCCTCACTAACACACAGCCTCTCCAACTCTCAGATACCAGCTCCTACCTCACTGACACACAGTCCGTCCCTTTCTCAGATACCAGCTCCTCCCTCACGAACACACAGCCTGTCCCACTCTGATATCAGCTCCTCCCTCACTAACACACAGACTGTCCCACTCTCAGAAACCAGCTCCTCCCTGAATGTCACACAGCCTTTCCCACTCTCAGATACCAGCTCCTCCCTCACTAACAAACAGCCTGTCCCACGCACAGATACCAGCTCCTCCCTCACTAACACACAGCCTGTCCCCCTATCAGATACCAGCTCCTCCCTCACTAACACACAGCCTGTCCCACTCTCAGATACCAGCTGCTCCCTCAGTAACATACAGCCTGTCCCTCTCTAGATACCAGCTCCTCCCTCACTATAACACAGTCTGTCCTACTCTCAGATACCAGCTCCTCCCTCACTAACACACAGCCTGTCCCACTCTCAGATACCAGCTCCTCCCTCACTAACACACAGCCTGTTCCACTCTCAGATACCAACTCCTCCATCACTAACACACAGACTGGCCCACTCTCAGATACCAGCTCCTCCCTCACTTACACACAGCCTGTCCCACTCTCAGATACCAGCTCCTCCCTCACTAACACACAGCCTGTCCCACTCTCAGATACCAGCTCCTCTCTCAATAACACAGACTGTCCTACTCTCAGATGCCAGCTCCTCCCTCACTAACACACAGCCTGTCCCACTCTTAGATACCAGCTCCTCCCTCACTAACACACAGCCTGTCCCAGTCTTAGATACCAGCTCTTCCCTCACTAACACACAGCCTGTCCCACTCTTAGATACCAGCTCCTCCCTCACTAACACACAGCCTGTCCCACTCTCAGATACCAGCTCCTCCATCACTCACACACAATGGGTTATGTAGATCAGTTTGTCCGTGAAACCTGTCCCTCTTGTTACAAAATAGAGATAGTTTAATTAAATTAAATTGGTATTTGTGTGTACTACACATGAGTTTTAGCTCTGAAGTTTTAGTTTTCGTTGTATGTCTGTACTGCGTGTTAAGGAAGGTCAAATTGAGTTTTCGTTTCACTTTAAAAAGCTGCTTACATATCTAATGAGGGTTTAAGTTAAAGAAACACAAGAGTAGAAAAAGTGCTGTTGCCTAGCAACAGGGGCCCAGAGAATCTGGTCTCTCCAACAGACCGGCACACGTAGAAACAGTAGTTTTTGATTTGGGAGCTGTGGGGTTGAGTTGGTTTTTGATAGTTTCTTCCAGGAGTCACTGGAACAAAGGGAGCAGATCGCCAGCCCCTAGCTCAAGCAAAGAGTCCGAAATCCAGGGGAACAGGGGCAAGTCCAAAGTAGACCTTCAAGTCAAAGGATGGACAGGAACCTGGAAAATGTCTTGTAAATGACGTTAAGAGAGAGGGGCAGAGGGAAAGGCTCCAAGCCTTCAGATTTAAAGAGACAGAAGCTTCGGGAAGCAGATTTAAAGCGAGAACAGCTTACAAGAGGCAAGAAGGTCCAAAGTGTTGACTGAAGGTCTGTAATCCTTTGCTATGGGCATGTGAAGCAGTTGATGGCTGAGTCAGCAAGGCAGAGTGGGTGTGGAAGACAGCTGGAACGCGTGTAGTCACCCAGGGAAGAGGAGCGTCAGAAGGAGAGTTCAAAACCCTGGAGATGAACCCATGTGGGAGGCGTCTGAGAGGAAGTGTTGGTTTGGGAGAAGATTCCGAGGCGAGGTCTTGGAGAGTGGAGATTGGAAATCCTCTTGTGGAGGACAGAATGCTGTGAGACCAGTTGGCTCAGTATGACAAGCCTCTGGGTGAGTTGAGGAGATCCATAGCGTTTGCTTGAGGCGGCATCTGTCGTCTGGTTTCAGAGTTTCGTCCGTCTGACCACAGGGCGCCTATTGGTACATGTGCTGTGTACTTACTGTGGACATTAGAGTGTCAAATAGCTTTTGTAACTTGTGCGATCCTTAAAAGTCTATATATATTTGTAAAGGTATAGCTGTGGGTGAAGGAGTATTGTGGGATGGTTCGTCTCTTCTTGTTCAATAAATGTTTTATTCTTTTAAAAGTTCATCAGCTGACTCCTGTGACTGTTCAGTCGCCCCTCTCCACGTATCTAAACAAACAAATTCAAAGTTAGGATTCTATCAAGCTGGGTTCAGCCTTGTCCAGGGGCAACCTCACCTGGAGATGATAACACTCTACACTGTAAATTCGAGGTAAACCTGCTGCTCTGGTAAAGTGCAATGCGTTATTTCCCAGATTCACAAGGGTGGTGCATCAACCGATGATTTGGCTAACAATCCAATCTGTGCTGAAATCACACATTAAAGCCGGCCACTTATCATAAACAAGTCACTTGCTCTCACTGGTCCGAAGATTTCAAAACACTACAGCACAAACTCAGTCAAGGCAGATCAGCACAGACAATATGGCCTCAAAGAGTGTGAGACTGGTGCTTAAAATGAGAGAGTGTACTAAATTCACACATTGTCTTGGGCATTTTAGATTCAAGTCAAGCTCAGACCGAAAGGAGTTATTCTTACTATCTGTATGGAATCAATGAAGAAACAGTGAGCGTATGTCTATAGCACAAACAATTTACAATTCAGCATGTGTGTGAAATGGCAATGAGGACAACATCTGCGATAAGCTTGAGAAACTTGTATTAGTGCAATAGTGCTTACACTTGGTATTAAGAAAACAACTTGCACTTATAAAGCACCTTTCGCAACCGCAGGCACTTTATTCGCCAAACAAGTCTCTTTGAAATGCAGTCACTGTTGTAGGAAATAACTACAGTGAATGTGCGCACAGCAAGCAATAATGACCTCAACCTGTTTTTCTGTGATGTTGATGGAGGGATGAAGATTGGCCAGGGCACCAAGGATTTCTACCCTGCTCTTCTTTGCAATAGTGGCGTGGAATGTTTTACGTCTGCCTGAGGTGGGGGGGCATCATCTGAAAGAGGGCACCCTGAACAGTGCCACATTCCTTCAGTACTGCACTGGGTGTCCTACTTGATTTTGTTCTCAAGCCCAGGAAGGGGACTTGAACCTTTGCCTGCAGAGCCACAGCTGACGATCCCAACTTGGAAAAAAAATATATCGTTGTCCCTTCACTGTGGCTCGGTCAAAAATCTGGAACTCCGCCTTCCAAATATGCACCTTCACCACATGAAGGGCAGCTGTTTAACAAGGCAGCTCACCACCAGCTTCTCAAGGACAGTTATGGATGGGCAATAAATACTGGCATGGCCAGTGTACCCGCATCTGTGAATGAATGTTCCCCATATCCTCTGTGTAAATGCAGGTTTGTACAGAAAAGATATGACCGCCACTTGCAGCTGCAACCCAGACCTGATGGACGCTCTGAATCTGAGCCGTTGATTCATGATAAAACATTCAGTTTCGTGACCTAACCAACTGGAGCACGAACATAGCTGTCAGGGAGTGGGGTAAGTTAATAAGGAGAGCGAGGTTCCATTGAGGTGCTCTCATCAAATGGTTTTTTTACTGTAATGGGTAAAAAGTTAATGATGTTGAAAGATGAAATTTGCATAAGAAAAGTGTACAAGAGGGATAAGCTAACACTTAGCTTCAGGAAAACAATGCCCAGAAATGTCAGGTACCCTCTCAGCACGGCCTCCATCGTTTCAGTCTTGCCTTTCGGGTTGACGTGAAAGTTGGGTGGACGACATGAATCTGGTGTTCCGTACAACATAACGTCTCATGCTGTCGCCCTGCTGTGCAGTCGCGTTAGTTCTGCTTTACGCATAGCGCCCAGATGAACAGGAGGTGCATGCTGTAGACGTTACTGTTCCTGAAGCATCAGATTTCCACCCAAACCCCCGAATTCTCTGCCACCAACAGGAGCTGCATCAGTTAGGCGCAGGATAGAAAACGAGGGTCATAGTTTTTGTTGCCCCCCCCCCCCCCCCCCTTCAGTAGAAAGGCCTGAAAACGCACACGATCTGAGCTGGTGATCGATGACAAGGAGCTGGAGTTGTCCCCCCGCGGAGATGGGCTCTGCAAGGAGTCTGCCTGAGGAGAAGGAGAGCGAAGGAAAGACCGTTGGAATAGCTGGATGGGGAGAAAACAGAAATCGTCAGTTCAAGTCAATTCACCCAAACGTGGTTTCCAAACAGTCTCTCACCTTTTTTTCAATGTTTCTCAAAAGTATTCTTTTCCCTGGAACTTCAGGCTCCAATCACGTTTTTACAGCTTTCTTTGCAATTAAAGAATTTTCAGTTTAAGGAGGAAGGTTCCTGCTGTTTGGAGCCATTTGAACTTCGCGACATGTTACACCATTTGCTCTTAAAAGCCTTCCCCTGACTTTCTGTACATATCGTGGAAGACACCACGAACTTACCCGCTGTTTAGTCTAATTAACGGAACCAGTCCTGAAACTGTCCCCTGAATGACACTTGCCAAAATAAAAGACCACACGTGAAACATTCATACATTTTAAACGTGTCATCGTGTTTCATTCAGAAGTTATTTGCTGGATTTACATAGCCTTGGGTATCTACTGTAGGTTAAGGAAAGATGTGGGCCTCTTTATTTCCAATGTTCATTTCCAATTCCGAACTCTCATAACTGCTTTTGTGTGACTGGTTTCAGATAAATATGCTTTTGGGTACATTTGAAGTTTCTCAGGCTATCTGAAGACCACCTTTCCTGTTTCACAAAAGACCATTCAAAATGAACAGTGGAAATTTCAACTAGGAAATTGATACGGCTTTTTTAAAAGCTTAGGAGTCCACGTAAAGGCCGTGTTTTCAAACAGACGAAACAAACCGAACGAGACTTTGCCAAGTCCCTATTTGTAGAGCCATCCCACCCAGATCATTACTGACAACCTCGAAAGCTGAGGTCGCCGGGAGGGCCTCTGTGATGAAGGTGAATAATGGATGAGGCGGTGTGCATGGACCTCCCAAAGGCGTTTGATAAAGTGCCACGTGAGAGGCTTCTCAGCAGGTCCGAGCCCATGGTTAGCATGGATATGATGCTGGCCGAGTGACAGGATACAGAGGGTAGAGCTGAACAGTTGTTTTTAAACAGGTGAAAGGTATATAGTGGGGTTGCCCAGGGGGTTGGTATTAGGCCCAATGCTTTTCTGGATACAGAAGAACAGAAATGGCTAGGCAGGGCACAACGTTGGAATTAGGAGATGACAGAAAATTAGGAGGTATTGTGAACGAAGAGGATCATAGAGATAGACTGACACATAGGTAGATTTATGGAAAGAACCTACACATGGCAGGTAGAGTTTAATGCAGAGGAGTGTGAAGTGGTAGATTTTGATAGAAATGAATAGAAAGGCATTGGAAAACAAAGGGTGCAATTCCAGAGGTGGTGCCCTGACCCAGGTGGAGATATATATATATATATATATATATATGCGTCAATCATTGAAGATGACAGGGCAGTTTAAGGAAGGGGTCAAAAAGGCATATGGGATCTGTGCATTATAAATTAAGCCATTGAATATGAAAGCAAGGAGGTTATAATGAACCTTTATAAAACACTGCTTCACCCTCAATGGGAACAGTGCGCAGAAAAGATCAGGAAAAGACGATCCAAGGATGAAGGACTTCAGTTACTTAGAGGAATTAGACAAGCAGCTCAGCCTCAATTACTGACACTCCACTATTGCAGCACACCCTCAATTACTGACACTCCAATAGTGCAGCACACCCTCAATTACTGACACTCCAATAGTGCAGCACACCCTGAATTACTGACACTCCAGTAGTGCAGCACACCCTCAATTACTGACACTCCAATATTGCAGCACACCCTCAATTACTGACACTCCAATAGTGCAGCACAGCCTCAATTACTGACACTCCAATAGTGCAGCACACCCTCAATTACTGACACTCCAATAGTGCAGCACAGCCTCAATTACTGACACTACAATAGTGCAGCACACCCTCAATTACTGACACTCCAATAGTACAGTTCACCCTCAATTACTGACACTCCAACAGTGCAGCACAACCTCAATTACTGACACTCCAACAGTGCAGCACACCCTCAATTACTGACACTCCAATAGTGCAGCGCACCCTCAATTACTGACACTACAATAGTGCAGCGCACCCTCAATTACTGACACTACAATAGTGCAGCTCACCCTCAATTACTGAGACACCAATATTGCAGCACACACTCAATTACAGACACTCCAATAGTGCAGCACACACTAAATAACTGACACTCTAATAGTGTAGCACACCCTCAATTACTGACACACCAATAGTGCAGCACACCCTCAATGACTGACACTCCAATAGTGCAGCACACCCTCAATTACTGACACTACAATAGTGTAGCACACCCTCAATTACTGACACTCCAATAGTGCAGCTCACCCTCAAAAAATGACAGTCCAATATTGCAGCACACCCTCAATTACTGACACTCCAATAGTGCAGCACACCATGAATTACTGACACTCCAATATTGCAGCAAACCCTCAATTACAGACACTCCAATAGTGCAGCGCACCCTCAATTACTGACACTCCAATAGTGCAGCACACCCTCAATTACTGACACTCCAATAGCGCAGCACACCCTCAATTACTGACACTCCAATAGTGCAGCACAGACTCAATTACTGATACTCCAATAGTGCAGCACACCCTCAATTACTGACACTCCAATAGTGCAGCACATCCTCAATTACTGACACTCCAATATTGCAGCACACACTCAATTAATGACACTCCAATAGTGCAGCACATCCTCAATTACTGACACACCAATAGCGCAGCACACCCTCAATAACTGACACTCCAATAGTGCAGCACACACACAATTACTGACACTCCAATAATGCAGCAAACCCTCAATTACTGATAATACAATAGTGAAGCACACACAGAATTACTGACACTCCAATAGTGCAGCACACCCTCAATTACTGACACTCCAATAGTGCAACACAGCCTCAATTACTGACACTCCAAAAGTGCAGAACACCCTCAATTACTGACACTCCAATATTGCAGCACACCCTCAATTACTGACACTCCAATAATGCAGCAAACCCTCAATTACTGATAATCCAATAGTGCAGCACACACTCAATTACTGACACTCCAATAGAGCAGTTCACCCTCAATTACTGACACTCCAATAGTGCAGCACACACTCAATTACTGACACTCCAATAGTGCAGCACACCCTCAATTACTGACAGTCGAATAGTGCAGCACACCCTCAATTACTGACTCTCCAATAGTGCAGCACAATCTCAATTACTGAAACACCAATAGTGTAGCACACCCTCAATTACTGACACTCCAATAGGGCAGCACACCCTCAATTACTGACACTCCAATAGTGCAGCACACACTCAATTACTGACACTCCAATAGTGCAGCACACACTCAATTACTGACACTCCAATAGTGCAACACAGCCTCAATTACTGACACTCCAAAAGTGCAGAACACCCTCAATTACTGACAATCCAATATTGCAGCACACCCTCAATTACTGACACTCCAATAATGCAGCAAACCCTCAATTACTGATAATCCAATATTGCAGCAAACACTCAATTACTGACACTCCAATAGTGCAGCACACCCTCAATTACTGACACTCCAATATTGCAGCACACCCTCAATTACAGACACTCCAATAGTGCAGCGCACCCTCAATTACTGACACTCCAATAGCGCAGCACACCCTCAATTACTGACACTCCAATAGTGCAGCACAGACTCAATTACTGATACTCCAATAGTGCAGCACACCCTCAATTACTGACACTCCAATGGTGCAGCACATCCTCAATTACTGACACTCCAATATTGCAGCACACACTCAATTAATGACACTCCAATATTGCAGCACATCCTCAATTACTGACACACCAATAGCGCAGCACACCCTAAATTACTGACACTCCAATAGTGCAGCACAGACACAATTACTGCCACTACAATAATGCAGCAAACCCTCAATTACTGATAATCTAATAGTGCAGCACACACTCAATTACTGACACTCCAATAGTGCAGCACACCATCAATTAATGACACTCCAATAGTGCAGCTCACCCTCAATTACTGACACTCCAATAGTGCAACACAGCCTCAATTACTGACACTCCAAAAGTGCAGAACACCCTCAATTACTGACACTCCAATATTGCAGCACACCCTCAATTACTGACACTCCAATAATGCAGCAAACCCTCAATTACTGATAATCCAATAGTGCAGCACACACTCAATTACTGACACTCCAATAGAGCAGTTCACCCTCAATTACTGATAATCCAATAGTGCAGCACAAACTCAATTACTGACACTCCAATAGTGCAGCACACCCTCAATTACTGACACTCCAATATTGCAGCACACCCTCAATTACTGACACTCCAATAGTGCAGCGCACACTCAATTACTGATACTCCAATAGTGCAGCACACCCTCAATTACTGACACTCCAATAGTGCAGCACACACTCAATTACTGATAATCCAATAGTGCAGCACAGACTCAATTACTGACACTCCAATAGTGCAGCACACCCTCAATTACAGACACTCCAATAGTGCAACACAGCCTCAATTACTGACACTCCAAAAGTGCAGAACACGCTCAATGACTGACACTCCAATATTGCAGCACACCCTCAATTACTGACACTCCAATATTGCAGCTCACCCTCAATTACTGACACTCCAATAGTGCAGCACACAATCAATTACTGACACTCCAATAGTGCAGCACACCCTCAATTACTGACACTCCAATATTGCAGCACACCCTCAATTACTGACACTCCAATAGTGCAACACAGCCTCAATTACTGACACTCCAAAAGTGCAGAACACCCTCAATTACTGACACTCCAATATTGCAGCACACCCTCAATTACTGACACTCCAATAATGCAGCAAACCCTCAATTACTGATAATCCAATAGTGCAGCAAACACTCAATTACTGACACTCCAATAGTGCAGCACACCCTCAATTACTGACACTCCAATATTGCAGCACACCCTCAATAACTGACACTCCAATATTGCAGCACACCCTCAATTACTGACACTCCAATAGTGCAGCACACCCTCAGTTACTGACACTCCAATATTGCAGCACACCCTCAATTACTGACACTCCAATATTGCAGCACACCCTCAATTACTGACACTCCAATAGTGCAGCACATCCTCAATTACAGACACTCCAATATTGCAGCACACACTCAATAAATGACACTCCAATAGTGCAGCACACCCACAATTATTGACACACCAATAGCGCAGCAGACCCTCAATTACTGACACTCCAATAGTGCAGCACACACTCAATTACTGACACTCCAATAATGCAGCAAATCCTCAATTACTGATAATCCAATAGTGCAGCACACACTCAATTACTGACACTGCAATAGTGCAGCACACACTCAATTACTGACACTCCAATAATGCAGCACACCCTCAATTACTGACACTCCAATAGTGCAGCGCACACTCAATTACTGATACTCCAATAGTGCAGCACACCCTCAATTACTGACACTCCAATAGTGCAGCACACACTCAATTACTGATAATCCAATAGTGCAGCACAGACTCAATTACTGACACTCCAATAGTGCAGCACACCCTCAATTACAGACACTCCAATAGTGCAACACAGCCTCAATTACTGACACTCCAAAAGTGCAGAACACGCTCAATGACTGACACTCCAATATTGCAGCACACCCTCAATTACTGACACTCCAATATTGCAGCTCACCCTCAATTACTGACACTCCAATAGTGCAGCACACAATCAATTACTGACACTCCAATAGTGCAGCACACCCTCAATTACTGACACTCCAATATTGCAGCACACCCTCAATTACTGACACTCCAATAGTGCAACACAGCCTCAATTACTGACACTCCAAAAGTGCAGAACACCCTCAATTACTGACACTCCAATATTGCAGCACACCCTCAATTACTGACACTCCAATAATGCAGCAAACCCTCAATTACTGATAATCCAATAGTGCAGCACACACTCAATTACTGACACTCCAATATTGCAGCACACCCTCAATTACTGACACTCCAATAGTGCAGGACACCCTCAATTACTGACACTCCAATAGTGCAGTTCACCCTCAATTACTGACACTCCAAGAGTGCAGCACACACCTCAATTACTGACACTCCATTTGTGCAGCACACACTCAATTATTGACACTCCAATAGTGCAGCACACACTCAATTACTGACACACCAATAGTGCAGCTCACACTCAATTACTGACACTCCAATAGTGCAGCAGACCCTCAATTACTGACACTCCAATAGTGCAGCACACCCTCAATTACTGACACTCCAATAGTGCAGCACAACCTCAATTACTGAAACTCCAATAGTGCAGCTCACCCTCAATTACTAAGACTCCAATATTGCAGGACACCCTCAATTACTGACACTCCAATAGTGCAGCAAACACTCAATTACTGACACTCCAATAGTGCAGCACACACTCAATAACTGACACTCCAATAGTGTAGCACACCCTCAATTACTGACACTCCAATAGTGCAGCACACCCTCAATTACTGACACTCCGATAGTGCAGCACACCCTCAATTACTGACAATCCAATAGTGCAGTTCACCCTCAATTACTGACACTCCAATAGTGCAGCACACCCTCAATTACTGACACTCCAATAGTGCAGCACACCCTCAATTAATAACACTGCAATATGCAGCACATCCTCAATTACTGACACTCCAAAAGTGCAGTTCACCCTCAATTACTGACAATCCAATAGTGCAGCAGACCCTCAATTACTGACACTCCAATAGTGCAGCACACCCTCAATTACTGACACTCCAATATTGCAGCACACCCTCAATTACTGACACTCCAATAGTGCAGCACACCCTCAATTAATAACACTGCAATATGCAGCACATCCTCAATTACTGACACTCCAAAAGTGCAGTTCACCCTCAATTACTGACACTCCAATAGTGCAGCACACCCTCAATTACTGACACTCCAATATTGCAGCTCACCCTCAATTACTGACACTCCAATATTGCAGCACACCCTCAATTACTGACACTCCAATAATGCAGCACACCCTCAATTACTGACACTCCAATATTGCAGCACACCCTCAATTACTGACACTCCAATATTGCAGCACACCCTCAATTACTGACACTCCAAAAGTGCAGTTCACCCTCAATTACTGACACTCCAATATTGCAGTACACCCTGAATTCTGACACTCCAAAAGTGCAGTTCACCCTCAATTACTGACACTCCAATAGTGCAGCACACCCTCAATTACTGACACTCCAATAGTGCAGCACACCCTCAATTACTGACACACCAATAGTGCAGCACACTCTCAATTACTGACACTCCAATAGTGCAACACAGCATCAATTACTGACACTCCAGTAGTGCAGCACACCCTCAATTACTGACACTCCAATATTGCAGCACACCCTCAATTACTGACACTCCAATAGTGCAGCACATCCTCAATTACTGACACTCCAATAGTGCAGCACACCCTCAATTACTGATACTCCAATAGTGCAGCACACCCTCAATTACTGATACTCCAATAGTGCAGCACAAACTCAATTACTGACACACGAATAGTGCAGCACACCATCAATTACTGACACTCCAATAGTGCAGCACATCCTCAATTACTGACACTCCAATAGTGCAGCCCATCCTCAATTACTGACACTCCAACAGTGAAGCACACCCTCAATTATTGACACACCAATAGTGCAGCACACCCTCAATTACTGACAGTCCAATAGTGCAGCACACCCTCAATTACTGACACTCCAATAGTGCAGCACATACTCAATTACTGACACTCCAATAGTGCAGCACACGCTCAATTACTGACACTCCAATAATGCAGCACACCCTCAATTACTGAGACTCCAATAATGCAGCACACCCTCAATTACTGACACTCCAATAGTGCAGCACACCCTCAATTACTGACACTCCAATCATGCAGCACAACCTCAATTACTGACACTCCAATAATGCAGCACACCCTCAATAACTGACACTGCAATAGTGCAGCAGACACTCAAATACTGACACTAAAATAGAGTTGCAAACCCTCAATTACTGACACTCCAATAGGGCAGCACACCCTCAATTACTGACACTCCAATATTTGCAGCACACCCTCAATTACTGACACTCCAATAGTGCAGCTCACCCTCAATTACTGACACTCCAATAGTGCAGCACACACTCAATTTCTGACACTCCAATAGTGCAGCGCACACTCAAATACTGACCGTCCAATACTGCAGCTCAACCTCAATTACTCACACTACAATAGTGCAGCACACCCTCAATTACTGACACTCCAATAATGCAGCACACCCTCAATTACTGACACTCCAATATTGCAGCACACCCTCAATTACTGACACTCCAATAGTGCAGCACACCCTCAATTACTGACACTCCAATATTGCAGCACACCCTCAATTACTGACACTCCAAAAGTGCAGTTCACCCTCAATTACTGACACTCCAATATTCCAGCACACCCTCAATTACTGACACTCCAAAAGTGCAGCTCACCCTCAATTACTGACACTCCAATAGTGCAGCACACCCTCAATTACTGACACTCCAATAGTGCAGCACACCCTCAATTACTGACACTCCAATATTGCAGCACACCATCAATTACTGACACTCCAATAGTGCAGCACATACTCAATTACTGACACTCCAATAGTGCAGCACATCCTCAATTGCTGACACTCCAATAGTGCAGCACACCCTCAAGTACTGACACTCCAATAGCGCAGCACACCATCAATTACTGATACTCCAATAGTGCAGTACACACTCAATTACTAACACACGAATAGTGCAGCACACCATCAATTACTGACACTCCAATAGTGCAGCCCATCCTCAATTACTGACACTCCAATAGTGCAGCACACCCTCAATTACTGACACTCCAATAGTGCAGCACACCCTCAATTAATGATACTCCAATAGTGCAGCACACCCTCAATTACTGACACTCCAATCATGCAGCACACCCTCAATTACTGACACTCCAATAGTGCAGCACACCCTCAATAACTGACACTGCAATAGTGCAGCAGACATTCAAATACTGACACTCCAATAGAGTAGAAAACCCTCAATTACTGACACTCCGAAAGTGCAGTTCAGCCTCAATTACTGACACTCCAATAGTGCAGCACACACTCAATTACTGACACTCAAATACTGCAGCACACCCTCAATTACTGACACTCCAATATTGCAGCACACACTCAATTACTGACACTCCAGTAGTGCAGCTCACCCTCAATTACTGACACTCCAGTAGTGCAGCACACCCTCAATTACTGACACTCCAATAGTGCAGCACACCCTCAATTACTGACACTCCAATAGTGCAGCACACACTCAATTTCTGACACTCCAATAGTGCAGCGCACACACAAATACTGACACTCCAATAGTGCAGCTCACCCTCAATTACTGACACTGCAATATTGCAGCACACACTCAATTACTGACACTCCAATAGTGCAGCACACCCTCAATTACTGACACTCCAGTAGTGCAGCACACACTTAATTACTGACTCTCCAATAGTGCAGCTCACCCTCAATTACTGACACTCCAATAGTGCAGCACACACTCAATTTCTGACACTCCAATAGTGCAGCGCACACTCAAATACTGACACTCCAATAGTGCAGCTCACCCTCAATTACTGACACTACATTACTGCAGCACACCGTCAATTACTGACACACCAATAGTGCAGCGCACCCTCAATTACTGAGACACCAATATTGCAGCACACCCTCAATTAGAGACACACCAATAGTGCAGCACACCCTCAATTACTGACACTCCAATTTTGCAGCACACCCTCAATTACTGACACTCCAATTTTGCAGCACACCCTCAATTACTAACACTTCAAAATTGCAGCAAACCCTCAATTACTGATAATCCAATAGTGCAGCTCACACTCAATTACTGACACTCCAATAGTGCAACACACCCTCAATTACTGACACTCCAATAGTGCAGCACACCCTCAATTACTGACACTCCAATAGTGCAGCACATCCTCAATTACTGAAACTCCAATTGTGCAGCTCACCCTCAATTACTGACACTCCAATAGTGCAGCACACTCTCAATTACTGACACTCCAATAGTGCAGCACAACCTCAATTACTGAAACTCCAATACTGAAACACACCCTCAATTACTGACATTCCAATAGTGCAGCACACCCTCAATTAATAACACTGCAATATGCAGCACATCCTCAATTACTGACACTCCAATATTGCAGCACACCCTCAATTACTGACACTCCAATAGTGCAGCACACCCTCAATTACTGACACTCCAATAGTGCAGCACATCCTCAATTACTGACACTCCAATTGGGCAGAACAACCTCAATTACTGAAACTCCAATACTGAAACACACCCTCAATTACTGACACTCCAATAGTGCAGCACACCCTCAATTAATAACACTGCAATATGCAGCACATCCTCAATTACTGACACTCCAATATTGCAGCACACCCTGAATTACTGACACTCCAATAGTGCAGCACACCCTCAATTGCTGACACTCCAATATTGCAGCACACCCTCAATTACTGACACTCCAATATTGCAGCACACCCTCAATTACTGACACTCCAATAGTGCAGCACACCCTCAATTACTGACACTCCAATAGTGCAGCACACACTCAATTACTGACACTCCGATAGTGCAGCACACCCTCAATTACTGACACTCCAATAGTGCAGCACACCCTCAATTACTGACACTCCAATAGTGCAGCACACCCTCAATTACTGACACTCCAATAGTGCAGCACACACTCAATTACTGACACTCCGATAGTGCAGCACAGCCTCAATTACTGACAATCCAAAAGTGCAGATCACCATCAATTACTGACACTCCAATATTGCAGTACACCCTCAATTACTGACACTCCAATAGTGCAGCACACCCTCAATTACTGACACTCCAATATTGCAGCACACCCTCAATTACTGACACTCCAATAGTGCAGCACACCCTCAATTAATAACACTGCAATATGCAGCACATCCTCAATTACTGACACTCCAAAAGTGCAGTTCACCCTCAATTACTGACACTCCAATATTGCAGCACACCCTCAATTACTGACACTCCAATAGTGCAGCACACCCTCAATTGCTAACGCTCCAATATTGCAGCACACCCTCAATTACTGACACTCCAATATTGCAGCACACCCTCAATTACTGACACTCCAATATTGCAGAACACCCTCAGTTACTGACACTCCAATAATGCAGCACACCCTCAATTACTGACACTCCAATAGTGCAGCACACCCTCAATTACTGACACTCCAATATTGTAGCACACCCTCAATTACTGACACTCCAATAGTGCAGCACACACTCAATTAATGACACTGCAATATGCAGCACACCCTCAATTACTGACACTCCAAAAGTGCAGTTCACCCTCAATTACTGACACTCCAATATTGCAGCACACCCTCAATTACTGACACTCCAATAGTGCAGCACACCCTCAATTACTGACACTCCAATAGTGCAGCACACCCTCAATTACTGACACTCCAATATTGCAGCACACCCTCAATAACTGACACTTCAATATTGTAACACACCCTCAATTACTGACACTCCAATAGTGCAGCACACCCTCAATTACTGACACTCCAATAGTGCAGCACATCCTCAATTACTGAAACTCCAATAGTGAAGCTCACCCTCAATTACTGACACTCCAATAGTGCAGCACACCCTCAAGTACTGACACTCCAATAGCGCAGCACACCATCAATTACTGATACTCCAATAGTGCAGCACACACTCAATTACTGACACACCAATAGTGCAGCACACCATCAATTACTGACACTCCAATAGTGCAGCACATCCTCAATTACTGACACTCCAATAGTGCAGCCCATCCTCAATTACTGACACACCAATAGTGCAGCACACCCTCAATTACTGACACTCCAATAGTGCAGCACACCCTCAATTACTGACACTCCAATAGTGCAGCACACCCTCAATTAACGATACTCCAATAGTGCAGCACATCCTCAATTACTGACACTCCAATCATGCAGCACACCCTCAATAACTGACACTGCAATAGTGCAGCAGACACTCAAATACTGACACTCCAATAGAGTAGCAAACCCTCAATTACTGACACTCCAATAGTGCAGCACACCCTCAATTACTGACACTCCAATATTTGCAGCACACCCTCAATTACTTACACTCCAATAGTGCAGCTCACCCTCAATTACTGACACTCCAATAGTGCAGCACACACTCAATTTCTGACACTCCAATAGTGCAGCGCACACACAAATACTGACCCTCCAATAGTGCAGTCCAACCTCAATTACTCACACTACAATACTGCAGCACACCCTCAATTACTGACACTCCAATAGTGCAGCGCACCCTCAATTACTGGCACTTCAATAGTGCAGCACACCCTCAATTACTGACACTCCAATATTGCAGCACACCCTCAATTACTGACACTCCAATAGTGCAGCACACCCTCAATTACTGACACTCCAATAGTGCAGCACACCCTCAATTACTGACACACCAATACTGCAGCACACCCTCAATTACTGACATTCCAATAGTGCAGCGCACCCTCAATTACTGACACTCCAATAGTGCAGCACAACCTCAATTACTGAAACTCCAATACTGAAACACACCCTCAATTACTGACACTCCAATAGTGCAGCACACCCTCAATTACTGACACTCCGATAGTGCAGCACACCCTCAATTACTGACAGTGCAATATGCAGCACACCCTCACTTACTGACTCGCCAATAGTGCAGCACACCCTCAATTACTGACACTCCAATAGTGCAGCACACCCTCAATTACTGACACTCCAATATTGCAGCACACCCTCAATTACTGACACTCCAATAGTGCAGCACACCCTCAATTAATAACACTGCAATATGCAGCTCATCCTCAATTACTGACACTCCAAAAGTGCAGTTCACCCTCAATTACTGACACTCCAATATTGCAGCACACCCTCAATTACTGACACTCCAATAGTGCAGCACACCCTCAATTGCTGACACTCCAATATTGCAGCACACCCTCAATTACTGACACTCCAATATTGCAGCACACACTCAATTACTGACACTCCAATATTGCAGCACACCCTCAATTACTGACACTCCAATAATGCAGCACACCCTCAATTACTGACACTCCAATAGTGCAGCACACCCTCAATTACTGACACTCCAATAGTGCAGCTCACCCTCAATTACTGACACACCAATAGTGCAGCTCACCCTCAATTACTGACACTCCAATAGTGCAGCACACCCTCAATTACTGACACTCCAATATTGCAGCACACCCTCAGTTACTGACACTCCAATAGTGCAGCACACCCTCAATTAATGACACTGCAATATGCAGCGCATCCTCAATTACTCAGACTCCAAAAGTGCAGTTCAGCCTCAATTAAAGACACTCCAATATTGCAGCACACCCTCAATTACTGACACTCCAATAGTGCAGCACACCCTCAATTCCTGACACTCCAATATTGCAGCACACCCTCAATTTCTGACACTCCAATAGTGCAGCACATCCCAATTACTAACACTCCAATGGTGCAGCACACCCTCAATTACTGAAACTCCAATAGTGAAGCACACCATCAATTACTGACACTCCAATAGTGCAGCACACCCTCAATTACTGACACGCCAATAGTGCAGCACACCCTCAATTACTGACACTCCAATAGTGCAGCACACCCTCAATTACTGACACTCCAATAGTGCAGCACACCCTCAATTAATGACACTCCAATAGTGCAGCACACACTCAATTACTGACACTCCAATAGTGCAGCACACCCTCAATTACTGACACTCCAATAGTGCAGCACACCCTCAATTACTGACACTCCAATTTTGCAGCACACCCTCAATTACTGACACTCCAATAGTGCCGCACACCCTCAATTACTGACACTCCAATATTGCAGCACACCCTCAATTACTGAGACTCCAATAATGCAGCACATCCTCAATTACTGACACTCCAATAGTGCAGCACACCCTCATTTAATGACACTGCGATATGCAGCACATCCTCAATTACTGACACTCCAATATTGCAGCCCACCCTCAATTACTGACACTCCAAGATTGCAGCACACCCTCAATTACTGACACTCCAATATTGCAGCACACCCTGAATTACTGACACTCCAATATTGCAGCACACCCTCAATTACTGACACTCCAATATTGCAGCACACCCTCTATTACTGACACTCCAACAGTGCAGCACACCCTCAATTAATGACACTGCAATATGCAGCACATCCTCAATTACTGACACTCCAAAAGTGCAGTTCACCCTCAATTACTGACACTCCAATATTGCAGCACACCCTCAATTACTGACACTCCAATAGTGCAGCACACACTCAATTACTGACACTCCAATATTGCAGCCCACCCTCTATTACTGACACTCCAATATTGCAGCCCACCCTCAATTACTGACACTCCAATATTGCAGCACACCCTCAATTACTGACACTCCAATAGTGCAGCACACCCTCAATTACTGACACTCCAATAATGCAGCACACCTTCAATTACTGACACTCCAATATTGCAGCACACACTCAATTACTGACACGCCAATAGTGCAGCACACACTCAATTACTGACACTCCAATAATGCAGCACACCCTCAATTACTGACACTCCAATGTTGCAGCACACACTCAATTACTGACACTCCAATAGTGGAGCACACCCTCTATTACTGACACTCCAGTAGTGCAGCTCACCCTCAATTACTGACACTCCAATAGTGCAGCACACACTCAATTTCTGACACTCCAATATTGCAGCGCACACTCAAATACTGACACTCCAATAGTGCAGCTCACCCTCAATTACTGACACTACAATACTGCAGCACACCCACAATTACTGACACTCCAATAATGCAGCACACCTCAATTACTGACACTGTAATATTGCAGCACACCCTCAATTACTGACACTCCAGTAGTGCAGCTAACCCTCAATTACTGACACTCCAATAGTGCAGCACACACTCAATTTCTGACACTCCAATAGTGCAGCGCACACTCAAATACTGACACTCCAATAGTGCAGCACACCCTCAATTACTGACACTACAATAGTGCAGCACACCGTCAATTACTGACACTCCAATAGTGCAGCGCACACTCAATTACTGAGACACCAATATTGCAGCACACCCTCAATTACAGACACTCCAATAGTGCAGCACACACTCAATTACTGACACTCCAATAGTGCATCACACACTCAATAACTGACACTCCAATAGTGTAGCACATCCTCAATTACTGACACTCCAAAAGTGCATTTCACCCTCAATTACTGACACTCCAATATTGCAGCACACCCTCAATTACTGACACTCCAATAGTGCAGCACACACTCAATTACTGACACTCCAATATTGCAGCCCACCCTCTATTACTGACACTCCAATATTGCAGCCCACCCTCAATTACTGACACTCCAATATTGCAGCACACCCTCAATTACTGACACTCCAATAGTGCAGCACACCTTCAATTACTGACACTCCAATATTGCAGCACACCCTCAATTACTGACACTCCAATAATGCAGCACACCTTCAATTACTGACACTCCAATATTGCAGCACAAACTCAATTACTGACACGCCAATAGTGCAGCACACACTCAATTACTGACACTCCAATAATGCAGCACACCCTCAATTACTGACACTCCAATGTTGCAGCACACACTCAATTACTGACACTCCAATAGTGCAGCACACCCTCTATTACTGACACTCCAGTAGTGCAGCTCACCCTCAATTACTGACACTACAATACTGCAGCACACCCTCAATTACTGACACTCCAATAGTGCAGCACACCCTCAATTACTGACACTCCAATACTGCAGCACACCCTCAATTCCTGACACTCCAATAGTGCAGCACACACTCAATTACTGACACTCCAATAGTGCAGCACACCCACAATTACTGACACTCCAATAATGCAGCACACCCTCAATTACTGACACTGCAATATTGCAGCACACCCTCAATTACTGACACTCCAGTAGTGCAGCTCACCCTCAATTACTGACACTCCAATAGTGCAGCACACACTCAATTTCTGACACTCCAATAGTGCAGCGCACACTCAAATACTGACACTCCAATAGTGCAGCTCACCCTCAATTACTGACACTACAATACTGCAGCACACCGTCAATTACTGACACTCCAATGGTGCAGCGCACACTCAATTACTGAGACACCAATATTGCAGCACACCCTCAATTACAGACACTCCAATAGTGCAGCACACACTCAATTACTGACACTCCAATAGTGCATCACACACTCAATAACTGACACTCCAATAGTGCAGCACACCCTCAATTACTGACACTCCAATAGTGCAGTTCACCCTCAATTACTGACACTCCAATAGTGCAGCACACCCTCAAAAACTGACTCTCTAATAGTGTAGCACACCCTCAATTACTGACACTCCAATAGTGCAGCTCACCCTCAATTAATGACACACCAATAGTGCAGCACACCCTCAATTAATGACACTGCAATATGCAGCACTCCCTCAATTACTGACACTCCAATAGTGCAGTTCACCCTCAATTACTGACACTCCAATATTGCAGCACACCCTCAATTACTGACACTCCAATAGTGCAGCACACCCTCAATTACTGACACTCCAATAGTGCAGCACACCCTCAATTACTGACACACCAATAGTGCAGCACACCCTCAATTACTGACACTCCAATAGTGCAGCACACCCTCAATTACTGACACACCAATAGTGCAGCACACCCTCAATTACTGACACTCCAATATTGAAGCACAAACTCAATTACTTACACTCCAATAGTGCAGCACACCCTCAATTACTGACTCTCCAATAGTGCAGCACACCCTCAATTACTGACACTCCAGTAATGCAGCACACACTCAATTACTGACACACCAATAGTGCAGCACACCCTCTATTACTGACACACCAATATTGCAGCACACCCTCAATTACGGACACACCAATAGTGCAGCACACACTCAATTACTGACACTCCAATAGTGCAGCACACCCTCAATTACTGACACTCCAATAGTGCATCACACACTCAATAACTGACACTCCAATAGTGTAGCACACCCTCAATTACTGACACTCCAATAGTGCAGTTCACCCTCAATTACTGACACTCCAATAGTGCAGCACACCCTCAAAAACTGACACTCCAATAGTGCAGCACACCCTCAATTAATGACACTGCAATATGCAGCACTCCCTCAATTACTGACACTCCAATAGTGCAGTTCACCTTCAATTACTGACACTCCAATATTGCAGCACACCCTCAATTACTGACACTCCAATAGTGCAGCACACCCTCAATTACTGACACTCCAATATTGCAGTACACCCTCAATTACTGACACTCCAATATTGCAGCACACCCTCAATTACTGACACTCCAATAGTGCAGCACACCCACAATTACTGACACACCAATAGTGCAGCAAACCCTCAATTACTGACACTCCAATATTGAAGCACAAACTCAATTACTTACACTCCAATAGTGCAGCACACCCTCAATTACTGACACTCCAATAGTGCAGCACACCCTCAATTACTGACACTCCAGTAATGCAGCACACACTCAATTACTGACACACCAATATTGCAGCACACCCTCAATTACTGACACTCCAATAGTGCAGCAGACCCTCAATTACTGACACTCCAATAGTGCAGCACTCCCTCAATTACTGACACTCCAATAGTGCAGCACACCCTCAATTACTGACACTCCAATAATGCAGCACTCCCTCAATTACTGACACTCCAATAGTGCAGCAAACCCTCAATTACTGACTCTCCAATATTGCAGCACAAACTCAATTACTGACACTCCAATAGTGCAGCACACCCTCAATTACTGACACACCAATTTTGCAGCACAGACTCAATTACTGACACTCCAACAGTGCAGCACACCCTCAATTACTGACACACCAATATTGCAGCGCACCCTCAATTAATGACACTCCAATAGTGCAGCACACCTTCAATTAATGACACTGCAATATGCAGCACATCCTCAATTACTGACACTCCAATATTGCAGCCCACCCTCAATTACTGACACTCCAATATTGCAGCACACACTGAATTACTGACACTAAAATATTGCAGCACACCCTCAATTACTGACACTCCAATATTGCGGCACACCCTCAATTACTGACACTCCAACAGTGCAGCACACCCTCAATTAATGACACTGCAATATGCAGCACACCCTCAATTACTGACACTCCAATATTGCAGCACACACTCAATTAATGACACTGCAATATGCAGCACACCCTCAATTACTGACACTCCAAGAGTGCAGCACACCCTCAATTACTGACACTCCAATAGTTCAGCACACCCTCAATTACTGACACTCCAATAATGCAGCACACCCACAATTACTGACACTCCAATATTGCAGCACACACTCAATTACTGACACGCCAATAGTGCAGCACACCCTCAATTACTGACACTCCAGTTGTGCAGCACACACTCAATTACTGACCCTCCAATAGAGTAGCAAAACCTCAATTACTGACACTCCAGTATTGAAGCACATCCTCAATTACTGACACTCCAATAATGCAGCACACCCTCAATTACTGACACTCCAATAGTGCAGCACACCCTCAATTACTGACACTCCAATAGTGCAGCACACCCTCAATTACTGACACTCCAATAATGCAGCACACACTCAATTACTGACACTCCAATAATGCAGCACACACTCAATTACTGACACTCCAGTAGTGCAGCTCACCTTCAATTACTGACACTCCAATAGTGCAGCACACCCTCAATTACTGACACACCAATAATGCAGCACACACTCAATTACTGACACTCCAATAGTGCAGCACACCCTCAATTACTGACACTCCAGTAGTGCAGCTCACCCTCAATTACTGACACTCCAATAGTGCAGCACACACTCAATTTCTGACACTCCAATAGTGCAGCGCACACTCAAATACTGAGACTCCAATAGTGCAGCTCACCCTCAATTACTGACACTCCAATATTGCAGCACACCCTCAATTACTGACACTCCAATAGTGCAGCACACCCTCAATTACTGACACTCCAATATTGCAGAACTCCCTCAATTACTGACACTCCAATATTGCAGCACACCCTCAATTACTGACACACCAATAGTGCAGCACACCCTCAATTACTGACACTCCAATATTGAAGCACAAACTCAATTACTTACACTCCAATAGTGCAGCACACCCTCAATTACTGACACTCCAATAGTGCAGCACACCCTCAATTACTAACACTCCAATAGTGCGGATCACACTCAATTACTGACTCTCCAATATTGCAGCACACCATCAATTATTGACACTCCAATAGTGCAGCGCACCCTCAATTACTGACACTCCAATATTGCAGCACACCCTCAATTACTGACACTCCAATAATGCAGCACACCCTCAATTACTGACACTCCAATAGTGCAGCAAACCCTCAATTACTGACTCTCCAATATTGCAGCACAAACTCAATTACTGACACTCCAATTTTGCAGCACAGACTCAATTACTAACACACCAAGTGAGTAGCAAAACCTCAATTACTGACACACCAATAGTGCAGCACACCCTCAATTACTGACAATCCAATAGAGCAGCACACCCTCAATTACTGACGCTCCAATAATGCAGCTCACCCTCAATTACTGACACTCCAATATTGCAGCGCACACTCATATACTGACACTCCAATAGTGCATCTCACCCTCAATTACTGACACTCCAATAGTGCAGTTCACCCTCAATTACTGACACTCCAATAGTGCAGCACACCCTCAATTACTGACACTCCAATAGCGCAGCACACTCTCAATTACTGACGCTCCAATATTGCAGCACACCCTCAATTACTGACACTCCAATAGTGCTGCACACCCTCAATTACTGACACTCCAATAGTGCAGATCACCCTCAATTACTGACACTCCAATAGTGCCGTTCACCTCAATTACTGACACTCCAATATTGCAGCACACCTCAATTACTGACAGTCCAATATTGCAAAACACCCTCAATTACTGACACTCCAATAGAGCAGCACACCCTCAATTACTGACGCTCCAATAGTGCAGCACACCCTCAATTACTGACACTCCAAGAGTGCAGCACACCCTCAATTACTGACACACCAATAGAGCAGCACACGCTCAATTATTGACTCTCCAATAGTGCAGCACACCCTCAATTAATGACACTCCAATAGTGCAGTTCTTCCTCAATTAATTACACTCCAATAGTGCAGCACACCCTCAATTACTGACACTCCAATATTGCAGCACAGCATCAATTACTGACACTCCAATAGTGCTGCACGCCCTCAATTACTGACACTCCAATATTGCAGCACACACTCAATTAATGACACTCCAATAGTGCAGCACACCCTCAATTACTGACACTCCAATAGTGCAGCACACACTCAAATTCTGACACTCCAATAGAGTAGCAAACCCTCAATTACTGACACTCCAATATTGCAGCACACCCTCAATTACTGACACTCCAATATTTGCAGCACACCCTCAATTACAGACACTCCAATGCTGCATCTCACCCTCAATTACTGACACTCCAGTAGTGCAGCTCACCCTCAATTACTGACACTCCAATAGTGCAGCACACACTCAATTTCTGACACTCCAATATTGCAGCGCACACTCAAATACTGACACTCCAATATTGCAGCTGACCCTCAATTACTGACACTACAATACTGCAGCACACCCTCAATTACTGACACTCCAATAGTGCAGCGCACCCTCAATTACTGAGACTTCAATAGTGCAGCACACACTCAATTACAGACACTACAATAGTGCAGCTCATCCTCAATTACTGAGACACCAATATTGCAGCCCACCCTCAATTACTGACACTCCAATACTGCTGCACGCACTCAATTACTTACACTCCAATAGTGCAGCACACACTCAATAACTGACACTCCAATAGTGCAGTTCACCCTCAATTACTGACACTCCAATATTGCAGCACAGACTCATTTACTGACACTTCAATTGTGCAGCGCACACTCAAATACTGTCACTCCAATAGTGCAGCTCACCCTCAATTACTGACACTCCAATAGTGCAGCACACCCTCAATTATTGACACTCCAATAGTGCAGCACACCCTCAATTACGGACACTACAATAGTGCAGCTCACCCTCAATTACTGACACTCCAATAGTGCAGCTCACCCTCAATTACTGACACTCAACTATTGCAGCACACCCTCAATTATTGACACAGCAATAGTGCAGCACACCATCAATTACTGACACTCCAATATTGCAGCACACCCTCAATTACTGACACTCCAATAGTGCAGCGCACCCTCAAATACTGACACACCAAGAGTGCAGCACACCCTCAACTACGGACACTACAATAGTGCAGCTCACCCTCAATTACTGACACTGCAATATGCAGCACACCCAAAATTAATGACACTCCAATAGTGCAGTTCACACTCAATTACTGACACTCCAATATTGCAGCACACCCTCAATTATTGACACTCCAATAGTGCAGCACACCCTCAATTACTAACACTCTAATATTGCAGCAGACCCTCAATTACTGACACTCCAATATTGCAGCACACCCTCAATTACTGACACTCAAATAGTGCAGCACAGACTCAATTACTGACACAACCAATAGTGCAGCAGACCTTCAATTACTGACAGTCCAGTAGTGCAGCACACCCTCAATTACCGACACTCTAATATTGCAGCACACCCTCAATTCCTGACACTCCAATAATGCAGCACACCCTCAATTACTGACACTCCAATAGTGCAGCACACCCTCAATTACTGACTCTCCAATATTGCAGCACAAACTCAATTACTGACACTCCAATTTTGCAGCACAGACTCAATTACTAACACTCCAAGTGAGTAACAAACCCTCAATTACTGACACACCAATAGTGCAACACACCCTCAATTACTGACACTCCAATAGTGCAGCACACCCTCAATTACTGACATTCCAATAATGCAGCTCACCCTCAATTACTGACACTCCAATGGTGCAGCTCACCCTCAAATACTGACACTCCAATAGTGCATCTCCCCCTCAATTACTGACACTACAATACTGCAGCACACTCTCAATTACTGACACTCCAAGAGTGCAGCGCACCCTCAATTACTGACACTACAATCGTGCAGCTCACCGTCAATTATTGACACTCCAATAGTGCAGCACACCCTCAATTACGGACACTACAATAGTGCAGCTCACCCTCAATTACTGACACTCCAATAGTGCAGCTCACCCTCAATTACTGACACTCAACTATTGCAGCACACCCTCAATTATTGACACAGCAATAGTGCAGCACACCATCAATTACTGACACTCCAATATTGCAGCACACCCTCAATTACTGACACTCCAATAGTGCAGCGCACCCTCAAATACTGACACACCAAGAGTGCAGCACACCCTCAACTACGGACACTACAATAGTGCAGCTCACCCTCAATTACTGACACTGCAATATGCAGCACACCCAAAATTAATGACACTCCAATAGTGCAGTTCACACTCAATTACTGACACTCCAATATTGCAGCACACCCTCAATTATTGACACTCCAATAGTGCAGCACACCCTCAATTACTAACACTCTAATATTGCAGCAGACCCTCAATTACTGACACTCCAATATTGCAGCACACCCTCAATTACTGACACTCAAATAGTGCAGCACAGACTCAATTACTGACACAACCAATAGTGCAGCAGACCTTCAATTACTGACAGTCCAGTAGTGCAGCACACCCTCAATTACCGACACTCTAATATTGCAGCACACCCTCAATTCCTGACACTCCAATAATGCAGCACACCCTCAATTACTGACACTCCAATAGTGCAGCACACCCTCAATTACTGACTCTCCAATATTGCAGCACAAACTCAATTACTGACACTCCAATTTTGCAGCACAGACTCAATTACTAACACTCCAAGTGAGTAACAAACCCTCAATTACTGACACACCAATAGTGCAACACACCCTCAATTACTGACACTCCAATAGTGCAGCACACCCTCAATTACTGACATTCCAATAATGCAGCTCACCCTCAATTACTGACACTCCAATGGTGCAGCTCACCCTCAAATACTGACACTCCAATAGTGCATCTCCCCCTCAATTACTGACACTACAATACTGCAGCACACTCTCAATTACTGACACTCCAAGAGTGCAGCGCACCCTCAATTACTGACACTACAATCGTGCAGCTCACCGTCAATTAATGACACTGCAATATGCAGCACACAATCAATTACTGACACTCCAATAGTGCAGTTCACCCTCAATTACTGACACTCCAATATTGCAGCACACCCTCAATTACTGACACTCCAATAGTGCAGCACACTCTCAATTACTGATGCTCTAATATTGCAGCATACCCTCAATTACTGACACTCCAATAGTGCAGCACACCCTCAATTACTGACACTCCAATAGTGCAGATCACCCTCAATTACTGACACTCCAAAAGTGCAGTTCACCCTCAATTACTGACACTCCAATAGTGCCGTTCACCTCAATTACTGACACTCCAATATTGCAGCACACCTCAATTACTGACAGTCCAATATTGCAGCACACCCTCAATTACTGACACTCCAATAGAGCAGCACACCCTCAATTACTGACTCTCCAATAGTGCAGCACACCCTCAATTACTGACACTCCAAGAGTGCAGCACATAGTCAATTACTGACACTGCAATATGCAGCACGCACTCAATTACTGACACTCCAATAGTGCAGCACAACCTCAATTACTGACACTCCAATAGTGCAGCACACACTCAATTACTGACACTCCAATAGTGCAGCACACCCTCAATTACTGACACTCCAATATTGCAGCAAACCCTCAATTACTGAAACTCCAATACTGCAGCACACCCTCAATTACTGACACTCCAATAGTGCAGCACACCCTTATTTACTGACACTCCAATATTGCAGCACACCCTCAATTACTGACACTCCAATATTGCAGCACACCCTCAGTTACTGACACTCCAATATTGCAGCACACCCTCACTACTGACACTCCAATATTGCAGCACACCCTCAATTACTGACGCTCCAATAGTGCAGCTCACCCTCAATTACTGACACTACAATACTGCAGCACACCCTCAATTGCTGACACTCCAATAGTGCAGCACACCCTCAATTACTGACACTCCAATAGTGCAGCACACCCTCAATTACGGACACTACAATAGTGCAGCTCAACCTCAATTACTGACACTCCAATAGTGCAGCTCACCCTCAATTACTGACACTCCAATATTGCAGCACACCCTCAATTATTGACACAGCAATAGTGCAGCACACCATCAATTACTGACAATCCAATATTGCAGCACACCCTCAATTACTGACACTCCAATAGTGCAGCGCACCCTCAAATACTGACACACCAAGAGTGCAGCACACCCTCAACTACGGACACTACAATAGTGCAGCTCACCCTCAATTACTGACACTGCAATATGCAGCACAACCAAAATTAATAACACTCCAATAGTGCATTTCACACTCAATTACTGACACTCCAATATTGCAGCACACCCTCAATTACTGACACTCCAATATTGCAGCACACCCTCAGTTACTGACACTCCAATATTGCAGCACACCCTCAATTACTGACACTCCAATATTGCAGCACACCCTCAATTACTGACACTCCAATATTGCAGCACACCCTCAATTACTGACACTCCAATATTGCAGCACATCCTCAATTACTGACACTCCAATATTGCAGCACACCCTCAATTACTGACACTCCAATATTGCAGCACACACTCAATTATTGACACTCCAATAGTGCAGCACACCCTCAATTACTGACACTCCAATAGTGCAGCACACCCTCAATTACTGACACTCCTATAGTGCAGCACACCCTCAATTACTGACACTCCAATAATGCAGCACACCCTCAATTACTGACACTCCAATAGTGAAGCTCACCCTCTATTACTGACACTTCAATTGTGCAGCGCGCACTCAAATACTGACACTCCAATAGTGCAGCTCACCCTCAATTACTGACACTCCAATAGTGCAGCACACCCTCAATTACTGACACTCCAGTAGTGCAGCGCACCCTCAATTACTGACACTCCAATAGTGCAGCACACCCTCAATTACGGACACTCCAATAGTGCAGCACACCCTCAATTACGGACACTCCAATAGTGCAGCACACCCTCAATTACTGACACTCCAGTAGTGCAGCGCACCCTCAATAACTGACACTCCAATAGTGTAGCACACATTCAATTACTGACACTCCAATAGTGCAGCACACCCTCAATAACTGACACTCCAATATTGCAGCACACACTCAATTACTGACACTCCAATAGTGCAGCAAACCCTCAATTACTGAAACTCCAATATTGCAGCACACCCTCAATTACTGACTCTCCAATATTGCAGCAAACCCTCAATTACTGACACTCCAATAGTGCAGCACACCCTCAATTAGTGACACTCCAAAAGTGCAGTTCACCCTCAATTACTGAAACACCAATAGTGCAGCACACCCTCAATTACTGACACTCCAATAGTGCAGCACACCCTCAATTACTGACACTCCAATATTGCAGCACACCCTCAATTACTGACACTCCAATATTGCAGCACACCCTCAGTCACTGACACTCCAATATTGCAGCACACCCTCAATTACTGACACTCCAATATTGCAGCACACCCTCAATTACTGACACTCCAATATTGCAGCACATCCTCAATTACTGACACTCCAATAGTGCAGCACACCCTCAATTACTGACACTACAATACTGCAGCACACCCTCAATTACTGACACTCCAATATTGCAGCACACCCTCAATTACTGACACTCCAATATTGCAGCACACCCTCAATTACTGACACTCCAATAGTGCAGCACACCCTCAATTACTGACACTCCAATAGTGCAGCACACCCTCAATTACTGACACTCCAATAGTGCAGCACACCCTCAATTACTGACACTCCAATATTGCAGCACACCCTCAATTACTGACACTCCAATAGTGCAGCACACCCTCAATTACTGACACTCCAATAATGCAGCACACCCTCAATTACTGACACTCCAATATTGCAGCACACACTCAATTACTGACACTCCAATATTGCAGCACATCCTCAATTACTGACACTCCAATATTGCAGCACACCCTCAATTACTGACACTCCAATAGTGCAGCACACCCTCAATAACTGACACTCCAATAATGCAGCACACCCTCAATTACTGACACACCAATAGTGCAGCACACCCTCAATTACTGTCACTCCAATAGTGAAGCTCACCCTCTATTACTGACACTCCAAAGGTGCAGCACGTCCTCATTTAATGACACTTCAATTATGCAGCGCGCACTCAAATACTGACACTCCAATAATGCAGCTCACCCTCAATTACTGACACTACAATACTGCAGCACACCCTCAATTACTGACACTCCAATAGTGCAGCACACCCTCAATTACTGACACTCCAGTAGTGCAGCACACCCTCAATTACGGACACTACAATAGTGCAGCTCACCCTCAATTACTGACACTCCAATAGTGCAGCTCACCCTCAATTACTGACACTCCAATATTGCAGCACACCCTCAATTATTGACACAGCAATAGTGCAGCACACCATCAATTACAGACAATCCAATATTGCAGCACACCCTCAATTACTGACACTCCAATAGTGCAGCGCACCCTCAAAGACTGACACACCAAGAGTGCAGCACACCCTCAACTACGGACACTACAATAGTGCAGCTCACCCTCAATTACTGACACTGCAATATGCAGCACAACCAAAATTAATGACACTCCAATAGTGCAGTTCACCCTCAATTACGGACACTACAATAGTGCAGCTCACCCTCAATTAATGACACTCCAATAGTGCAGCTCACCCTCAATTACTGACACTCCAATAGTGCAGCACACCCTCAATTACTGACTCTCCAATAGTGCAGCACACCCTCAATTACTGACACTCCAATAGTGCAGCACACCCTCAATTACTGACACTCCAATAGCACAGCTCACCCTCAATTACTGACACTCCAATATTGCAGCACACCCTCAATTACTGACGCTCCAATAATGCAGCACACCCTCAATTACTGACACTCCAATAGTGCAGCACACCCTCAATTACTGACACTCCAATATTGCAGTACAAACTCAATTACTGGCACTCCAATTTTGCAGCACAGAATCAATTACTAACACTCCAAGTGAGTAGCAAACCCTCAATTACTGACACACCAATAGTGCAGCACACGCTCAATTATTGACACTCCAATAGTGGTGCACATCCTCAATTACTGATACTCCAATAGTGCAACCCATCCTGAAATACTGACACTCCAATAGTGCAGCACAGCCTCAATTACTGACACACCAATAGTGCAGCACACCCTCAATTAATGACACTCCAATAGTGCAGCACACCCTCAATTACTGACACACCAATAATGCGGCACACCCTCAATTAATGGCACTCCAATAGTGCAGCACACCCTCAATTACTGACACTGCAATAGTGCAGCATACCCTCAATTACTGACACTCCAATATTGCAGCACACACTCAATTACTGACACTCCAATAGTGCAGCACACCCTCAATTACTGACACTCCAATAGTGCAGCACACACTCAAATTCTGACACTCCAATAGAGTAGCAAACCCTCAATTACTGACACCCCAATAGTGCAGCAAATCCTCAATTACTGACACTCCAATATTTGCAGCACACCCTCAATTACAGACACTCCAATAGTGCATCTCACCCTCATTTACTGACACTCCAATAGTGCAGCACACACTCAATTTCTGACACTCCAATATTGCAGCACACACTCAAATACTGACACTCCAATAGTGCAGCTCACCCTCAATTACTGACACTCCAATATTGCAGCGCATCCTCAATTACTGAGACTTCAATAGTGCAGCACACACTCAATTACAGACACTACAATAGTGCAGCTCATCCTCAATTACTGAGACACCAATAGTGCAGCTCATCCTCAATTACTGACACTCCAATACTGCTGCACACACTCAATTACTTACACTCCAATAGTGCAGCACACCATCAATTACTGACACTCCAATAGTGCAGTTCACCCTAAATTACTGACACTCCAATAGTGCAGCACACCCTCAATTACTGACACTCCAATAGTGCAGTTCACCCTAAATTACTGACATTCCAATAGTGCAGCACACCCTCAAAAACTGACACTCCAATAGTGCAGCACACCCTCAATTAATGACACTGCAATATGCAGCACTCCCTCAATTACTGACACTCCAATAGTGCAATTCACCCTCAATTACTGACACTCCAATAGTGCAGTTCACCCTCAATTACTGACACTCCAATATTGCAGCACACACTCAATTACTGACACTCCAATAGAGCAGCACACCCTCAATTACTGACACTCCAATATTGCAGCAAACCCTCAATTACTGACACTCCAATAGTGCAGCACACCCTCAATTACTGACACTGCAATAGTGCAGCATACCCTCAATTACTGACACTCCAATAGTGCAGCACACCCTCAATTACAGACACTCCAATAGTGCAGCACACCCTCAATTACTGACACTCCAATAATGCGGCACACCCTCAATTAATTACACTCCAATAGTGTAGCACACCCTCAATTACTGACACTCCAATATTGCAGCACACACTCAATTACTGACACTCCAATAGTGCAGCACACCCTCAATTACTGACACTCCAATAGTGCAGCACACACTCAAATTCTGACACTCCAATAGAGTAGCAAACCCTCAATTACTGAAACCCCAATAGTGCAGCAAATCCTCAATTACTGACACTCCAATATTTGCAGCACACCCTCAATTACAGACACTCCAATAGTGCATCTCACCCTCATTTACTGACACTCCAATAGTGCAGCACACACTCAATTTCTGACACTCCAATATTGCAGCGCACACTCAAATACTGACACTCCAATAGTGCAGCACACCCTCAATTACTGACACTCCAATAGTGCAGCTCATCCTCAATTACTGACACTCCAATACTGCTGCACACACTCAATTACTTACACTCCAATAGTGCAGCACACCATCAATTACTGACACTCCAATAGTGCAGTTCACCCTAAATTACTGACACTCCAATAGTGCAGCACACCCTCAATTACTGACACTCCAATAGTGCAGTTCATCCTAAATTACTGACACTCCAATAGTGCAGCACACCCTCAAAAACTGACTCTCCAATAGTGTAGCACACCCTCAATTACTGACACTCCAATAGTGCAGTTCACCCTAAATTACTGACACTCCAATAGTGCAGCACACCCTCAAAAACTGACTCTCCAATAGTGTAGCACACCCTCAATTACTGACACTCCAATAGTGCAGCTCACCCTCAATTAATGACACTCCAATAGTGCAGCACACCCTCAATTACTGACACTCCAATAGTGCAGTTCACCCTCAATTACTGACACTCCAATAGTGCAGCACGCACTCAATTACTGACACTCCAATAGTGCAGCACACCCTCAATTAATGACACTGCAATATGCAGCACTCCCACAATTACTGACACTCCAATAGTGCAGTTCACCCTCAATTACTGACACTCCAATAGTGCAGTTCACCCTCAATTACTGACACTCCAATATTGCAGCACACATTCAATTACTGACACTCCAATAGAGCAGCACACCCTCAATTACTGACACTCCCATATTGCAGCAAACCCTCAATTACTGACACTCCAATAGTGCAGCACACCCTCAATTAATGACACTGCAATATGCAGCACATCCTCAATTAGTGACACTCCAAAAGTGCAGTTCACCCTCAATTACTGACACTCCAATAGTGCAGCACACCCTCAATTACTGACACTCCAATATTGCAGCAAACCCTCAATTACTGACACTCCAATAGTGCAGCACATCCTCAATTACTGACACTCCAATAGTGCAGCACACCCTCAATTACTGACACTCCAATATTGCAGCAAACCCTCAATTACTGACACTCCAATATTGCAGCAAACCCTCAATTACTGACACTCCAATAGTGCAGCACACCCTCAATTACTGACACTCCAATAGTGCAGCACACCCTCAATTAATGACACTGCAATATGCAGCACATCCTCAATTAGTGACACTCCAAAAGTGCAGTTCACCCTCAATTACTGACACTGCAATAGTGCAGCACACCCTCAATTACTGACACTCCAATAGTGCAGCACACCCTCAATTACTGACACTCCAATATTGCAGCACACCCTCAATTACTGACACTCCAATATTGCAGCACACCCTCAATTACTGACACTCCAATATTGCAGCACACCCTCAATTACTGACACTCCAATAGTGCAGCACACCCTCAATTACTGACACTCCAATATTGCAGCACACCCTCAATTACTGACACTCCAATAATCCAGCACACCCTCAAATAGTGACACTCCAATATTGCAGCTCACACTCAATGACTGACACTCCAATAGTGCAGCACACCCTCAATTACTGACACTCCAATCATGCAGCACACCCTCAATTACTGACACTCCAATAATGCAGCACACCCTCAATTACTGACACTCCAATAGAGCAGCACACCCTCAATTACTGACACTCCAATAGTGCAGCTCACCCTCAATTACTGACACTCCAATAGTGAAGCTCACCCTCAATTACTGACACTACAATATTGCATCACACCCTCAATTTCTGACACTCCAGTAGTGCAGCGCACCCTCAATTACTGACACTCCAATATTGCAGCACACCCTCAATTACTAACACTCCAATAGTGCAGCATACCCTCAATTACTAACACCCCAATTTTGCAACATACCCTCAATTACTGACTCTCCAATAGTGCATTACAGACTCAATTACTGACACTCCAATAGAGTAGCAAACCCTCAATTACTGACACTCAAATAGTGCAGCACACCCTCAATTTCAGACACTCCAATAGTGCAGCACACCCTCAATTACTGACACTCCAATAGTGCAGCTCAACCTCAATTACTGACACTCCAATGGTGCAGCACACCCTCAATTACTGACACTCCAATATTGCAGCGCACACTCAAATACTGACACTCCAATAGTGCTGCACACCCTCAATTACTGACACTCCAATAGTGCAGCACACCCTCAATTACTGACACTCCAATAGTGCATCTCACCCTCAATTACTGAGACTACAATACTGCAGCACACCCTCAATTACTGACAATACAATAGTGCAGCACACACTCAATAACTGACACTCCAATAGTGTAGCACACCCTCAATTACTGACACTCCAATAGTGCAGCACACCCTCAACTACTGACACACCAATAGTGCAGCACACCCTCAGTTACTGACACTCCAATAGTGTAGCACACCTCAATTACCGACACTCCAATAGTGCAGCACACCCTCAATTACTGACAATCCAATAGTGCAGTTCACCCTCAATTACTGACACTCCAATATTGCAGCACACACTCAATTACCGACACTCCAATAGTGCCGCACACCCTCAATTACTGACACTCCAATAGTGCAGCAGACCCTCAATTACTGACACACCAATTGTGCAGCAAACACTCAATTACTGACACTCCAATAGTGCAGCACACCCTCAATTACTGACACTCCAATATTGCAGCACACCCTCAATTACTGACACTCCAATATTGCAGCACACCCTCAATTACTGACACTCCAATAGTGCAGCACACCCTCAATTACTGACACTCCAATAGTGCAGCACACCCTCAATTACTGACACTCCAATAGTGCAGCACACCCTCAATTACTGACACTCCAATATTGCAGCACACCCTCAATTACTGACACTCCAATAGTGCAGCACACCCTGAATTAATGACACTGCATATGCAGCACATCCTCAATTACTGACACTCCAAAAGTGCAGTTCACCCTCAATTACAGACACTCCAATAGTGCAGCACACCCTCAATTACTGACACTCCAATAGTGCAGCACACCCTCAATTACTGACTCTCCAATATTGCAGCGCACCCTCAATTACTGACACTCCAATAGTGCAGCACACCCTCAATTACTGACAATCCAATATTGCAGCACACCCTCAATTACTGACACTCCAATATTGCAGCACACCCTCAATTACTGTCACTCCAATATTGCAGCACACCCTCAATTACTGACACTCCAATAGTGGAGCACACCCTCAATTACTGACACTCCAATAGTGCAGCACACCCTCAATTACTGACACTCCAATAATGCAGCACACCCTCAATTACTGACACTCCAATATTGCAGCAAACACTCAATTACTGACACTCCAATAGTGCAGCACACCCTCAATTACTGACACTCCAGTCGTGCAGCACACACTCAATTACTGACCCTCCAATAGAGTAGCAAAACCTCAATTACTGACACTCCAATAGTGCAGCACACCCACAATTACTGACACTCCAATAGTGCAGCTCACCCTCAATTACTGACACTCCAATAGTGCAGCACACACTCAATTTCTGACACTCCAATAGTGCAGCGCACACTCAAATACTGACACTCCAATAGTGCAGCACACCCTCAATTACTGACCCTCCAATAGAGTAGCAAAACCTCAATTACTGACACTCCAATAGTGCAGCACACCCTCAATTACTGACACTCCAATAGTGCAGCACACACTCAATAACTGACACTCCAATAGTGTAGCACACCCTCAATTACTGACACTCCAATAGTGTAACACACCCTCAATTACTGACACTCCAATAGTGCAGCACACCCTCAATTACTGACACTCCAATAGTGTAGCACACCCTCATTTACAGACACTCCAATAGTGCAGCTAAACCTCAATTAATGACACTCCAATAGTGTAGCACACCCTCAATTACAGACACTCCAATAGTGCAGCTAAACCTCAATTCCTGACACTACAATACTGCAGCACACCCTCAATTACTGACACTGCAATATGCAGCACACCCTCAATTACTGACACACCAATAGTGCAGTTCACCCTCAATTACTGACACTCCCAGTGCAGAACACCCTCAATTACTGACACTCCAATAGTGCATCACACCCTCAATTACTGACACTCCAATAGTGCAGCACACCCTCAATTACTGACACTCCAATAGTGCAGCACACCCTCAATTACTGACACTCCATTAGTGCAGCGCACTTTCAATTACGAACACTACAATAGTGCAGCTCACCCTCAATTACTGACACTGCAATATGCAGCACTCCCAAAATTACTGACACTCCAATAGTGCATTTCACCCTCAATTACTGACACTCCAATATTGCAGCACACCCTCAATTACTGACACTCCAGTAGTGCAGTTCACCCTCAATTACTGACACTCCAATAGTGCAGCACACCCTCAATTACTGACACTCCCAGTGCAGAACACCCTCAATTACTGACACTCCAATAGTGCATCACACCCTCAATTACTGACACTCCAATAGTGCAGCACACCCTCAATTACTGACACTCCAATAGTGCAGCACACCCTCAATTACTGACACTCCATTAGTGCAGCGCACTTTCAATTACGAACACTACAATAGTGCAGCTCACCCTCAATTACTGACACTGCAATATGCAGCACTCCCAAAATTACTGACACTCCAATAGTGCATTTCACCCTCAATTACTGACACTCCAATATTGCAGCTCACCCTCAATTACTGACACTGCAATATGCAGCACTCCCAAAATTACTGACACTCCAATACTGCTTTTCACCCTCAATTACTGACACACCAATATTGCAGCACACCCTCAATTATTGACACTGCAATAGTGCAGCACACCCTCAATTACTGACACTCCAATATTGCAGCACGCCCTCAATTACTGACACTCCAATATTGCAGCACACCCTCAATTACTGCCACTCCAATATTGCAGCACACCCTCAATTACTTACACTCCAAAAGTGCAGCACACACTCAATTACTGACACTCAAATAGTGCTGCACACACTCAATTACTGAAACACCAATAGTGCAGCACACCTTCAATTACTGACACTCCAATAGTGCAGCACACCCTCAATTACTGACACTCCAATACTGCAGCACACCCTCAATTACTGACACTCCAATAGTGCATCTCACCCTCAATTACTGAGACTCCAATAGTGCAGCACACCCTCAATTACTGACACTCCAATATTGCAGCACAACCTCAATTACTGACACTCCAATAGTGCAGCACATCCTCAATTACTGACACTCCAAAAGTGCAGTTCACCCTCAATTACTGACACTCCAATAGTGCAGCACACCCTCAATTACTGACACTCCAATAGTGCAGCACACCCTCAATTACTGACTCTCCAATATTGCAGCACACCCTCAATTACTGACACTCCAATAGTGCAGCACACCCTCAATTACTGACACTCCAATAGTGCAGCACACCCTCAATTACTGACAATCCAATATTGCAGCACACCCTCAATTACTGACACTCCAATATTGCAGCACACCCTCAATTACTGTCACTCCAATATTGCAGCACACCCTCAATTACTGACACTCCAATAGTGGAGCACACCCTCAATTACTGACACTCCAATAGTGCAGCACACCCTCAATTACTGACACTCCAATAATGCAGCACACCCTCAATTACTGACACTCCAATATTGCAGCACACACTCAATTACTGACACTCCAATAGTGCAGCACACCCTCAATTACTGACACTCCAGTCGTGTAGCACACACTCAATTACTGACCCTCCAATAGAGTAGCAAAACCTCAATTACTGACACTCCAATAGTGCAGCACACCCACAATTACTGACACTCCAATAGTGCAGCTCACCCTCAATTACTGACACTCCAATAGTGCAGCACACACTCAATTTCTGACACTCCAATAGTGCAGCGCACACTCAAATACTGACACTCCAATAGTGCAGCACACCCTCAATTACTGACCCTCCAATAGAGTAGCAAAACCTCAATTACTGACACTCCAATAGTGCAGCACACCCTCAATTACTGACACTCCAATAGTGCAGCACACACTCAATAACTGACACTCCAATAGTGCAGCACACCCTCAATTACTGACACTCCAATAGTGCAGCACACACTCAATAACTGACACTCCAATAGTGTAGCACACCCTCAATTACTGACACTCCAATAGTGCAGCACACCCTCACTAACTGACACTCCAATAGTGTAGCACACCCTCAATTACAGACACTCCAATAGTGCAGCTAAACCTCAATTAATGACACTCCAATAGTGTAGCACACCCTCAATTACAGACACTCCAATAGTGCAGCTAAACCTCAATTACTGACACTACAATACTGCAGCACACCCTCAATTACTGACACTGCAATATGCAGCACACCCTCAATTACTGACACACCAATAGTGCAGTTCACCCTCAATTACTGACACTCCAATAGTGCAGCACACCCTCAATTACTGACACTCCCAGTGCAGAACACCCTCAATTACTGACACTCCAATAGTGCATCACACCCTCAATTACTGACACTCCAATAGTGCAGCACACCCTCAATTACTGACACTCCAATAGTGCAGCACACCCTCAATTACTGACACTCCATTAGTGCAGCGCACTTTCAATTACGAACACTACAATAGTGCAGCTCACCCTCAATTACTGACACTGCAATATGCAGCACTCCCAAAATTACTGACACTCCAATAGTGCATTTCACCCTCAATTACTGACACTCCAATATTGCAGCACACCCTCAATTACTGACACTCCAGTAGTGCAGCGCACCCTCAATTACGAACACTACAATACTGCAGCTCACCCTCAATTACTGACACTGCAATATGCAGCACTCCCAAAATTACTGACACTCCAATACTGCTTTTCACCCTCAATTACTGACACTCCAATATTGCAGCACACCCTCAATTATTGACACTGCAATAGTGCAGCACACCCTCAATTACTGACACTCCAATATTGCAGCACGCCCTCAATTACTGACACTCCAATATTGCAGCACACCCTCAATTACTGCCACTCCAATATTGCAGCACACCCTCAATTACTTACACTCCAAAAGTGCAGCACACACTCAATTACTGACACTCAAATAGTGCAGCACACACTCAATTACTGAAACACCAATAGTGCAGCACAGCCTCAATTACTGACACTCCAATAGTGCAGCACACCCTCAATTACTGACACTCCAATATTGCAGCACAAACTCAATTACTGACACACCAATAGTGCAGCACACCCTCAATTACTGACACTCCAATATTGCAGCACAAACTCAATTACTGACACACCAATAGTGCAGCACACCCCCAATTACTGACACCCCAGTTTTGCAACATATCCTCAATTACTGACTCTCCAATAGTGCAGCACAGGCTCAATTACTGACACTCCAATAGAGTAGCAAACCCTCAATTACTGACTCTCAAATAGTGCAGCACACCCTCAATTACATATACTCAAATAGTGCAGCACACCCTCAATTACTGACACTCCAATAGTGCATCTCACCCTCAATTACTGAGACTACAATACTGCAGCACACCCTCAATTACTGACACTCCAATAGCGCAGCCAACCCTCAATTACTGACACTCCAATAGTGCAGCACACCCTCAATTACGGGCACTACAATAGTGCAGCTCACCCTCAATTACTGACACTGCAATATGCAGCACTCCCAAAATTACTGACACTCCAATAGTGCATTTCACCCTCAATTACTGACACTCCAATATTGCAGCACACCCTCAATTATTGACACTGCAATAGTGCAGCACACCCTCAATTACTGACACTCCAATATTGCAGCACACCCTCAATTACTGACACTCCAATACTGCAGCACACCCTCAATTACTGACACACCAATATTGCAGCACAAACTCAATTACTGACACACCAATAGTGCAGCACACCCTCAATTACTGACACCCCAGTTTTGCAACATACCCTCAATTACTGACTCTCCAATAGTGCAGCACACCCTCCATTACTGACACTCCAATAGCGCAGCGCACCCTCAATTACTGACACTCCAATAGTGCAGCACACACTCAATTACTGACACTCCAATAGTGCAGCACACACTCAATAACTGACACTCCAATATTGCAGCACACACTCAATTACTGACACTCCAATAGTGCAGCCCACCCTCAATTACTGACACTCCAATATTGCAGCACACCCTCAATTACTGACACTCCAATAGTGCAGCACACCCTCAATTACTGACACTCCAATAGTGCAGTTCACCCTCAATTACTGACACTCCAATATTGCAGCACACCTCAATTACTGACACTCCAATAGTGCAGTTCACCCTCAATTACTGACACTCCAATATTGCAGCACACCTCAATTACTGACAGACCAATAGTGCAGCACACACTCAATTACTGACACTCCAATAGTGCAGTTCACCCTCAATTACTGACACTCCAATAGTGCCGTTCACCCTCAATTACTGACACTCCAATAGTGCAGTTCACCCTCAATTACTGACACTCCAATAGTGCAGCGCACCTCAATTACTGACAGACCAATATTGCAGCACACACTCAATTACTGACACTCCAATATTGCAGCACACCCTCAATTACTGACACTCCAATAGTGCAGCACACCCTCAATTACTGACACTCCAATAGTGCAGCACATCCTCAATTACTGACACTCCAATAGTGCAGCACACACTCAATTACTGACACTCCAATAGTGCAGCACAACCTCAATTACTGAAACTCCAATAGTGCAGCACACCCTCAATTACTGACACTCCAATAGTGCAGCACACCATCAATCACTGACTCTCCAATAGTGCAGCAAACATTCAATTACTGACACTCCAATAGTGCAGCACATCCTCAATTACTGAGACTCCAATAGTGCAGCGCAGCCTCAATTACTGACACACCAATAGTGCAGCACACGCTCAATTATTGACACTCCAATAGTGCCTCACATCCTCAATTACTGACACTCCAATAGTGCAGCCCATCCTGAATTACTGGCACTCCAATATTGCAGCACACCCTCAATTATTGACACTGCAATAGTGCAGCACACCTTCAATTACTGACACTCCAATAGTGCAGCACACCCTCAATTACTGACACACCAATATTGCAGCACAAACTCAATTACTGACACTCCAATAGTGCAGCACACCCTCAATTACTGACACTCCAATAGTGCAGCACACCCTCAATTACTGACACCCCAATTTTGCAACATACCCTCAATTACTGACTCTCCAAAAGTGCAGCACAGACTCAATTACTGACACTCCAACAGAGTAGCAAACCCTCAATTACTGACACTCAAATTTTGCAGCACACCCTCAATTACTGACACTCCAATAGTGCAGCTCACCCTCAATTACTGACACCCCAATTTTGCAACATACCCTCAATTACTGACTCTCCAAAAGTGCAGCACAGACTCAATTACTGACACTCCAACAGAGTAGCAAACCCTCAATTACTGACACTCAAATTTTGCAGCACACCCTCAATTACTGACACTCCAATAGTGCAGCTCACCCTCAATTATTGACACTCCAATGGTGCAGCACACCCTCAATTACTGACACTCCAATAGTGCAGCACACCCTCAATTACTGACACTCCAATAGTGCAGCTCACACTCAATTACTGACACTCCAATAGTGCAGCACACCCTCAATTACTGACACTCCAATAGTGCAGCTCACCCTCAATTACTGACTCTCCAATAGTGCAGCACAGGCTCAATTACTGACACTCCAATAGAGTAGCAAACCCTCAATTACTGACTCTCAAATAGTGCAGCACACCCTCAATTACATATACTCCAATAGTGCAGCACACCCTCAATTACTGACACTCCAATAGTGCATCTCACCCTCAATTACTGAGACTACAATACTGCAGCACACCCTCAATTACTGACACTCCAATAGCGCAGCCAACCCTCAATTACTGACACTCCAATAGTGCAGCACACCCTCAATTACGGGCACTACAATAGTGCAGCTCACCCTCAATTACTGACACTGCAATATGCAGCACTCCCAAAATTACTGACACTCCAATAGTGCATTTCACCCTCAATTACTGACACTCCAATATTGCAGCACACCCTCAATTATTGACACTGCAATAGTGCAGCACACCCTCAATTACTGACACTCCAATATTGCAGCACACCCTCAATTACTGACACTCCAATACTGCAGCACACCCTCAATTACTGACACACCAATATTGCAGCACAAACTCAATTACTGACACACCAATAGTGCAGCACACCCTCAGTTACTGACACCCCAGTTTTGCAACATACCCTCAATTACTGACTCTCCAATAGTGCAGCACACCCTCAATTACTGACACTCCAATAGCGCAGCGCACCCTCAATTACTGACACTCCAATAGTGCAGCACACACTCAATTACTGACACTCCAATAGTGCAGCACACACTCAATAACTGACACTCCAATATTGCAGCACACCCTCAATTACTGACACTCCAATAGTGCAGCCCACCCTCAATTACTGACACTCCAATAGTGCAGCACAGGCTCAATTACTGACACTCCAATAGAGTAGCAAACCCTCAATTACTGACTCTCAAATAGTGCAGCACACCCTCAATTACATATACTCCAATAGTGCAGCACACCCTCAATTACTGACACTCCAATAGTGCATCTCACACTCAATTACTGAGACTACAATACTGCAGCACACCCTCAATTACTGACACTCCAATAGCGCAGCCAACCCTCAATTACTGACACTCCAATAGTGCAGCACACCCTCAATTACGGGCACTACAATAGTGCAGCTCACCCTCAATTACAGACACTGCAATATGCAGCACTCCCAAAATTACTGACACTCCAATAGTGCATTTCACCCTCAATTACTGACACTACAATATTGCAGCACACCCTCAATTATTGACACTGCAATAGTGCAGCACACCCTCAATTACTGACACTCCAATATTGCAGCACACCCTCAATTACTGACAATCCAATATTGCAGCACACCCTCAATTACTGACACTCCAATATTGCAGCACACCCTCAATTACTGACACTCCAATACTGCAGCACACCCTCAATTACTGACACACCAATATTGCAGCACAAACTCAATTACTGACACACCAATAGTGCAGCACACCCTCAATTACTGACACCCCAGTTTTGCAACATACCCTCAATTACTGACTCTCCAATAGTGCAGCACACCCTCAATTACTGACACTCCAATAGCGCAGCGCACCCTCAATTACTGACACTCCAATAGTGCAGCACACACTCAATTACTGACACTCCAATAGTGCAGCACACACTCAATAACTGACACTCCAATATTGCAGCACACACTCAATTACTGACACTCCAATATTGCAGCACACACTCAATTACTGACACTCCAATAGTGCAGCCCACCCTCAATTACTGACACTCCAATATTGCAGCACACCCTCAATTACTGTCACTCCAATAGTGCAGCACACCCTCAATTACTGACACTCCAATAGTGCAGCACACCCTCAATTACTGACACTCCAATAGTGCAGCACACCCTCAATTACTGACACTCCAATAGTGCAGTTCACCCTCAATTACTGACACTCCAATATTGCAGCACACCTCAATTACTGACACTCCAATAGTGCAGTTCACCCTCAATTACTGACACTCCAATATTGCAGCACACCTCAATTACTGACAGACCAATATTGCAGCACACACTCAATTACTGACACTCCAATAGTGCAGCACACACTCAATTACTGACACTCCAATAGTGCAGTTCACCCTCAATTACTGACACTCCAATAGTGCCGTTCACCCTCAATTACTGACACTCCAATAGTGCAGTTCACCCTCAATTACTGACACTCCAATAGTGCAGCGCACCTCAATTACTGACAGACCAATATTGCAGCACACACTCAATTACTGACACTCCAATATTGCAGCACACCCTCAATTACTGACACTCCAATAGTGCAGCACATCCTCAATTACTGACACTCCAATAGTGCAGCACACACTCAATTACTGACACTCCAATAGTGCAGCACAACCTCAATTACTGAAACTCCAATAGTGCAGCACACCCTCAATTACTGACACTCCGTTAGTGCAGCACACCCTGAAGTACTGACACTCCAATAGCGCAGCACACCCTCAATTACTGACACTCCAATAGTGCAGCACACCATCAATCACTGACTCTCCAATAGTGCAGCAAACATTCAATTACTGACACTCCAATAGTGCAGCACAGCCTCAATTACTGACACACCAATAGTGCAGCACACGCTCAATTATTGACACTCCAATAGTGCCTCACATCCTCAATTACTGACACTCCAATAGTGCAGCCCATCCAGAATTACTGTCACTCCAATATTGCAGCACACCCTCAATTATTGACACTGCAATAGTGCAGCACACCTTCAATTACTGACACTCCAATAGTGCAGCATACCCTCAATTACTGACACACCAATATTGCAGCACAAACTCAATTACTGACACTCCAATAGTGCAGCACACCCTCAATTACTGACACTCCAATAGTGCAGCACACCCTCAATTACTGACACCCCAATTTTGCAACATACCCTCAATTACTGACTCTCCAAAAGTGCAGCACAGACTCAATTACTGACACTCCAACAGAGTAGCAAACCCTCAATTACTGACACTCAAATTTTGCAGCACACCCTCAATTACTGACACTCCAATAGTGCAGCTCACCCTCAATTACTGACACCCCAATTTTGCAACATACCCTCAATTACTGACTCTCCAAAAGTGCAGCACAGACTCAATTACTGACACTCCAACAGAGTAGCAAACCCTCAATTACTGACACACCAATAGTGCAGCACACCCTCAATTACTGACATTCCAATAGTGCAGCTCACCCTCAATTATTGACACTCCAATAGTGCAGCACACCCTCAATTACTGACATTCCAATAGTGCAGCTCACCCTCAATTATTGACACTCCAATGGTGCAGCACACCCTCAATTACTGACACTCCAATAGTGCAGCACACCCTCAATTACTGACACTCCAATAGTGCAGCTCACACTCAATTACTGACACTCCAATAGTGCAGCACACCCTCAATTACTGACACTCCAATCGTGCAGCTCATCCTCAATTACTGACACTCCAATGGTGCAGCACACCCTCAATTACTGACACTCCAATATTGCAGCGCACACTCAATTACTGACACACCAATAGTGCAGCACACCCTCAATTACTGAGACTACAATACTGCAGCACACCCTCAATTACTGACACACCAGTAGTGCAGCACACACTCAATAACTGACACTCCAATAGTGTAGCACACCCTCAATTACTGACACTCCAATAGTGCAGCACACCCTCAATTACTGACACTCCAATCGTGCAGCACACCCTCAATTACTGAATGTCCAATAGTGCAGCACATCCTCAATTACCGACACTCCAATTGTGCAGCTCACCCTCAATTAATGACACTCCAATAGTGCAGCACACCCTCAATTACTGACACTCCAATATTGCCGCACACACTCAATTACTGACACTCCAGTAGTGCAGCACACCCTCAATTACTGACACTCGAATATTGCAGCAAACCCTCAATTACTGACACTCCAATAGTGCAGCACACCCTCAATTAATGACACTGCAATATGCAGCACATCCTCAATTACTGACACTCCAAAAGTGCAGTTCACCCTCAATTACTGACACTCCAATATTGCAGCACACCCTCAATTACTGACACTCCAATAGTGCAGCACACCCTCAATTACTGACACTCCAATAGTGCAGAAAACCCTCAATTACTGACACTCCAATATTGATGCACACCCTCAATTACTGACACTCCAGTATTGCAGCACACCCTCAATTACTGACACACAATAGTGCAGCACACCCTCAATTACTGACACTCCAATAGTGCAGCACACCCTCAATTACTGAGACTCCAATATTGAAGCACACCATCAAATACTGACACTCCAATAGTGCAGCACACACTCAATTACTGTCACTCCAATAGTGCAGCACACCCTCAATTACTGACACTCCAGTCGTGCAGCACACACTCAATTACTGACCCTCCAATAGAGTAGCAAACCCAAAATTACTGACTCTCCAATAGTACAGCACACCCTCAATTACTGACACTCCAATAGTGCAGCTCACCATCAATTACTGACACTCCAATAGTGCAGCACACACTCAATTTCTGACACTCCAATAGTGCAGCGCACACTCAAATACTGACACTCCAATAGTGCAGCTCACCCTCAATTACTGACACTACAATACGGCAGCACGCCCTCAATTACTGACACTCCAATAGTGCAGCGCACCCTCAATTACTGAGACACCAATATTGCAGCACACCCTCAATTACTCACACTCCAATAGTGCAGCGCACCCTCAATTACTGACACTCCAATAGTGCAGCACACCCTCAATTACAGACACTCCAATAGTGCAGCACACACTCAATTACTGACACTCCAACAGTGCAGCACACACTCAATAACTGACACTCCAATAGTGTAGCACACCCTGAATTACTGACACTCCAATAGTGTAGCACACCCTCAATTACTGACACTCCAATAGTGCAGCACACCCTCAATTACTGACACTCCAATAGTGTAGCACACCCTCAATTACTGACACTCCAATAGTGCAGCTCAACCTCAATTAATGACACTCCAATAGTGCAGCACACCCTCAATTACTGTGACTGAAATATGCAGCACACCCTCAATTACTGACACTCCAATAGTGCAGCACACCCTCAATTACTGACACTCCAATATTGCAGCACACCCTCAATTACTGACACTCCAATAGTGCAGCACACCCTGAATTACTGACACTCCAATAATCCAGCACACCCTCAATTACCGACACTCCAATATTGCAGCTCACACTCAATTACTGACACTCCAATAGTGCAGCACACCCTCAATTACTGACACTCCAATAATCCAGCACACCCTCAATTACCGACACTCCAATATTGCAGCTCACACTCAATTACTGACACTCCAATAGTGCAGCACAACCTCAATTACTGACACTCCAATAATGCAGCACACCCTCAATTACTGACACTCCAATAGTGCAGCACACCCTCAATTACTGAGACTCCAATAGTGAAGCTTTCCTCTATTACTGACACTCCAAAGGTGCAGCACGTCCTCATTTACTGACACTTCAATAGTGCAGCGCACACTCAAATACTGACACTCCTTAAGTGCAGCTCACCCTCAATTACTGACACTACAATACTGCAGAACACCCTCAATTACTGACACTCCAATAGTGCTGCTAAACCTCAATTACTGACACTCCAATAGTGCAGCACACCCTCAATTACTGACACTCCAATAGTGCAGTTCACCCTCAATTACTGACACTCCAATATTGCAGCACAAACTCAATTACTGACACTCCAATATTGCAGCACACCCTCAATTACTGACACTCCAATATTGCAGCACACCCTCAATTACTGACAATCCAATAGTGCAGCACACCCAGAATTACTGACACTCCAATATTGAAGCTCACACTCAATTACTGACACTCCAATATTACAGCACACCCTCAATTACTGACACTCCAATAGTGCAGCACACCCTCAATTACTGACACTCCAATATTGCAGCACACACTCAATTACTGATACTCCAATATTGCAGCACACACTCAATTACTGACACTCCAATATTGCAGCACACCCTCAATTACTGACACTCCAATATTGCAGCACACCCTCAATTACTGACAATCCAATATTGCAGCACACCCTCAATTACTGACACTTCAATAGTGCAGCGCACACTCAAATAATGACCCTCCAATAGTGCAGCTCACCCTCAATTATTGACACTACAATACTGCAGCACACCCTCAATTACTGACACTCCAGTAGTGCAGCGCACCCTCAATTACTGACACTCCAGTAGTGCAGCACACCCTGAATTACGGGCACTACAATAGTGCAGCACACCCTCAATTATTGACACTGCAATAGTGCAGCACACCCTCAATTACTGAGACTCCAATATTGCAGCACACCCTCAATTACTGCCACTCCAATATTGCAGCACACCCTCAATTATTGACACTGCAATAGTGCAGCACACCCTCAATTACTGACACTCCAATATTGCAACACACCCTCAATTACTGCCACTCCAATATTGCAGCACACCCTCAATTACTGACACTCCAAAAGTGCAGCACACACTCAATTACTGACACTCAAATAGTGCAGCACACACTCAATTACTGACACTCCAATAGTGCAGCACAGCCTCAATTAATGACACTCCAATAGTGCAGCACACCCTCAATTACTGATACTCCAATAGTGCATCACACCCTCAATTACTGACCCTCTAATAGTGCAGCTCATCCTCAATTATTGACACTCCAATGGTGCAGCACACCCTCAATTACTGACACTCCAATAGTGCAGCACAGCCTCAATTACTGACACTCCAATAGTGCAGCACAGCCTCAATTACTGACACTCCAATAGTGCAGCACACCCTCAATTACTGACACTCCAATATTGCAGCACACCCTCAATTACTTACACTCCAATAGTGCAGCACACCCTCAATTACTGACACTCCAATAGTGCAGCACACCCTCAATTACTGATACTCCAATATTGCAGCACACCCTCAATTACTGACACTCCAATAGTGCAGCACACCCTCAATTTTTGGCGCTCCAAAAGTGCAGCTCACCCTCAATTACTGACACTCCAATAGTGCAGCACACCCTCAATTACTGAAACTCCAATAGTGCAGCACACCCACAAGTAATAAAACTCCAATAGTGCAGCACACCCTCAATTACTGACACTCCAATAGTGCAGCACACCCTCAATTACTGACACTCCAATAGTGCGGCACATCCTCAATTACTGACACTCCAATAGTGCAGCACACCCTCAATTACTGAGACTCCAATACTACAGCACACCCTCAATTACTGACACTCCAATTGTGCAGTACACCCTCAATTCCAGTCACTCCAATATTGCAGCACACCCTCAATTACTGACACTCCAATAGTGCAGCATTCCCTCAATTACTGACACTCAAATAGTGCAGCACACCCTCAATTACTGACTTTCCAAAAGTGCAGCACACCCTCAATTACTGACACTCCAATAGTGCAGCACACCCTCAATTACTGACGCACCAATAGTGCAGTTCACCCTCAATTACTGATACTCCAAAAGTGCAGATTTCCCTCAATTACTGACACTCCAATAGTGCAGCACACACTCAATTACTGACACTCCAATAGTGCAGCACACCCTCAATTACAGAATCTCCAATACTGCAGCACACCCTCAATTACTGACACTCCAATAGTGCAGCACACCCTCAATTACAGACACTCCAATAGTGCAGCACACCCTCAATTACTGACACTACATTAGTGCAGCATTCCCTCAATTACTGACACTCAAATAGTGCAGCACACCCTCAATTACTGACACTCCAATAGTGAAGCACACCCTCAATTACTGACACTCCAATAGTGCAGCACACCCTCATTTACTGACACTCCAATAGTGCAGCACACCCTCAATTACTGACACTCCAATAGTGCAGCACACCCTCAATTACGGACAATACATTAGTGCAGCATTCCCTCAATTACTGACACTCAAATAGTGCAGCACACCCTTAATTACTGACACTCCAATAGTGCAGCACAACCTCAGTTACTGACACTCCAATAGTGCAGAACTCCCTCAATTACTGACACTCCAATAGTGCAGCACACCCTCAATTACTGACACTCCAATCGTGCAGAACTCCCTCAATTACTGACACTCCAATAGTGCAGCACACCCTCAATTACTGACACTCTAATAGTGCAGCACACCCTCTATTACTGACACTCCAATAGTGCAGCACACACTCAATTACTGACACTCCAATACTACAGGACACCCTCAATTACTCACACCCCAATAGTGCACCAAACCCTCAATTACTGACACTCCAATAGTGCAGCACACCCTCAATTACTGACACTCCAATAGTGCAGCACACCCTCAATTACTGGCTGTCCAATAATGCAGCACACCCTCAATTACTGATACTCCAATAGTGCATCACACCCTCAATTACTGACACTCTAATAGTGCAGCTCATCCTCAATTATTGACACTCCAAAGGTGCAGCACACCCTCAATTACTGACACTCGAATAGTGCAGCACAGCCTCAATTACTGACACTCCAATAGTGCAGCACAGCCTCAATTACTGACACTCCAATAGTGCAGCACACCCTCAATTACTGACACTCCAATATTGCAGCACACCCTCAATTACTTACACTCCAATAGTGCAGCACACCCTCAATTACTGACACTCCAATAGTGCAGCACACCCTCAATTACTGATACTCCAATATTGCAGCACACCCTCAATTACTGACACTCCAATAGTGCAGCACACCCTCAATTCTTGGCACTCCAAAAGTGCAGCTCACCCTCAATTACTGACACTCCAATAGTGCAGCACACCCTCAATTACTGAAACTCCAATAGTGCAGAACTCCCTCAATTACTGACACTCCAATAGTGCAGCACACCCTCAATTACTGACACTCTAATAGTGCAGCACACCCTCAATTACTGACAGTCCAATAGTGCAGCACACACTAAATTACTGACGCTCCAATAGTGCAGCACACCCTCAATTACTGACACTCCAATAGTGTAGCACACCCTCAATTACTGAGACTCCAATACTACAGCACACCCTCAATTACTGACACTCCAATTGTGCAGTACACTCTAGGGTAATGACACTCCAATAGTGCAGCACACCCTCAATTACTGACACTCCAATAGTGCAGCACACCCTCAATTCCAGTCACTCCAATATTGCAGCACACCCTCAATTACTGACACTCCAATAGTGCAGCACACCCTCAATTACTGACTTTCCAATAGTGCAGCACACCCTCAATTACTGACACTCCAATAGTGCAGCACACCCTCAATTACTGACACTACATTAGTGCAGCACACCCTCAATTACTGACACTCAAATAGTGAAGCACACCCTCAATTACTGACACTCCAATAGTGCAGCACACACACAATTACTGACACTCCAATAGTGCAGCACACCCTCAATTACTGACACTCCAATAGCGCAGCACTCCCTCAATTACTGACACTCCAATAGTGCAGCACACCCTCAATTACTGACTTTCCAATATTGCAGCACACCCTCAATTACTGACACTCCAATAGTGCAGCACACCCTCAATTACTGACACTCCAATAGCGCAGCACTCCCTCAATTACTGACACTCCAATAGTGCAGCACACACTCAATTACTGACACTCCAATATTGCAGCTCACCCTCAATTTCTGACACTCCAATAGTGCAGCAAACCCTCAAATACTGACACTCCAATAGTGCAGCACACCCTCATTTACTGACACTCCAATAGTGCAGCGCACACTCAATTACTGACACTCCAATAGTGCAGCACACCCTCAATTTCTGACAGTCCAATAGTGCAGCACACCCTCAATTACTGACACTCCAATAGTGCAGCTCACCCACAATTACTGACGCTCCAATAGTGCAGCAAACCCTCAATTACTGACACTCCAATGGTGCACCTCACCCTCAATTACTGACACTCCAATAGTGCAGCACTCCCTCAATTACTGACACTCCAATAGTGCAGCACACCCTCAATTACTGACACTCCAATAGTGCAGCACACACTCAATTACTGACACTCCTATAGTGCAGCACACCCTTAATTACTGACACTCCAATAGTGCAGCACACCCTCAATTGCTGACACTCCAAAAGTGCAGCAAACCCTCAATTACTGACACACTAATAGTGCAGCACACCCTCAATTACTGACACTCCAATAGTGCAGCGCACCCTCAATTACTGACACTCCTATAATGCAGGACACTCTCAATCACTGACACTCCAACTGTTCAGCACATCCTCAATTACTGACACTACAATAGTGCAGCACACCCTCAATTACTGACACTCCAATAGTGCAGCACACCCTCAATTACTGACACTCCAATAGTGCAGCACACCCACAATTAATAAAACTCTAATAGTGCAGCACACCATCAATTACAGACACTACAATAGTGGAGCACACCCTCAATTACGGACACTCCAATAGTGCAGCACACCCTCAATTACTGACACTCCAATAGTGCAGCACACCCTCAATTCCTGACACTCCAATAGTGCAGCACAGCCTCAATTACTGACACTCCAATAGTGCAGCACACCCTCAATTACTGACACTCCAATAGTGCAGCACACCCTCAATTCCTGACACTCCAATAGTGCAGCACACCCTCAATTACTGACACTCCAATAGTGCAGCACACCCTCATTTACTGACACTCCAATAGTGCAGCACACCCTCAATTACTGACACTCCAATAGTGCAGCACACCCTCAATTACGGACAATACATTAGTGCAGCATTCCCTCAATTACTGACACTCAAATAGTGCAGCACACCCTTAATTACTGACACTCCAATAGTGCAGCACAACCTCAGTTACTGACGCTCCAATAGTGCAGCACAACCTCAGTTACTGACACTCCAATAGTGCAGCACACCCTCAATTACTGACACTCCAATCGTGCAGAACTCCCTCAATTACTGACACTCCAATAGTGCAGCACACCCTCAATTACTGACACTCTAATAGTGCAGCACACCCTCAATTACTGACATTCAAATAGTGCAGCACACCGTCAATTACTCACACCCCAATAGTGCACCAAACCCTCAATTACTGACACCCCAATAGGGCAGCACACCCTCAATTACTGACACTCCAATATTGCAGCACACCCTCAAATACTGACACCCCAATAGTGCAGCTCTTCCTCAATTACTGACACCTAAATAGTGCAGCTCACCCTCAATTACTGACACTCCAATAGTGCAGCACACCCTCAATTACTGGCTGTCCAATAGTGCAGCACACCCTCAATTACTGACACTCTAATAGTGCAGCTCATCCTCAATTATTGACACTCCAATGGTGCAGCACACCCTCAATTACTGACACTCGAATAGTGCAGCACAGCCTAAATTACTGACACTCCAATAGTGCAGCACAGCCTCAATTACTGACACTCCAATAGTGCAGCACACCCTCAATTACTGATACTCCAATATTGCAGCACACCCTCAATTACTGACACTCCAATAGTGCAGCACACCTTCAATTTTTGGCACTCCAAAAGTGCAGCTCACCCTCAATTACTGACACTCAAATAGTGCAGTTCACCCTCAATTACTGACACTCCAATAGTGCAGCACACCCTCAATTACTGACACTCCAATAGTGCAGCACACCCTCAATTACTGACACTCCAATAGTGCAGCACACCCTCAATTACAGAATCTCCAATACTGCAGCACACCCTCAATTACTGACACTCGAATAGTGCAGCACACCCTCAATTACTGACACTCCAATCGTGCAGCACACCCTCAATTACTGACACTACATTAGTGAAGCACACCCTCAATTACTGACACTCCAATAGTGCAGCACACACACAATTACTGACACTCCAATAGTGCAGCACACCCTCAATTACTGACACTCCAATAGCGCAGCACTCCCTCAATTACTGACACTCCAATATTGCAGCACACCCTCAATTACTGATACTCCAATAATGCAGCACACCCTCAATTACTGACTTTCCAATATTGCAGCACACCCTCAATTACTGACACTCCAATAGTGCAGCACACCCTCAATTACTGACACTCCAATAGTGCAGCACACCCTCAATTACTGACACTCCAACAGTGCAGCACACCCTCAATTACTGACACTCCAATAGTGCAGCACACACTCAATTACTGACACTCCAATAGTGCAGCTCACCCTCAATTTCTGACACTCCAATAGTGCAGCACACCCTCAATTACTGACACTCCAATAGTGCAGCACACCCTGAATTACTGACACCCCAATATTGTAGCACACCCTCAATTACTGACACTCCAATATTGCAGCACACCCACAATTAATAAAACTCCAATAGTGCAGCTCACCCTCAATTACTGACACTCCAATAGTGCAGCACACCCTCAATTACTGAGACTCCAATACTACAGCACACCCTCAATTACTGACACTCCAATTGTGCAGTACACCCTCAATTCCAGTCACTCCAATATTGCAGCACACCCTCAATTACTGACACTCCAATAGTGCAGCACACCCTCAATTACTGACTTTCCAATAGTGCAGCACACCCTCAATTACTGACACTCCAATAGTGCAGCACACCCTCAATTACTGACACTCCAATAGTGCAGTTCACCCTCAATTACTGATACTCCAAAAGTGCAGCTTTCCCTCAATTACTGACACTCAAATAGTGCAGTTCACCCTCAATTACTGACACTCCAATAGTGCAGCACACCCTCAATTACTGACACTCCAATAGTGCAGCACACCCTCAATTACTGACACTCCAATAGTGCAGCACACCCTCAATTACAGAATCTCCAATACTGCAGCACACCCTCAATTACTGACACTCGAATAGTGCAGCACACCCTCAATCACTGACACTCCAATCGTGCAGCACACCCTCAATTACTGACACTACATTAGTGAAGCACACCCTCAATTACTGACACACCAATAGTGCAGCACACCCTCAATTACTGACACTCCAATAGCGCAGCACTCCCTCAATTACTGACACTCCAATATTGCAGCACACCCTCAATTACTGATACTCCAATAATGCAGCACACCCTCAATTACTGACTTTCCAATATTGCAGCACACCCTCAATTACTGACACTCCAATAGTGCAGCACACACACAATTACTGACACTCCAATAGTGCAGCACACACACAATTACTGACACTCCAATAGTGCAGCACACCCTCAATTACTGACACTCCAATAGCGCAGCACACCCTCAATTACTGACACTCCAATAGTGCAGCACACACTCAATTACTGACACTCCAATAGTGCAGCTCACCCTCAATTTCTGACACTCCAATAGTGCAGCACACCCTCAATTACTGACACTCCAATAGTGCAGCACACCCTCAATTACTGACACCCCAATATTGTAGCACACCCTCAATTACTGATACTCCAATAATGCAGCACGCCCTCAAATACTGACACTCCAATAGTGCAGCGCACCCTCATTTACTGACACTCCAATAGTGCAGCGCACACTCAATTACTGTCACTCCAATAGTGCAGCACACCCTCAATTTCTGACAGTCCAATAGTGCAGCACACCCTCAATTACTGACACTCCAATAGTGCAGCTCACCCACAATTACTGACGCTCCAATAGTGCAGCAAACCCTCAATTACTGACACTCCAATGGTGCACCTCACCCTCAATTACTGACACTCCAATAGTGCAGCACTCCCTCAATTACTGACACTCCAATAGTGCAGCACTCCCTCAATTACTGACACTCCAATAGTGCAGCACACCCTCAATTACTGACACTCCAATAGCGCAGCACACCCTCAATTACTGACACTCCAATAGTGCAGCACACCCTTAATTACTGACACTCCAAAAGTGCAGCAAACCCTCAATTACTGACACTCCAATAGTGCAGCACACCCTCAATTACTGACACTCCAATAGTGCAGCGCACCCTCAATTACTGACACTCCTATAATGCAGGACACTCTCAATCACTGACACTCCAACTGTTCAGCACATCCTCAATTACTGACACTACAATAGTGCAGCACATCCTCAATTACTGACACTCCAATAGTGCAGCACACCCTCAATTACTGACACTCCAATAGTGCAGCACACCCACAATTAATAAAACTCTAATAGTGCAGAACACCATCAATTACAGACACTACAATAGTGCAGCACACCCTCAATTACGGACACTCCAATAGTGCAGCACACCCTCAATTCCTGACACTCCAATAGTGCAGCACAGCCTCAATTACTGACACTCCAATAGTGCAGCACACCCTCAATTACTGACACTCCAATAGTGCAGCACACCCTCAATTCCTGACACTCCAATAGTGCAGCACAGCCTCAATTACTGACACTCCAATAGTGCAGCACACCCTCAATTACTGACACTCCAATAGTGCAGCACACCCTCAATTACTGACACTCCAATAGTGCAGCACAACCTCAATTACTGACACTCCAATAGTGCAGCACACCCTCTATTCCTGACACTCCAATATTGCAGCACAACCTCAATTACTGACACTCCAATACTACAGCACACCCTCAATTACTGACACTCCAATTGTGCAGTACACCCTCAATTCCTGTCACTCCAATATTGCAGCACACCCTCAATTACTGACACTACAATAGTGCAGCATACCCTCAATTACTGACACTACATTAGTGCAGCATTCCCTCAATTACTGACTTTCCAATAGTGCAGCACACCCTCAATTACTGACACTCCGATAGTGCAGCACACCCTCAATTACTGACACTCCAATAGGGCAGCACACCCTCAATTACTGATACTCCATTAGTGTAGCACACCCTCAATTACTGACACTCCAATAGTGCAGCACACCCTCAATTACTGACACTCCAATAGTGCAGCACACCCTCAATTACTGACACTCCAATAGTGCAGCACACCCTCAATTACTGACACTCCAATAGTGCAGCACACCCTCAATTACTGACACTCCAATAGGGCAGCACACCCTCAATTACTGATACTCCATTAGTGCAGCACACCCTCAATTACTGACACTCCAATAGGGCAGCACACCCTCAATTACTGATACTCCATTAGTGTAGCACACCCTCAATTACTGACACTCCAATAGTGCAGCACACCCTCAATTACTGACACTCCAATAGTGCAGCACACCCTCAATTACTGACACTCCAATAGGGCAGCACACCCTCAATTACTGATACTCCATTAGTGTAGCACACCCTCAATTACTGACACTCCAATAGTGCAGCACACCCTCAATTACTGACACTCCAATAGTGCAGCACTCCCTCAATTACTGACACTCCAATAGTGCAGCACACCCTCAAATAATGACACTCCAATAGTGCAGCACACCCTCACTTACTGACACTCCAAAAGTCTAGCACACACTCAATTACTGACTCTCCAATAGTGCAGCTCACCCTCAATTTCTGACACTCCAATAGTGCAGCACACACTCAATTACTGACACTCCAATAGTGCAGCACACCCTCAATTACTGACACCCCAATAGTGCAGCACACCCTCAATGACTGACACTCCAATAGTGCAGCACACCCTCAATTACTGACACCCCAATATTGTAGCACACCCTCAATTACTGACACTCCAATAGTGCAACACACCCTCAATTACTGACACACCAATATTGTAGCAAACCCTCAATTACTGACACTCCAATAATGCAGCACGCCCTCAAATACTGACACACCAATAGTGCAGCGCACCCTCATTTACTGACACTCCAATAGTGCAGCGCACACTCAATTACTGACACTCCAATAGTGCAGCACACCCTCAATTTCTGACAGTCCAATAGTGCAGCAAACCCTCAATTACTGACACTCCAATTGTGCACCTCACCCTCAATTACTGACACTCCAATAGTGCAGCACTCCCTCAATTACGGACACTCCAATAGTGCAGCACTCCCTCAATTACTGACTCTCCAATAGTGCAGCGCATCCTCAATTACGGACACTCCAATAGTGCAGCACTCCCTCAATTACTGACTCTCCAATAGTGCAGCGCATCCTCAATTACTGACACTCCAATAGTGCAGCACACCCTCAATTACTGATTTTCCAATAGTGCAGCACACCCTCTATTACTGACACTCCGATAGTGCAGCACACCCTCAATTACTGACACTCCGATAGTGCAGCACACCCTCAATTACTGATTTTCCAATAGTGCAGCACACCCTCAATTACTGACACTCCAATTTTGCAGCACACCCTCAATTACTGATACTCCATTAGTGTAGCACACCCTCAATTTCTGACACTCCAATATTGCAGCACACCCTCAATTACTGACACTCCAATAGTGCAGCACACCCTCAATTACTGACACTCCAATAGTGCAGCACACCCTCAATTACTGACACTCCAATAGTGCAGCACACCCTCAATTACTGACACTGCAATAATGCAGCACACCCTCAATTCCTGACACTCCAATAGTGCAGCGCATCCTCAATTACTGACACTCCAATAGTGCAGCACACCCTCAATTACTGATTTTCCAATAGTGCAGCACACCCTCAATTACTGACACTCCGATAGTGCAGCACACCCTCAATTACTGTCACTCCGATAGTGCAGCACACCCTCAATTACTGATTTTCCAATAGTGCAGCACACCCTCAATTACTGACACTCCAATAGTGTAGCACACCCTCAATTACTGACACTCCAATAGTGCAGCACACCCTCAATTATTGATACTACATTGGTGTAGCACACCCTCAATTTCTGACACTCCAATATTGCAGCACACCCTCAATTACTGACACTCCAATAGTGCAGCACACACTCAATTACTGACACTCCAATATTGCAGCACACCCTCAATTACTGACACTCCAATAGTGCAGCACACCCTCAATTCCTGACACTCCAATAATGCAGCACACTCTCAATTACTGACACTCCAATAGTGCAGCACACCCTCAATTACTGACACTCCAATAGTGCAGCACACCCTCAATTACTGACACTCCAATAGTGCAGCATTCCCTCAATTACTGACACTCAAATAGTGCGGCACACCCTCAATTACTGACACTGCAATAATGCAGCACCCCCTCAATGCCTGACACTCCAATAGTGCAGCACACCCTCAATTACTGACACTCCAATACTACAGCACACCCTCAATTACTGACACTCCAATAGTGCAGCACACCCTCAATTACTGACACACCAATAGTGCAGCACACCCTCAATTACTGACACTCCAATAATGCAGCACACCCTCAATTACTGATACTCCAATACTACAGCACACCCTCAATTACTGACACTCCAATTGTGCAGTACACCCTCAATTCCTGTCACTCCAATATTGCAGCACACCCTCAATTACTGACACTCCAATAGTGCAGCACACCCTCAATTACTGACACTCCAATAGTGCAGCACACCCTCAATTACTGACACTCCAATAGTGCAGCACACCCTCAATTACTGACTTTCCAATAGTGCAGCACAGCCGCAATTACTGACACTCCAATAGTGCAACACACCCTCAATTACTGACACTCCGATAGTGCAACACACCCTCAATTACTGACACTCCGATAGTGCAGCACACCCTCAATTACTGACTTTCCAATAGTGCAGCACACCCTCATTTACTGACACTCCAATAGTGCAGCACACCCTCAATTACTGACTTTCCAATAGTGCAGCACACCCTCATTTACTGACACTCCGATAGTGCAGCACAACCTCAATTACTGACACTCCAATAGTGCATCACACCCTCAATTACTGACACACCAATAGTGCAGCACACCCTCAATTACTGACACTCCAATAGTGCAGCACACCCTCAATTACAGACTCTCCAGTAGTGCAGCACACCCTCAATTACTGACACTCCAATAGTGCAGCACTTTCTCAATTACTGACACTCCAATAGTGTAGCACACACTCAATTACTGACACTCCAATAGTGCAGCTCACCCTCAATTTCTGACACTCCAATAGTGCAGCACACCCTCAATTACTGACACACCAATAATGCAGCACGCCCTCAAATACTGACATTCCAATAGGGCAGCGCACACTCAATTACTGACACACCAATAGTGCAGCACACCCTCAATTTCTGAAAGTCCAATAGTGCAGCACACCCTCAATTACTGGCACTCCAATAGTGCAGCTCACCCACAATTACTGACACTCCAATAGTGCAGCAAAGCCTCAATTACTGACACTGCAATAGTGCACCTCACCCTCAATTACTGGCACTCCAATAGTGCAGCACACTCTCAATTACTGACACTCCAATAGTGCAGCACAGCCTCAATTACTGACACTCCAATTGTGCAGCACACCCTCAATTACTGACACACCAATAGTGCAGCACACCCTCAATTACTGACACTCCAATACTACAACACACCCTCAATTACTGACACTCCAATTGTGCAGTACACCCTCAATTCCTGTCACTCCAATATTGCAGCACACCCTCAATTACTGACACTCCAATAGTGCAACACACCCTCAATTACTGACACACCAATATTGTAGCAAACCCTCAATTACTGACACTCCAATAATGCAGCACGCCCTCAAATACTGACACACCAATAGTGCAGCGCACCCTCATTTACTGACACTCCAATAGTGCAGCGCACACTCAATTACTGACACTCCAATAGTGCAGCACACCCTCAATTTCTGACAGTCCAATAGTGCAGCAAACCCTCAATTACTGACACTCCAATTGTGCACCTCACCCTCAATTACTGACACTCCAATAGTGCAGCACTCCCTCAATTACGGACACTCCAATAGTGCAGCACTCCCTCAATTACTGACTCTCCAATAGTGCAGCGCATCCTCAATTACGGACACTCCAATAGTGCAGCACTCCCTCAATTACTGACTCTCCAATAGTGCAGCGCATCCTCAATTACTGACACTCCAATAGTGCAGCACACCCTCAATTACTGATTTTCCAATAGTGCAGCACACCCTCTATTACTGACACTCCGATAGTGCAGCACACCCTCAATTACTGACACTCCGATAGTGCAGCACACCCTCAATTACTGATTTTCCAATAGTGCAGCACACCCTCAATTACTGACACTCCAATTTTGCAGCACACCCTCAATTACTGATACTCCATTAGTGTAGCACACCCTCAATTTCTGACACTCCAATATTGCAGCACACCCTCAATTACTGACACTCCAATAGTGCAGCACACCCTCAATTACTGACACTCCAATAGTGCAGCACACCCTCAATTACTGACACTCCAATAGTGCAGCATTCCCTCAATTACTGACACTCAAATAGTGCGGCACACCCTCAATTACTGACACTGCAATAATGCAGCACACCCTCAATTCCTGACACTCCAATAGTGCAGCGCATCCTCAATTACTGACACTCCAATATTGCAGCACACCCTCAATTACTGATTTTCCAATAGTGCAGCACACCCTCAATTACTGACACTCCGATAGTGCAGCACACCCTCAATTACTGTCACTCCGATAGTGCAGCACACCCTCAATTACTGATTTTCCAATAGTGCAGCACACCCTCAATTACTGACACTCCAATAGTGTAGCACACCCTCAATTACTGACACTCCAATAGTGCAGCACACCCTCAATTATTGATACTAGATTGGTGTAGCACACCCTCAATTTCTGACACTCCAATATTGCAGCACACCCTCAATTACTGACACTCCAATAGTGCAGCACACACTCAATTACTGACACTCCAATATTGCAGCACACCCTCAATTACTGACATTCCAATAGTGCAGCACACCCTCAATTCCTGACACTCCAATAATGCAGCACACTCTCAATTACTGACACTCCAATAGTGCAGCACACCCTCAATTACTGACACTCCAATAGTGCAGCACACCCTCAATTACTGACACTCCAATAGTGCAGCATTCCCTCAATTACTGACACTCAAATAGTGCGGCACACCCTCAATTACTGACACTGCAATAATGCAGCACACCCTCAATTACTGACACTCCAATAGTGCAGCATTCCCTCAATTACTGACACTCAAATAGTGCGGCACACCCTCAATTACTGACACTGCAATAGCGCAGCACACCCTCAATGCCTGACACTCCAATAGTGCAGCACACCCTCAATTACTGACACTCCAATACTACAGCACACCCTCAATTACTGACACTCCAATAGTGCAGCACACCCTCAATTACTGATACTCCATTAGTGTAGCACACCCTCAATTACTGACACACCAATAGTGCAGCACACCCTCAATTACTGACACTCCAATAATGCAGCACACCCTCAATTACTGACACTCCAATACTACAGCACACCCTCAATTACTGACACTCCAATTGTGCAGTACACCCTCAATTCCTGTCACTCCAATATTGCAGCACACCCTCAATTACTGACACTCCAATAGTGCAGCACACCCTCAATTACTGACACTCCAATAGTGCAGCACACCCTCAATTACTGACACTCCAAAAGTGCAGCACACCCTCAATTACTGACACTCCAATAGTGCAGCACACCCTCAATTACTGACACTCCAATAGTGCAGCACACCCTCAATTACTGACACTACATTAGTGCAGCACACCCTCAATTACTCACACTCCAATAGTGCAGCACACCCTCAATTACTGACTTTCCAATAGTGCAGCACACCCTCAATTACTGACACTCCGATAGTGCAACACACCCTCAATTACTGACACTCCGATAGTGCAGCACACCCTCAATTACTGACTTTCCAATAGTGCAGCACACCCTCATTTACTGACACTCCAATAGTGCAGCACACCCTCAATTACTGACTTTCCAATAGTGCAGCACACCCTCATTTACTGACACTCCGATAGTGCAGCACAACCTCAATTACTGACACTCCAATAGTGCATCACACCCTCAATTACTGACACACCAATAGTGCAGCACACCCTCAATTACTGACACTCCAATAGTGCAGCACACCCTCAATTACAGACTCTCCAGTAGTGCAGCACACCCTCAATTACTGACACTCCAATAGTGCAGCACTCCCTCAATTACTGACACTCCAATAGTGTAGCACACACTCAATTACTGACACTCCAATAGTGCAGCTCACCCTCAATTTCTGACACTCCAATAGTGCAGCTCACCCTCAATTACTGACACTCCAATAGTGCAGCACTCCCTCAATTACTGACACTCCAATAGTGTAGCACACACTCAATTACTGACACTCCAATAGTGCAGCACACCCTCAATTCCTGACACACCAATAGTGCAGCACAACCTCAATTACTGACACACCAATAATGCAGCACGCCCTCAAATACTGACATTCCAATAGGGCAGCGCACACTCAATTACTGACACTCCAATAGTGCAGCACACCCTCAATTTCTGAAAGTCCAATAGTGCAGCACACCCTCAATTACTGGCACTCCAATAGTGCAGCTCACCCACAATTACTGACACTCCAATAGTGCAGCAAAGCCTCAATTACTGACACTGCAATAGTGCACCTCACCCTCAATTACTGGCACTCCAATAGTGCAGCACACTCTCAATTACTGACACTCCAATAGTGCAGCACACCCTCAATTACTGACACTCCAATACTACAACACACCCTCAATTACTGACACTCCAATTGTGCAGTACACCCTCAATTCCTGTCACTCCAATATTGCAGCACACCCTCAATTACTGACACTCCAATAGTGCAGCACACCCTCAATTACTGACACTCCAATAGTGCAGCACACCCTCAATTACTGACACTCCAATAGTGCAGCACACCCTCAATTACTGACACTCCAATAGTGCAGCACACCCTCAATTACTGACACTCCAATAGTGCAGCACACCCTCAATTACTGAATTTCCAATAGTGCAGCACACCCTCAATTACTGACACTCCGATAGTGCAACACACCCTCAATTACTGACACTCCGATAGTGCAGCACACCCTCAATTACTGACACTCCAATAGTGCAGCACACCCTCAATTACTGACACTCCAATAGTGCAGCACACCCTCAATTACTGACTTTCCAATAGTGCAGCACACCCTCAATTACTGACACTCCGATAATGCAGCACACCCTCAATTACTGACACTCCAATAGTGCAGCACACCCTCAATTACTGACACTCCAATAGTGCAGCACACCCTCACTTACTGACACTCCAAATGTGTAGCACACCCTCAATTACTGACACTCCAATTGTGCAGTGCACCCTCAATTCCTGTCACTCCAATATTGCAGCACACCCTCAATTACTGACACTCCAATAGTGCAGCACACCCTCAATTACTGACACTCCATTAGTGCAGCACACCCTCAATTACTGACACTCCAATAGTGCAGCACACCCTCAATTACTGACACTCCAATAGTGCAGCACACCCTCAATTACGGACACTACAATAGTGCAGCTCACCCTCAATTACTGAGACACCAATATTGCAGCCCGCCCTCAATTACTGACACTCCAATAGTGCAGCACACACTCAATTACTGACACTCCAATAGTGCAGCACACCCTCTATTACTGACACTCCAATAGTGCAGCACACCCTCAATTACTGACACTCCAATAGTGCAGCGCACCCTCAATTACTGATTTTCCAATAGTGCAGCACACCCTCAATTACTGACACTCCGATAGTGCAGCACACCCTCAATTACTGATTTTCCAATAGTGCAGCACACCCTCAATTACTGAAACTCCAATAGTGCAGCACACACTCAATTACTGATTTTCCAATAGTGCAGCACACCCTCAATTACTGACACTCCAATAATGCAGCACACCATCAATTACTGACACTCCAATAGTGCAGCACACCCTCAATTACTGACACTCCAATAGTGCAGCACACCCTCAATTACTGATACTCCATTAGTGTAGCACACCCTCAATTTCTGACACTCCAATAGTGCAGCATTCCCTCAATTACTGACACTCAAATAGTGCGGCACACCCTCAATTACTGACACTGCAATAATGCAGCACACCCTCAATTACTGACTTTCCAATAGTGCAGCACACCCTCAATTACTGACACTCCGATAGTGCAGCACACCCTCAATTACTGACACTCCAATAGTGCAGCACACCCTCAATTACTGATACTCCAATAGTGCAGCACACCCTCAATTACTGATACTCCAATAGTGCAGCACACCCTCACTTACTGACACTCCAAAAGTGTAGCACACACTCAATTACTGTCACTCCAATAGTGCAGCTCACCCTCAATTTCTGACACTCCAATAGTGCAGCACACCCTCAATTATTGACACTCCAAAAGTGCAGCACACCCTCAATTATTGACACTCCAAAAGTGCAGCACACCCTCAATTACTGACACCCCAATATTGTAGCACACCCTCAATTACTGACACTCCAATAATGCAGCACGCCCTCAAATACTGACACTCCAATAGTGCAGCGCACCCTCATTTACTGACACTCCAATAGTGCAGCGCCCACTCAATTACTAACACTCCAATAGTGCAGCACACCCTCAATTACTGACACTCCAATAGTGCACCTCACCCTCAATTACTGACACTCCAATAGGGCACCTCACCCTCAATTACAGACACTCCAATAGTGCAGCACATGCTCAATTACTGACACTCCAATAGTGCAGCACAGCCTCAATTACTGACACTCCAATAGTGCAGTACACCCTCAATTACTGACACTACAATAGTGCAGCACACCCTCAATTACTGACACTCCAATTGTGCAGCACACCCTCAATTACTGACACTCCAATAGTGCAGCACACCCTCAATTACTGACACTCCAATAGTGCAGCACACCCTCAATTACTGACACTCCAATAGTGCAGCACACCCTCAATTACTGACACTCCAATAGTGCAGCACACCCTCAATTACTGACACGCCAATAGTGCAGCACATCCTCAATTACTGACACTACAATAGTGCAGCACACCCTCAATTACTGACACTACAATAGTGCAGCACACCCTCAATTACTGACACTCCAATAGTGCAGCACACCCTCAGTTACTGAAACTCCAATATTGCAGCACACCCACAATTAATAAAACTCCAATAGTGCAGCACGCCCTCAATTACTGACACTCCAATAGTGCAGCGCACCCTCAATTACTGACACTCCAATAATGCAGTACACCCTCAATTACTGACACTCCAATAGTGCAGCACATCCTCAATTACTGACACTACAATAGTGCAGCACACCCTCAATTACTGACACTCCAATAGTGCAGCACACCCTCAGTTACTGACACTCCAATAGTGCAGCACACCCTCAATTACTGACACTCCAATAGTGCAGCACCCCCTCAATTCGTGACACTCCAATAGTGCAGCACACCCTCAATTTATGACACTCCAATACTACAGCACACCCTCAATTACTGACACTCCAATTGTGCAGTACACCCTCAATTCCTGTCACTCCAATATTGCAGCTCACCCTCAATTACTGACACTCCAATAGTGCAGCACACCCTCAATTACTGACATTCCAATAGTGCAGCACACCCTCAATTACTGACTTTCCAATAGTGCAACACACCCTCAATTACTGACACTCCGATAGTGCAGCACACCCTCAATTACTGACACTCCAATAGTGCAGCACACCCTCTATTACTGATACTCCATTAGTGTAGCACAACCTCAATTACTGACACTCCAATAGTGCAGCACACCCTCAATTACAGACTCTCCAATAGTGCAGCACACCCTCAATTACTGACACTCCAATAGTGCAGCACACCCTCAATTACTGATACTCCAATAGTGCAGCACACCCTCAATTACTGACACTACATTAGTGCAGCATTCCCTCAATTACTGACACTCAAATAGTGCAGCACACCCTCAATTACTGACACTCCAATAGTGCAGCACACCCTCAATTACTGACTTTCCAATAGTGCAGCACACCCTCAATTACTGACACTCCGATAGTGCAGCACACCCTCAATTACTGACACTCCAATAGTGTAGCACACACTCAATTACTGATACTCCATTAGTGTAGCACACCCTCAATTACTGACACTCCAATAGTGCAGCACACCCTCAATTACAGACTCTCCAATAGTGCAGCACACCCTCAATTACTGACACTCCAATAGTGCAGCACACCCTCACTTACTGACACTCCAAATGTGTAGCACACACTCAATTACTGACACTCCAATAGTGCAGCTCACCCTCAATTTCTGACACTCCAATAGTGCAGCACACCATCAATTCCTGACACTCCAATAGTGCAGCACACCTTCAATTACTGACACTCCAATAGTGCAGCACACCCTCAATTACTGACCCTCCAATAGTGCAGCACACCCTGAATTACTGACACCCTAATATTGTAGCACACCCTCAATTACTGACACTCCAATAATGCAGCACGCCCTCAAATACTGACACTCCAATAGTGCAGCGCACCCTCATTTACTGACACTCCAATTGGGCAGCGCACACTCAATTACTGACACTCCAATAGTGCAGCACACCCTCAATTTCTGACAGTCCAATAGTGCAGCACACCCTCAATTACTGACACTCCAATAGTGCAGCTCACCCACAATTACTGACGCTCCAATAGTGCAGCAAAGCCTCAATTACTGACACTGCAATAGTGCACCTCACCCTCAATTACTGACACTCCAATAGTGCAGCACATGCTCAATTACTGACACTCCAATCGTGCAGCTCTCCCTCAATTACTGACACTCCAATAGTGCAGCACACCCTCAATTACTGACACTCCAATACTACAGCACACCCTCAATTACTGACACTGCAATTGTGCAGTGCACCCGCAATTCCTGTCACTCCAATATTGCAGCACACCCTCAATTACTGACACTCCAATATTGCAGCACACCCTCAATTACTGACACTCCAATAGTGCAGCACACCCTCAATTACTGACACTCCAATAGTGCAGCACACCCTCAATTACTGACACTCCAATCGTGCAGAACTCCCTCAATTACTGACACTCCAATAGTGCAGCACACCCTCAATTACTGACACTCTAATAGTGCAGCACACCCTCAATTACTGACACTCCAATAGTGCAGCACACCCTCTATTACTGACACTCCAATAGTGCAGCACACACTCAATTACTGACACTCCAATACTACAGCACACCCTCAATTACTCACACCCCAATAGTGCACCAAACCCTCAATTACTGACACTCCAATAGTGCAGCACACCCTCAATTACTGACACTCCAATATTGCAGCACACCCTCAAATACTGACACCCCAATAGTGCAGCTCTTCCTCAATTACTGACACCTAAATAGTGCAGCTCACCCTCAATTACTGACACTCCAATAGTGCAGCACACACTCAATTACTGGCTGTCCAATAATGCAGCACACCCTCAATTACTGATACTCCAATAGTGCATCACACCCTCAATTACTGACACTCTAATAGTGCAGCTCATCCTCAATTATTGACACTCCAATGGTGCAGCACACCCTCAATTACTGACACTCGAATAGTGCAGCACAGCCTCAATTACTGACACTCCAATAGTGCAGCACAGCCTCAATTACTGACACTCCAATAGTGCAGCACACCCTCAATTACTGACACTCCAATATTGCAGCACACCCTCAATTACTTACACTCCAATAGTGCAGCACACCCTCAATTACTGACACTCCAATAGTGCAGCACACCCTCAATTACTGATACTCCAATATTGCAGCACACCCTCAATTACTGACACTCCAATAGTGCAGCACACCGTCAATTTTTGGCACTCCAAAAGTGCAGCTCACCCTCAATTACTGACACTCCAATAGTGCAGCACACCCTCAATTACTGAAACTCCAATAGTGCAGCACACCCACAATTAATAAAACTCCAATAGTGCAGCACACCCTCAATTACTGACACTCCAATCGTGCAGAACTCCCTCAATTACTGACACTCCAATAGTGCAGCACACCCTCAATTACTGACACTCTAATAGTGCAGCACACCCTCAATTACTGACAGTCCAATAGTGCAGCACACACAAAATTACTGACGCTCCAATAGTGCAGCACACCCTCAATTACTGACACTCCAATAGTGTAGCACACCCTCAATTACTGAGACTCCAATACTACAGCACACCCTCAATTACTGACACTCCAATTGTGCAGTACACTCTAGGGTAATGACACTCCAATAGTGCAGCACACCCTCAATTACTGACACTCCAATAGTGCAGCAGACCCTCAATTCCAGTCACTCCAATATTGCAGCACACCCTCAATTACTGACACTCCAATAGTGCAGCACACCCTCAATTACTGACTTTCCAATATTGCAGCACACCCTCAATTACTGACACTCCAATAGTGCAGCACACCCTCAATTACTGACACTCCAATAGTGCAGTTCACCCCCAATTACTGATACTCCAAAAGTGCAGCTTTCCCTCAATTACTGACACTCAAATAGTGCAGTTCACCCTCAATTACTGACACTCCAATAGTGCAGCACACCCTCAATTACAGAATCTCCAATACTGCAGCACACCCTCAATTACTGACACTCCAATAGTGCAGCACACCCTCAATTACTGACACTACATTAGTGCAGCACACCCTCAATTACTGACACTCAAATAGTGAAGCACACCCTCAATTACTGACACTCCAATAGTGCAGCACACACACAATTACTGACACTCCAATAGTGCAGCACACCCTCAATTACTGACACTCCAATAGCGCAGCACTCCCTCAATTACTGACACTCCAATAGTGCAGCACACCCTCAATTACTGACTTTCCAATATTGCAGCACACCCTCAATTACTGACACTCCAATAGTGCAGCACACCCTCAATTACTGACACTCCAATAGCGCAGCACTCCCTCAATTACTGACACTCCAATAGTGCAGCACACACTCAATTACTGACACTCCAATATTGCAGCTCACCCTCAATTTCTGACACTCCAATAGTGCAGCACACCCTCAATTACTGACACTCCAATAGTGCAGCACACCCTGAATTACTGACACCCCAATATTGTAGCACACCCTCAATTACTGACACTCCAATAATGCAGCACGCCCTCAAATACTGACACTCCAATAGTGCAGCACACCCTCATTTACTGACACTCCAATAGTGCAGCGCACCCTCATTTACTGACACTCCAATTGGGCAGCGCACACTCAATTACTGACACTCCAATAGTGCAGCACACCCTCAATTACTGACACTGCAATAGTGCACCTCACCCTCAATTACTGACACTCCAATAGTGCAGCACATGCTCAATTACTGACACTCCAATCGTGCAGCTCTCCCTCAATTACTGACACTCCAATAGTGCAGCACACCCTCAATTACTGACACTCCAATACTACAGCACACCCTCAATTACTGACACTGCAATTGTGCAGTGCACCCGCAATTCCTGTCACTCCAATATTGCAGCACACCCTCAATTACTGACACTCCAATATTGCAGCACACCCTCAATTACTGACACTCCAATAGTGCAGCACACCCTCAATTACTGACACTCCAATAGTGCAGCACACCCTCAATTACTGACACTCCAATCGTGCAGAACTCCCTCATTTACTGACACTCCAATAGTGCAGCACACCCTCAATTACTGACACTCTAATAGTGCAGCACACCCTCAATTACTGACACTCCAATAGTGCAGCACACCCTCTATTACTGACACTCCAATAGTGCAGCACACACTCAATTACTGACACTCCAATACTACAGCACACCCTCAATTACTCACACCCCAATAGTGCACCAAACCCTCAATTACTGACACTCCAATAGTGCAGCACACCCTCAATTACTGACACTCCAATATTGCAGCACACCCTCAAATACTGACACCCCAATAGTGCAGCTCTTCCTCAATTACTGACACCTAAATAGTGCAGCTCACCCTCAATTACTGACACTCCAATAGTGCAGCACACCCTCAATTACTGGCTGTCCAATAATGCAGCACACCCTCAATTACTGATACTCCAATAGTGCATCACACCCTCAATTACTGACACTCTAATAGTGCAGCTCATCCTCAATTATTGACACTCCAATGGTGCAGCACACCCTCAATTACTGACACTCGAATAGTGCAGCACAGCCTCAATTACTGACACTCCAATAGTGCAGCACAGCCTCAATTACTGACACTCCAATATTGCAGCACACCCTCAATTACTTACACTCCAATAGTGCAGCACACCCTCAATTACTGACACTCCAATAGTGCAGCACACCCTCAATTACTGACACTCCAATAGTGCAGCACACCCTCAATTACTGACACTCCAATATTGCAGCACACCCTCAATTACTTACACTCCAATAGTGCAGCACACCCTCAATTACTGACACTCCAATAGTGCAGCACACCCTCAATTACTGATACTCCAATATTGCAGCACACCCTCAATTACTGACACTCCAATAGTGCAGCACACCGTCAATTTTTGGCACTCCAAAAGTGCAGCTCACCCTCAATTACTGACACTCCAATAGTGCAGCACACCCTCAATTACTGAAACTCCAATAGTGCAGCACACCCACAATTAATAAAACTCCAATAGTGCAGCACACCCTCAATTACTGACACTCCAATCGTGCAGAACTCCCTCAATTACTGACACTCCAATAGTGCAGCACACCCTCAATTACTGACACTCTAATAGTGCAGCACACCCTCAATTACTGACAGTCCAATAGTGCAGCACACACAAAATTACTGACGCTCCAATAGTGCAGCACACCCTCAATTACTGACACTCCAATAGTGTAGCACACCCTCAATTACTGAGACTCCAATACTACAGCACACCCTCAATTACTGACACTCCAATTGTGCAGTACACTCTAGGGTAATGACACTCCAATAGTGCAGCACACCCTCAATTACTGACACTCCAATAGTGCAGCAGACCCTCAATTCCAGTCACTCCAATATTGCAGCACACCCTCAATTACTGACACTCCAATAGTGCAGCACACCCTCAATTACTGACTTTCCAATATTGCAGCACACCCTCAATTACTGACACTCCAATAGTGCAGCACACCCTCAATTACTGACACTCCAATAGTGCAGTTCACCCCCAATTACTGATACTCCAAAAGTGCAGCTTTCCCTCAATTACTGACACTCAAATAGTGCAGTTCACCCTCAATTACTGACACTCCAATAGTGCAGCACACCCTCAATTACAGAATCTCCAATACTGCAGCACACCCTCAATTACTGACACTCCAATAGTGCAGCACACCCTCAATTACTGACACTCCAATAGTGCAGCACACACACAATTACTGACACTCCAATAGTGCAGCACACCCTCAATTACTGACACTCCAATAGCGCAGCACTCCCTCAATTACTGACACTCCAATAGTGCAGCACACCTTCAATTACTGACTTTCCAATATTGCAGCACACCCTCAATTACTGACACTCCAATAGTGCAGCACACCCTCAATTACTGACACTCCAATAGCGCAGCACTCCCTCAATTACTGACACTCCAATAGTGCAGCACACACTCAATTACTGACACTCCAATATTGCAGCTCACCCTCAATTTCTGACACTCCAATAGTGCAGCACACCCTCAATTACTGACACTCCAATAGTGCAGCACACCCTGAATTACTGACACCCCAATATTGTAGCACACCCTCAATTACTGACACTCCAATAATGCAGCACGCCCTCAAATACTGACACTCCAATAGTGCAGCACACCCTCATTTACTGACACTCCAATAGTGCAGCGCACACTCAATTACTGACACTCCAATAGTGCAGCACACCCTCATTTACTGACACTCCAATAGTGCAGCGCACACTCAATTACTGACACTCCAATAGTGCAGCACACCCTCAATTACTGACACTCCAATAGTGCAGCTCACCCACAATTACTGACGCTCCAATAGTGCAGCAAACCCTCAATTACTGACACTCCAATGGTGCCCCTCACCCTCAATTACTGACACTCCAATAGTGCAGCACTCCCTCAATTACTGACACTCCAATAGTGCAGCACTCCCTCAATTACTGAAACTCCAATAGTGCAGCACTCCCTCAATTACTGACACTCCAATAGTGCAGCACTCCCACAATTACTGACACTCCAATAGTGCAGCACTCCCTCAATTACTGACACTCCAATAGTGCAGCGCACCCTCAATTACTGAAACTCCAATAGTGCAGCACACACTCAATTACTGACACTCCTATAGTGCAGCACACCCTCAATTACTGACACTCCAATAGTGCAGCACACCCTTAATTACTGACACTCCAATAGTGCAGCACACCCTCAATTGCTGACACTCCAAAAGTGCAGCAAACCCTCAATTACTGACACACTAATAGTGCAGCACACCCTCAATTACTGACACTCCAATAGTGCAGCGCACCCTCAATTACTGACACTCCTATAATGCAGGACACTCTCAATCACTGACACTCCAACTGTTCAGCACATCCTCAATTACTGACACTACAATAGTGCAGCACACCCTCAATTACTGACACTCCAATAGTGCAGCACACCCTCAATTACTGACACTCCAATAGTGCAGCACACCCACAATTAATAAAACTCTAATAGTGCAGCACACCATCAATTACAGACACTACAATAGTGCAGCACACCCTCAATTACGGACACTCCAATAGTGCAGCACACCCTCAATTACTGACACTCCAATAGTGCAGCACACCCTCAATTCCTGACACTCCAATAGTGCAGCACAGCCTCAATTACTGACACTCCAATAGTGCAGCACACCCTCAATTACTGACACTCCAATAGTGCAGCACACCCTCAATTCCTGACACTCCAATAGTGCAGCACACCCTCAATTACTGACACTCCAATAGTGCAGCACACCCTCAATTACTGACACTCCAATAGTGCAGCACACCCTCATTTACTGACACTCCAATAGTGCAGCACACCCTCAATTACTGACACTCCAATAGTGCAGCACACCCTCAATTACGGACAATACATTAGTGCAGCATTCCCTCAATTACTGACACTCAAATAGTGCAGCACACCCTTAATTACTGACACTCCAATAGTGCAGCACAACCTCAGTTACTGACGCTCCAATAGTGCAGCACAACCTCAGTTACTGACACTCCAATAGTGCAGCACACCCTCAATTACTGACACTCCAATCGTGCAGAACTCCCTCAATTACTGACACTCCAATAGTGCAGCACACCCTCAATTACTGACACTCTAATAGTGCAGCACACCCTCAATTACTGACAGTCCAATAGTGCAGCACACACTAAATTACTGACGCTCCAATAGTGCAGCACACCCTCAATTACTGACACTCCAATAGTGTAGCACACCCTCAATTACTGACACTCCAATAGTGCAGCACACCCTCAATTACTGACACTCCAATAGTGCAGCACAACCACAATTACTGACATTCCAATAGTGCAGCACACCGTCAATTACTCACACCCCAATAGTGCACCAAACCCTCAATTACTGACACCCCAATAGGGCAGCACACCCTCAATTACTGACACTCCAATATTGCAGCACACCCTCAAATACTGACACCCCAATAGTGCAGCTCTTCCTCAATTACTGACACCTAAATAGTGCAGCTCACCCTCAATTACTGACACTCCAATAGTGCAGCACACCCTCAATTACTGGCTGTCCAATAGTGCAGCACACCCTCAATTACTGACACTCTAATAGTGCAGCTCATCCTCAATTATTGACACTCCAATGGTGCAGCACACCCTCAATTACTGACACTCGAATAGTGCAGCACAGCCTAAATTACTGACACTCCAATAGTGCAGCACAGCCTCAATTACTGACACTCCAATAGTGCAGCACACCCTCAATTACTGACACTCCAATATTGCAGCACACCCTCAATTACTTACACTCCAATAGTGCAGCACACCCTCAATTACTGACACTCCAATAGTGCAGCACACCCTCAATTACTGATACTCCAATATTGCAGCACACCCTCAATTACTGACACTCCAATAGTGCAGCACACCTTCAATTTTTGGCACTCCAAAAGTGCAGCTCACCCTCAATTACTGACACTCCAATAGTGCAGCACACCCTCAATTACTGAAACTCCAATAGTGCAGCACACACTCAATTACTGACACTCCAATATTGCAGCACACCCTCAATTACTGACACTCCAATAGTGCAGCACACCCTCAATTACTGAGACTCCAATACTACAGCACACCCTCAATTACTGACACTCCAATTGTGCAGTACACCCTCAATTCCAGTCACTCCAATATTGCAGCACACCCTCAATTACTGACACTCCAATAGTGCAGCACACCCTCAATTACTGACTTTCCAATAGTGCAGCACACCCTCAATTACTGACACTCCAATAGTGCAGCACACCCTCAATTAATGACACTCCAATAGTGCAGTTCACCCTCAATTACTGATACTCCAAAAGTGCAGCTTTCCCTCAATTACTGACACTCAAATAGTGCAGTTCACCCTCAATTACTGACACTCCAATAGTGCAGCACACCCTCAATTACTGACACTCCAATAGTGCAGCACACCCTCAATTACAGAATCTCCAATACTGCAGCACACCCTCAATTACTGACACTCGAATAGTGCAGCACACCCTCAATTACTGACACTCCAATCGTGCAGCACACCCTCAATTACTGACACTACATTAGTGAAGCACACCCTCAATTACTGACACTCCAATAGTGCAGCAAACCCTCAATTACTGACACTCCAATAGTGCAGCACACCCTCAATTACTGACACACCAATAGTGCAGCACACCCTCAATTACTGACACTCCAATAGCGCAGCACTCCCTCAATTACTGACACTCCAATATTGCAGCACACCCTCAATTACTGATACTCCAATAATGCAGCACACTCTCAATTACTGACTTTCCAATATTGCAGCACACCCTCAATTACTGACACTCCAATAGTGCAGCACACACACAATTACTGACACTCCAATAGTGCAGCACACCCTCAATTACTGACACTCCAATAGCGCAGCACACCCTCAATTACTGACACTCCAATAGTGCAGCAAACACTCAATTACTGACACTCCAATAGTGCAGCTCACCCTCAATTTCTGACACTCCAATAGTGCAGCACACCCTCAATTACTGACACTCCAATAGTGCAGCACACCCTGAATTACTGAGACCCCAATATTGTAGCACACCCTCAATTACTGACACTCCAATATTGCAGCACACCCACAATTAATAAAACTCCAATAGTGCAGCTCACCCTCAATTACTGACACTCCAATAGTGCAGCACACCCTCAATTACTGAGACTCCAATACTACAGCACACCCTCAATTACTGACACTCCAATTGTGCAGTACACCCGCAATTCCAGTCACTCCAATATTGCAGCACACCCTCAATTACTGACACTCCAATAGTGCAGCACACCCTCAATTACTGACTTTCCAATAGTGCAGCACACCCTCAATTACTGACACTCCAATAGTGCAGCACACCCTCAATTACTGACACTCCAATAGTGCAGTTCACCCTCAATTACTGATACTCCAAAAGTGCAGCTTTTCCTCAATTACTGACACTCAAATAGTGCAGTTCACCCTCAATTACTGACACTCCAATAGTGCAGCACACCCTCAATTACTGACACTCCAATAGTGCAGCACACCCTCAATTACTGACACTCCAATAGTGCAGCACACCCTCAATTACAGAATCTCCAATACTGCAGCACACCCTCAATTACTGACACTCGAATAGTGCAGCACACCCTCAATTACTGACACTCCAATCGTGCAGCACACCCTCAATTACTGACACTACATTAGTGAAGCACACCCTCAATTACTGACACTCCAATAGTGCAGCACACCCTCAATTACTGACACTCCAATAGCGCAGCACTCCCTCAATTACTGACACTCCAATATTGCAGCACACCCTCAATTACTGATACTCCAATAATGCAGCACACCCTCAATTACTGACTTTCCAATATTGCAGCACACCCTCAATTACTGACACTCCAATAGTGCAGCACACACACAATTACTGACACTCCAATAGTGCAGCACACCCTCAATTACTGACACTCCAATAGCGCAGCACACCCTCAATTACTGACACTCCAATAGTGCAGCACACACTCAATTACTGACACTCCAATAGTGCAGCTCACCCTCAATTTCTGACACTCCAATAGTGCAGCACACCCTCAATTACTGACACTCCAATAGTGCAGCACACCCTGAATTACTGACACCCCAATATTGTAGCACACCCTCAATTACTGACACTCCAATAGTGCAGCGCACCCTCATTTACTGACACTCCAATAGTGCAGCGCACACTCAATTACTGACTCTCCAATAGTGCAGCGCACCCTCATTTACTGACACTCCAATAGTGCAGCGCACACTCAATTACTGACACTCCAATAGTGCAGCACACCCTCAATTTCTGACAGTCCAATAGTGCAGCACACCCTCATTTACTGACACTCCAATAGTGCAGCGCACACTCAATTACTGACACTCCAATAGTGCAGCACACCCTCAATTTCTGACAGTCCAATAGTGCAGCACACCCTCAATTACTGACACTCCAATAGTGCAGCTCACCCACAATTACTGACGCTCCAATAGTGCAGCAAACCCTCAATTACTGACACTCCAATGGTGCACCTCACCCTCAATTACTGACACTCCAATAGTGCAGCACTCCCTCAATTACTGACACTCCAATAGTGCAGCACTCCCTCAATTACTGACACTCCAATAGTGCAGCACACCCTCAATTACTGACACTCCAATAGCGCAGCACACCCTCAATTACTGACACTCCAATAGTGCAGCACTCCCTCAATTACTGACACTCCAATAGTGCAGCACACCCTCAATTACTGACACTCCAATAGCGCAGCACACCCTCAATTACTGACACTCCAATAGCGCAGCACACCCTCAATTACTGACACTCCAATAGTGCAGCAAACCCTCAATTACTGACACTCCAATGGTGCACCTCACCCTCAATTACTGACACTCCAATAGTGCAGCACTCCCTCAATTACTGACACTCCAATAGTGCAGCACTCCCTCAATTACTGACACTCCAATAGTGCAGCACACCCCCAATTGCTGACACTCCAAAAGTGCAGCAAACCCTCAATTACTGACACTCCAATAGTGCAGCACACCCTCAATTACTGACACTCCAATAGTGCAGCGCACCCTCAATTACTGACACTCCTATAATGCAGGACACTATCAATCACTGACACTCCAACTGTTCAGCACATCCTCAATTACTGACACTACAATAGTGCAGCACATCCTCAATTACTGACACTCCAATAGTGCAGAACACCATCAATTACAGACACTACAATAGTGCAGCACACCCTCAATTACGGACACTCCAATAGTGCAGCACACCCTCAATTCCTGACACTCCAATAGTGCAGCACAGCCTCAATTACTGACACTCCAATAGTGCAGCACACCCTCAATAACTGACACTCCAATAGTGCAGCACACCCTCAATTCCTGACACTCCAATAGTGCAGCACAGCCTCAATTACTGACACTCCAATAGTGCAGCACACCCTCAATTACTGACACTCCAATAGTGCAGCACACCCTCAATTACTGACACTCCAATAGTGCAGCACAACCTCAATTACTGACACTCCAATAGTGCAGCACACCCTCTATTCCTGACACTCCAATATTGCAGCACAACCTCAATTACTGACACTCCAATACTACAGCACACCCTCAATTACTGACACTCCAATTGTTCAGTACACCCTCAATTCCTGTCACTCCAATATTGCAGCACACCCTCAATTACTGACACTACAATAGTGCAGCATACCCTCAATTACTGACACTCCAATATTGCAGCACACCCTCAATTACTGACACTACATTAGTGCAGCATTCCCTCAATTACTGACTTTCCAATAGTGCAGCACACCCTCAATTACTGACACTCCGATAGTGCAGCACACCCTCAATTACTGACACTCCAATAGGGCAGCACACCCTCAATTACTGATACTCCATTAGTGTAGCACACCCTCAATTACTGACACTCCAATAGTGCAGCACACCCTCAATTACAGACTCTCCAATAGTGCAGCACACCCTCAATTACTGACACTCCAATAGTGCAGCACTCCCTCAATTACTGACACTCCAATAGTGCAGCACACCCTCAAATAATGACACTCCAATAGTGCAGCACACCCTCACTTACTGACACTCCAAAAGTCTAGCACACACTCAATTACTGACTCTCCAATAGTGCAGCTCACCCTCAATTTCTGACACTCCAATAGTGCAGCAAACCCTCAATTACTGACAGTCCAATAGTGCAGCACACCCTCAATTACTGACACCCCAATATTGTAGCACACCCTCAATTACTGACACTCCAATAGTGCAACACACCCTCAATTACTGACACACCAATATTGTAGCAAACCCTCAATTACTGACACTCCAATAATGCAGCACGCCCTCAAATACTGACACACCAATAGTGCAGCGCACCCTCATTTACTGACACTCCAATAGTGCAGCGCACACTCAATTACTGACACTCCAATAGTGCAGCACACCCTCAATTTCTGACAGTCAAATAGTGCAGCAAACCCTCAATTACTGACACTCCAATTGTGCACCTCACCCTCAATTACTGACACTCCAATAGTGCAGCACTCCCTCAATTACGGACACTCCAATAGTGCAGCACTCCCTCAATTACTGACTCTCCAATAGTGCAGCGCATCCTCAATTACGGACACTCCAATAGTGCAGCACTCCCTCAATTACTGACTCTCCAATAGCGCAGCGCATCCTCAATTACTGACACTCCAATAGTGCAGCACACCCTCAATTACTGATTTTCCAATAGTGCAGCACACCCTCAATTACTGACACTCCGATAGTGCAGCACACCCTCAATTACTGACACTCCGATAGTGCAGCACACCCTCAATTACTGATTTTCCAATAGTGCAGCACACCCTCAATTACTGACACTCCAATTTTGCAGCACACCCTCAATTACTGATACTCCATTAGTGTAGCACACCCTCAATTTCTGACACTCCAATATTGCAGCACACCCTCAATTACTGACTCTCCAATAGTGCAGCACACCCTCAATTACTGACACTCCAATAGTGCAGCACACCCTCAATTACTGACACTCCAATAGTGCAGCATTCCCTCAATTACTGACACTCAAATAGTGCGGCACACCCTCAATTACTGACACTGCAATAATGCAGCACACCCTCAATTCCTGACACTCCAATAGTGCAGCGCATCCTCAATTACTGACACTCCAATAGTGCAGCACACCCTCAATTACTGATTTTCCAATAGTGCAGCACACCCTCAATTACTGACACTCCGATAGTGCAGCACACCCTCAATTACTGTCACTCCGATAGTGCAGCACACCCTCAATTACTGATTTTCCAATAGTGCAGCACACCCTCAATTACTGACACTCCAATAGTGTAGCACACCCTCAATTACTGACACTCCAATAGTGCAGCACACCCTCAATTATTGATACTACATTGGTGTAGCACACCCTCAATTTCTGACACTCCAATATTGCAGCACACCCTCAATTACTGACACTCCAATAGTGCAGCACACACTCAATTACTGACACTCCAATATTGCAGCACACCCTCAATTACTGACACTCCAATAGTGCAGCACACCCTCAATTCCTGACACTCCAATAATGCAGCACACTCTCAATTACTGACACTCCAATAGTGCAGCACACCCTCAATTACTGACACTCCAATAGTGCAGCTCACCCTCAATTACTGACACTCCAATAGTGCAGCATTCCCTCAATTACTGACACTCAAATAGTGCGGCACACCCTCAATTACTGACACTGCAATAATGCAGCACGCCCTCAATGCCTGACACTCCAATAGTGCAGCACACCCTCAATTACTGACACTCCAATACTACAGCACACCCTCAATTACTGACACTCCAATAGTGCAGCACACCCTCAATTCCTGACACTCCAATAATGCAGCACACTCTCATTACTGACACTCCAATATTGCAGCACACTCTCAATTACTGACACTCCAATAGTGCAGAACACCCTCAATTACTGACACTCCAATAGTGCAGCACACCCTCAATTACTGACACTCCAATAGTGCAGCACACACTCAATTACTAACACTCCAATAGTGCAGCACACCCTCAATTACTGACACTCCAATAGTGCAGCACACCCTCAATTACTGACACTACATTAGTGCAGCACACCCTCAATTACTGACACTCCAATAGTGCAGCACACCCTCAATTACTGACTTTTCAATAGTGCAGCACACCCTCAATTACTGACACTCCGATAGTGCAACACACCCTCAATTACTGACACTCCGATAGTGCAGCACACCCTCAATTACTGACACTCCAATAGTGCAGCACACCCTCAATTACTGACTTTCCAATAGTGCAGCAGACCCTCAATTACTGACACTCCGATAGTGCAGCACAACCTCAATTACTGACACTCCAATAGTGCAGCACACCCTCAATTACTGATACTCCATTAGTGTAGCACACCCTCAATTACTGACACACCAATAGTGCAGCACACCCTCAATTACTGACACTCCAATAATGCAGCACACCCTCAATTACTGACACTCCAATACTACAGCACACCCTCAATTACTGACACTCCAATTGTGCAGTACACCCTCAATTCCTGTCACTCCAATATTGCAGCACACCCTCAATTACTGACACTCCAATAGTGCAGCACACCCTCAATTACTGACACTCCAAAAGTGCAGCACACCCTCAATTACTGACACACCAATAGTGCAGCACACCCTCAATTACTGACACTCCAATAGTGCAGCACACCCTCAATTACTGACACTACATTAGTGCAGCACACCCTCAATTACTCACACTCCAATAGTGCAGCACACCCTCAATTACTGACTTTCCAATAGTGCAGCACACCCTCAATTACTGACACTCCGATAGTGCAACACACCCTCAATTACTGACACTCCGATAGTGCAGCACACCCTCAATTACTGACTTTCCAATAGTGCAGCACACCCTCATTTACTGACACTCCGATAGTGCAGCACAACCTCAATTACTGACACACCAATAGTGCATCACACCCTCAATTACTGACACACCAATAGTGCAGCACACCCTCAATTACTGACACTCCAATAGTGCAGCACACCCTCAATTACAGACTCTCCAGTAGTGCAGCACACCCTCAATTACTGACACTCCAATAGTGCAGCACTCCCTCAATTACTGACACTCCAATAGTGTAGCACACACTCAATTACTGACACTCCAATAGTGCAGCACACCCTCAATTACTGACACACCAATAATGCAGCACGCCCTCAAATACTGACATTCCAATAGGGCAGCGCACACTCAATTACTGACACTCCAATAGTGCAGCACACCCTCAATTTCTGAAAGTCCAATAGTGCAGCACACCCTCAATTTCTGAAAGTCCAATAGTGCAGCACACCCTCAATTACTGGCACTCCAATAGTGCAGCACACCCTCAATTTCTGAAAGTCCAATAGTGCACCTCACCCTCAATTACTGGCACTCCAATAGTGCAGCACACTCTCAATTACTGACACTCCAATAGTGCAGCACAGCCTCAATTACTGACACTCCATTAGTGCAGCACACCCTCAATTACTGACACTCCAATAGTGCAGCACTCCCTCAATTACTGACACTCCAATAGTGCAGCACACCCTCAATTTCTGAAAGTCCAATAGTGCAGCACACCCTCAATTTCTGAAAGTCCAATAGTGCAGCACACCCTCAATTACTGGCACTCCAATAGTGCAGCACACCCTCAATTTCTGACACTCCAATAGTGCACCTCACCCTCAATTACTGGCACTCCAATAGTGCAGCACACTCTCAATTACTGACACTCCAATAGTGCAGCACAGCCTCAATTACTGACACTCCAATAGTGCAGCACACCCTCAATTACTGACACTCCAATACTGCAGCACACCCTCAATTACTGACACTCCAATTGTGCAGCACACCCTCAATTACTGACACACCAATAGTGCAGCACACCCTCAATTACTGACACTCCAATACTACAACACACCCTCAATTACTGACACTCCAATTGTGCAGTACACCCTCAATTCCTGTCACTCCAATATTGCAGCACACCCTCAATTACTGACACTCCAATAGTGCAGCACACCCTCAATTACTGACACTCCAATAGTGCAGCACACCCTCAATTACTGACACTCCAATAGTGCAGCACACCCTCAATTACTGACACTCCGATAGTGCAACACACCCTCAATTACTGACACTCCGATAGTGCAGCACACCCTCAATTACTGACACTCCAATAGTACAGCACACCCTCAATTACTGACTTTCCAATAGTGCAGCACACCCTCAATTACTGACACTCCGATAATGCAGCACACCCTCAATTACTGACACTCCAATAGTGCAGCACATCCTCAATTACTGATACTCCATTAGTGCAGCACACCCTCAATTACTGACACTCCAATAGTGCAGCACTCCCTCAATTACTGACACTCCAATAGTGCAGCACACCCTCAATTACTGACACTCCAATAGTGCAGCACACCCTCTATTACTGACACTCCAATAGTGCAGCACACCCTCAATTACTGACACTCCAATAGTGCAGCACACCCTCACTTACTGACACTCCAAATGTGTAGCACACCCTCAATTACTGACACTCCAATTGTGCAGTGCACCCTCAATTCCTGTCACTCCAATAGTGCAGCACACCCTCAATTACTGAAACTCCAATACTGTAGCACACCCTCAATTACTGACACTCCAATAGTGCAGAACACCCTCAATTACTGATACTCCATTAGTGTAGCACACCCTCAATTTCTGACACTCCAATAGTGCAGCATTCCCTCAATTACTGACACTCAAATAGTGCAGCACACCCTCAATTACTGACTTTCCAATAGTGCAGCACACCCTCAATTACTGACACTCCGATAGTGCAGCACACCCTCAATTACTGACACTCCAATAGTGCAGCACACCCTCAATTACTGATACTCCAATAGTGCAGCACACCCTCAATTACTGATACTCCAATAGTGCAGCACACCCTCACTTACTGACACTCCAAAAGTGTAGCACACACTCAATTACTGTCACTCCAATAGTGCAGCTCACACTCAATTTCTGACACTCCAATAGTGCAGCACACCCTCAATTATTGACACTCCAAAAGTGCAGCACACCCTCAATTATTGACACTCCAAAAGTGCAGCACACCCTCAATTATTGACACTCCAAAAGTGCAGCACACCCTCAATTACTGACACCCCAATATTGTAGCACACCCTCAATTACTGACACTCCAATAATGCAGCACGCCCTCAAATACTGACACTCCAATAGTGCAGCGCACCCTCATTTACTGACACTCCAATAGTGCAGAGCCCACTCAATTACTAACACTCCAATAGTGCAGCACACCCTCAATTACTGACACTCCAATAGTGCACCTCACCCTCAATTACTGACACTCCAATAGGGCACCTCACCCTCAATTACAGACACTCCAATAGTGCAGCACATGCTCAATTACTGACACTCCAATAGTGCAGCACAGCCTCAATTACTGACACTCCAATAGTGCAGCGCACCCTCAATTACTGACACTACAATAGTGCAGCACACCCTCAATTAGTGACACTCCAATAGTGCAGCACACCCTCAATTACTGACACTCCAATAGTGCAGCACACCCTCAATTACTGACACTCCAATAGTGCAGCACACCCTCAATTACTGACACTCCAATAGTGCAGCACACCCTCAATTACTGACACTCCAATAGTGCAGCACAACCTCAATTACTGACACGCCAATTGTGCAGCACATCCTCAATTACTGACACTACAATAGTGCAGCACACCCTCAATTACTGACACTACAATAGTGCAGCACACCCTCAATTACTGACACTCCAATAGTGCAGCACACCCTCAGTTACTGAAACTCCAATATTGCAGCACACCCACAATTAATAAAACTCCAATAGTGCAGCACGCCCTCAATTACTGACACTCCAATAATGCAGTACACCCTCAATTACTGACACTCCAATAGTGCAGCACATCCTCAATTACTGACACTACAATAGTGCAGCACACCCTCAATTACTGACACTCCAATAGTGCAGCACACCCTCAGTTACTGACACTCCAATAGTGCAGCACACCCTCAATTACTGACACTCCAATAGTGCAGCACCCCCTCAATTCGTGACACTCCAATAGTGCAGCACACCCTCAATTTATGACACTCCAATACTACAGCACACCCTCAATTACTGACACTCCAATTGTGCAGTACACCCTCAATTCCTGTCACTCCAATATTGCAGCTCACCCTCAATTACTGACACTCCAATAGTGCAGCACACCCTCAATTACTGACATTCCAATAGTGCAGCACACCCTCAATTACTGACTTTCCAATAGTGCAACACACCCTCAATTACTGACACTCCGATAGTGCAGCACACCCTCAATTACTGACACTCCAATAGTGCAGCACACCCTCTATTACTGATACTCCATTAGTGTAGCACAACCTCAATTACTGACACACCAATAGTGCAGCACACCCTCAATTACAGACTCTCCAATAGTGCAGCACACCCTCAATTACTGACACTCCAATAGTGCAGCACACCCTCAATTACTGATACTCCAATAGTGCAGCACACCCTCAATTACTGACACTACATTAGTGCAGCATTCCCTCAATTACTGACACTCAAATAGTGCAGCACACCCTCAATTACTGACACTCCAATAGTGCAGCACACCCTCAATTACTGACTTTCCAATAGTGCAGCACACCCTCAATTACTGACACTCCGATAGTGCAGCACACCCTCAATTACTGACACTCCAATAGTGTAGCACACACTCAATTACTGATACTCCATTAGTGTAGCACACCCTCAATTACTGACACTCCAATAGTGCAGCACACCCTCAATTACAGACTCTCCAATAGTGCAGCACACACTCAATTACTGACACTCCAATAGTGCAGCACACCCTCACTTACTGACACTCCAAAAGTGTAGCACACACTCAATTACTGACACTCCAATAGTGCAGCTCACCCTCAATTTCTGACACTCCAATAGTGCAGCACACCATCAATTCCTGACACTCCAATAGTGCAGCACACCTTCAATTACTGACACTCCAATAGTGCAGCACACCCTCAATTACTGACCCTCCAATAGTGCAGCACACCCTGAATTACTGACACCCTAATATTGTAGCACACCCTCAATTACTGACACTCCAATAATGCAGCACGCCCTCAAATACTGACACTCCAATAGTGCAGCGCACCCTCATTTACTGACACTCCAATTGGGCAGCGCACACTCAATTACTGACACTCCAATAGTGCAGCTCACCCTCAATTTCTGACAGTCCAATAGTGCAGCACACCCTCAATTACTGACACTCCAATAGTGCAGCTCACCCACAATTACTGACGCTCCAATAGTGCAGCAAAGCCTCAATTACTGACACTGCAATAGTGCACCTCACCCTCAATTACTGACACTCCAATAGTGCAGCACATGCTCAATTACTGACACTCCAATCGTGCAGCTCTCCCTCAATTACTGACACTACAATAGTGCAGCACACCCTCAATTACTGACACTCCAATACTACAGCACACCCTCAATTACTGACACTGCAATTGTGCAGTGCACCCGCAATTCCTGTCACTCCAATATTGCAGCACACCCTCAATTACTGACACTCCAATATTGCAGCACACCCTCAATTACTGACACTCCAATAGTGCAGCACACCCTCAATTACTGACACTCCAATAGTGCAGCACACCCTCAATTACTGACACTCCAATAGTGCAGCACACCCTCAATTACTGACACTACATTAGTGCAGCATTCCCTCAATTACTGACACTCAAATAGTGCAGCACACCCTCAATTACTGACACTCCAATAGTGCAGCACACCCTCAATTACTGACACTCCAATAGTGCAGCACACACTCAATTACTGAAACACCAATAGTGCAGCACACCCTCAATTACTGACACTACATTAGTGCAGCATTCCCTCAATTACTGACACTCAAATAGTGCAGCACACCCTCAATTACTGACACTCCAATAGTGCAGCACACCCTCAATTACTGACTTTCCAATAGTGCAGCACACCCTCAATTACTGACATTCCGATAGTGCAGCACACCCTCAATTACTGACACTCCAATAGTGCAGCACATCCTCAATTACTGATACTCCATTAGTGTAGCACACCCTCAATTACTGACACTCCAATAGTGCAGCACACCCTCAATTACAGACTCTCCAATAGTGCAGCACACCCTCAATTACTGACACTCCAATACTGCAGCACTCCCTCAATTACTGACACTCCAATAGTGCAGCACACCCTCAAATACTGACACTCCAATAGTGCAGCACACCCTCAATTACTGACACTCCAATAGTGCAGCACACCCTCAATTACTGACACTCCAATAGTGCAGCACACACTCAATTACTGACACTCCAATAGTGCAGCTCACCCTCAATTTCTGACAGTCCAATAGTGCAGCACACCCTCAATTACTGACACTCCAATATTGCAGCACACCCTGAATTACTGACACCCCAATATTGTAGCACACCCTCAATTACTGACACTCCAATAATGCAGCACGCCCTCAAATACTGACACTCCAATAGTGCAGCGCACCCTCATTTACTGACACTCCAATAGTGCAGCGCACCCTCAATTTCTGACGCTCCAATTTTGCAGCACACCCACAATTACTGACGCTCCAATAGTGCAGCAAAGCCTCAATTACTGACACTGCAATAGTGCAGCTCACCCTCAATTACTGACACTCCAATAGTGCTGCACATGCTTAATTACTGACACTCCAATAGTGCAGCACTCCCTCAATTACTGACACTCCAATAGTGCAGCGCACCCTCAATTACTCACACTCCAATAGTGCAGCACACTCTCAATTACTGACACTCCAAAAGTGCAGCAAACCCTCAATTACTGACACTCCAATAGTGCAGCACACCCTCAATTACTGACACTCCAATAGTGCAGCGCACCCTCAATTACTGACACTCCAATAATGCAGGACACTCTCAATTACTGGCACTCCAATGGTGCAGCACATCCTCAATTACTGACACTACAATAGTGCAGCACACCCTCAATTACTGACACTCCAATAGTGCAGCACACCCTCAATTACTGACACTCCAATTGTGCAGCACACCCTCAATTACTGACACTCCAATAGTGTAGCACACCCTCAATTACTGACACTCCAATAGTGCAGCACACTCTCAATTACTGACACTCCAATAGTGCAGCACAACCTCAATTACTGACACTGCAATATGCAGCACGCCCTCAATTACTCACACTGCAATATTGCAGTTCACCCTCAATTACTGACACTCCAATGTTGCAGCACACCCTCAATTACTGACACTCCAATAGTGCAGCACATCCTCAATTACTGACACTCCAATAGTGCAGCACACACTCAATTTCTGACACTGCAATATTGCAGTTCACTCTCAATTACTGACACTCCAATATTGCAGCACACCCTCAATTACTGAGACTCCAATAGTGCAGCACACACTCAATTACTGACACACCAATAGTGCAGCACACCCTAAATTACTGACCCTCCAATAGTGCAGCACACACTCAATTACTGACACAGCAATATTGCAGCACACCCTCAATTACTGACACTCCAATATTGCAGCACACCCTCAATTACTGACACTCCAATAGTGCAGCACACCCTCAATTACTGACACTCCAATAGTGCAGCACACACTCAATTACTGACACTCCAATAGTGCAGCACACCCTCAATTACTGACACTCCAAAAGTGCAGCACACCCTGAATTACTGACACTCCAATGGTGCCGCACACCCTCAATTTCTGAGACTCCAATAGTGCAGCACACCCTCAATTACTGACACTCCAATAGTGCAGCACACACTCAATTACTGACAATACATTAGTGCAGCACATCCTCAATTACTGACACTCCAATAGTGCAGCACACTCTCAATTACTGACACTCCAATAGTGCAGCACAACCTCAATTACTGACACTGCAATATGCAGCACACCCTCAATTACTCACACTGCAATATTGCAGTTCACCCTCAATTACTGACACTCCAATAGTGCAGCACCCCTCAATTAATTACACTCCAATGGTGCTGCACACCCTCAATTACTGACACCCCAATATTGCAGCACACCTTCAATTACTGACACTCCAATAGTGCAGCACAACCAAAATTACTGACACTCCAATATTGCAGCACACCCTCAATTACTGACACTCCAATTGTGCATCACACACTCAATTACTGACACTCCAATAGTGCAGCACACCCTCAATTAATGACACTCCAATAGAGCAGCACACCCTCAATTACTGACACACCAATAGTGCATCACACACTCAATTACTGTCACTCCAATAGTGCAGCACACCCTCAATTACTGACACACCAATAGTGCAGCGCACACTCAATTACTGACACTCCAAAAATGTAGCACACCCTCAATTACTGACACACCAATAGTGCAGCGCACACTCAATTTCTGACACTCCAATAGTGCAGCACTTCCTCAATTACTGACACCCAAATAGTGCAGCTCACCCTCAACTACTGACACTCCAATAGTGCAGCAAACCCTCAATAACTGACACTCCACTAGTGCAGCACACCCTCAATTACTGACACTCCAATAGTGCAGCTCACCCTCAATTACTGACACTCCAATAGTGCAGCTCACCCTCAATTACTGACACTCCAATAGTGCAGCACACCCTCAATTACTGACACTCCAATAGTGCAGCACACCCTCAATTACTGACACTCCAATAGTGCAGCACACCCTCAATTACTGACACTCCAATAGTGCAGCTCACCCTCAATTACTGACACACCAATAGTGCAGCACACACTCAATTACTGACACTCCAATAGTGCAGCACACCCTCAATTAATGACACTCCAATAGAGCAGCACACCCTCAATTACTGACACTCCAATAGTGCAGCACACCCTCAATTACTGACACTCCAATAGTGCAGAACTCCCTCAATTACTGGCATTCCAATAGTGCAGAACACCCTCAATTAATAAAACTCCAATAGTGCAGCACACCCTCAATTACTAACACTCCAGTAGTGCAGCACAACCTCAATTACTGACACTCCAATATTGTAGCACACCCTCTATTACTGACACTCCAATAGTGCAGAACTCCCTCAATTACTGACACTCCAATAGTGCAGCACACCCTCAATTACTGACACTCCAATAGTGCAGCACACACTCAATTACTGACACACCAATAGTGCAGCTCACACTCAATTACTCACACTCCAATAGTGCAGCACACCCTCAATTACTGACACTCCAATACTGCAGCACACCCTCAATTACTGACACTCCAATAGTGCAGCACACCCTAAATTACTGACACTCCAATAGTGCAGCACACCCTCAATTACTGTCACTCCAATAGTGCAGCACACCCACAATTACTGACACTCCAATAGTGCAGCACACCCTCAATTACTGACACTCCAATAGTGCAGCACACCCTCAATTACTGACACTCCAATAGTGCAGCACACCCTCAATTACTGACACTCCAATAGTGCAGCACACCCTCAATTACTGACACTCCAATAGTGCAGCACACCCTCAATTACTGACACTCCAATAGTGCAGCACACCCTCAATTACTGACACTCCAATAGTGCAGCACACCCTCAATTACTGACACTACAATAGTGCTGCACACCCTCAATTACTGACACTCCAATAGTGCAGCACACCCTCAATTTCTGACACTCCAATAGTGCAGCACACCCTCAATTACTGTCACTCCAATAGTGCAGCACACCCTCAATTACTGTCACTCCAATAGTGCAGCACACCCTCAATTACTGACACTCCAATAGTGCAGCACACCCTCAATTACTGCCACTCCAATAGTGCAGCTCAACCTCAATTACTGACACTCCAATAGTGCAGCACACCCTCAATTACTGAAACTCCAATAGTGCAGCACCCTCAATTACTGACACTCCAATAGTGCAGCACACCCTCATTTACTGACACTCCAATAGTGCAGCAGACCCTCAATTACTGATACTCCAATATTGCAGCACACCCTCAATTACTGACACTCCAATATTGCAGCACACCCTCAATTATTGGCACTCCAATAGTGCAGCTCACCCTCAATTACTGAAACTCCAATAGTTCAGCACACCCTAAATTACTGACACTCCAATAGTGCAGCACTCCCTCAATTACTGACACTCCAATAGTGCAGCACACCCTCAATTACTGACACTCCAATAGTGCAGCAGACCCTCAATTACTGATACTCCAATATTGCAGCACACCCTCAATTACTGACACTCCAATAGTGCAGCACACCCTCAATTATTGGCACTCCAATAGTGCAGCACACCCTCAATTACTGAAACTCCAATATTGCAGCACACCCTCAATTACTGACACTCCAATAGTGCAGCTCACCCTCAATTACTGACACTCCAATGGTGCAGCACACCCCCAATTACGGACACTACAATAGTGCAGCTCACCCTCAATTACTGACACTCCAATAGTGCAGCTCACCCTCAATTTCTGACACTCCAATAGTGCAGCACTCCCTCAATTACTGACACTCCAATAGTGCAGCACACCCTCAATTACTGACACTCCAATAGTGCAGCACCCCCTCAATTCCTGACACTCCAATAGTGCAGCACACCCTCAATTACTGACACTCCAATTGTGCCGTACACCCTCAATTCCTGTCACTCCAATATTGCAGCACACCCTCAATTACTGACACTCCAATGGTGCAGCACACCCTCAATTACTGACACTCCAATAGTGCAGCACACCCTCAATTACTTACACTGCATTAGTGCAGCCTTCCCTCAATTACTGACACTCAAATAGTGCAGCACACCCTCAATTACTGACACTCCAATAGTGCAGCACACCCTCAATTACTGACTTTCCAATAGTGCAGCACACCCTCAATTACTGACACTCCGATAGTGCAGCACACCTTCAATTACTAACACTCCAATTGTGCAGCACACCCTCAATTACTGACACTCCAATAGTGCAGCACACCCTCAATTACTGACACTCCAATAGTGCAGCACCCCCTCAATTACTGACACTCCAATAGTGCAGCACACCCTCAATTACTGACACTCCAATAGTGCAGCACCCCCTCAATTACTGACACTCCAATAGTGCAGCACACCCTCAATTACTGACACACCAATAGTGCAGCACACCCTCAATTACTGACACTCCAATAGTGCAGCACACACTCAATTACTGACACAACAATAGTGCAGCAAACCCCCAATTACTGACACTCCAATAGTGCAGCACACCCTCAATTACTGACACTCCAATAGTGCAGTACACCCTCAATTACTGACACTCCAATAGTGCAGCACATCCTCAATTACTGTCACAACAATAGTGCAGGACACCCTCAATTACTGACACTCCAATAGTGCAGCACACCCTCAATTACTGACACACCAATAGTGCAGCACACCCTCAATTCCTGACACTCCAAAGTGCAGCACACACTCAATTACTGACACTCCAATAGTGCAGCACACCCTCAATTACTCAGACTCCTGTAGTGCAGCACACCCTCAATTACTGACACTCCTTAAGTGCAGCACAACCTCAATTACTGAAACTCCAATAGTGCAGCACACCCTCAATTACTGACACTCCAATAGTGCAGCACGCCCTCAATTACTGACACTCCAATTGTACAGCACACCCTCAATTACTGACACTCCAATAGTGCAGCACACCCTCAATTACTGACACTCCAATAGTGGTGCACACCCTCAATTACTGAATCTCCAATTTTGCAGAACACCCTCAATTACTGACACTCCAATAGTGCAGCACACCCTCAATTACTGACACTCCAATAGTGCAGCACAACCTCAATTATTGACACTCCAATAGTGCAGCACAACCTCAATTACTGACACTCCAATAGTGCAGCACACACTCAATTACTGACACTCCAATAGTGCAGCACACCCTCAATTACTGACACTCCAATAGTGCAGCACACCCTCAATTACTGACACTCCAATAGTGCAGCACACCCTCAATTACTGACACTCCAATAGTGCAGCACACCCTCAATTACTGACACTCCAATAGTGCAGCACACCCTCAATTACTGACACTCCAATAGTGCAGCACACCCTCAATTACTGACACTACAATAGTGCTGCACACCCTCAATTACTGACACTCCAATAGTGCAGCACACCCTCAATTACTGACACTCCAATAGTGCAGCACACCCTCAATTACTGTCACTCCAATAGTGCAGCACACCCTCAATTACTGTCACTCCAATAGTGCAGCACACCCTCAATTACTGACACTCCAATAGTGCAGCACACCCTCAATTACTGCCACTCCAATAGTGCAGCTCAACCTCAATTACTGACACTCCAATAGTGCAGCACACCCTCAATTACTGAAACTCCAATAGTGCAGCACCCTCAATTACTGACACTCCAATAGTGCAGCACACCCTCATTTACTGACACTCCAATAGTGCAGCAGACCCTCAATTACTGATACTCCAATATTGCAGCACACCCTCAATTACTGACACTCCAATAGTGCAGCACACCCTCAATTATTGGCACTCCAATAGTGCAGCTCACCCTCAATTACTGAAACTCCAATAGTTCAGCACACCCTAAATTACTGACACTCCAATAGTGCAGCACACCCTCAATTACTGAAACTCCAATAGTGCAGCTCCCTCAATTACTGACACTCCAATAGTGCAGCACACCCTCAATTACTGACACTCCAATAGTGCAGCAGACCCTCAATTACTGATACTCCAATATTGCAGCACACCCTCAATTACTGACACTCCAATAGTGCAGCACACCCTCAATTATTGGCACTCCAATAGTGCAGCACACCCTCAATTACTGAAACTCCAATAGTGCAGCACACCCTCAATTACTGACACTCCAATAGTGCAGCTCACCCTCAATTACTGACACTCCAATGGTGCAGCACACCCCCAATTACGGACACTACAATAGTGCAGCTCACCCTCAATTACTGACACTCCAATAGTGCAGCTCACCCTCAATTACTGACACTCCAATAGTGCAGCACTCCCTCAATTACTGACACTCCAATAGTGCAGCACACCCTCAATTACTGACACTCCAATAGTGCAGCACCCCCTCAATTCCTGACACTCCAATAGTGCAGCACACCCTCAATTACTGACACTCCAATTGTGCCGTACACCCTCAATTCCTGTCACTCCAATATTGCAGCACACCCTCAATTACTGACACTCCAATGGTGCAGCACACCCTCAATTACTGACACTCCAATAGTGCAGCACACCCTCAATTACTTACACTGCATTAGTGCAGCCTTCCCTCAATTACTGACACTCAAATAGTGCAGCACACCCTCAATTACTGACACTCCAATAGTGCAGCACACCCTCAATTACTGACTTTCCAATAGTGCAGCACACCCTCAATTACTGACACTCCGATAGTGCAGCACACCTTCAATTACTAACACTCCAATAGTGCAGCACACCCTCAATTACTGACACTCCAATAGTGCAGCACCCCCTCAATTACTGACACTCCAATAGTGCAGCACACCCTCAATTACTGACACTCCAATAGTGCAGCACACCCTCAATTACTGACACTCCAATAGTGCAGCACACACTCAATTACTGACACAACAATAGTGCAGCAAACCCCCAATTACTGACACTCCAATAGTGCAGCACACCCTCAATTACTGACACTCCAATAGTGCAGTACACCCTCAATTACTGACACTCCAATAGTGCAGCACATCCTCAATTACTGTCACAACAATAGTGCAGGACACCCTCAATTACTGACACTCCAATAGTGCAGCACACCCTCAATTACTGACACACCAATAGTGCAGCACACCCTCAATTCCTGACACTCCAAAGTGCAGCACACACTCAATTACTGACACTCCAATAGTGCAGCACACCCTCAATTACTCAGACTCCTGTAGTGCAGCACACCCTCAATTACTGACACTCCTTAAGTGCAGCACAACCTCAATTACTGAAACTCCAATAGTGCAGCACACCCTCAATTACTGACACTCCAATAGTGCAGCACGCCCTCAATTACTGACACTCCAATTGTACAGCACACCCTCAATTACTGACACTCCAATAGTGCAGCACACCCTCAATTACTGACACTCCAATAGTGGTGCACACCCTCAATTACTGAATCTCCAATTTTGCAGAACACCCTCAATTACTGACACTCCAATAGTGCAGCACACCCTCAATTACTGACACTCCAATAGTGCAGCACAACCTCAATTATTGACACTCCAATAGTGCAGCACAACCTCAATTACTGACACTCCAATAGTGCAGCACACACTCAATTACAGACACTCCAATAGTGCATCACACCCTCAATTACAGACACTCCAATAGTGCATCACACCCTCAATTACTGACACTCTAATAGTGCAGCTCACCCTCAATTACTGACACTCCAATAGTGCAGCACACCCTCAATTACTGACACTCCAACAGTGCTGCACACCCTCAATTACTGACACTCCAACAGTGCTGCACACACTCAATTACTGACACTCCAATAGTGCAGCACACCCTCAATTACTGACACTCTAATATTGCAGCTCACCCTCAATTACTGACACTCCAATAGTGCAGCACACCCTCAATTACTGACACTCCAACAGTGCTGCACACACTCAATTACTGACACTCCAGTAGTGCAGCACACCCTCAATTACTGACACTCCAATAGTGCAGCGCCCCCTCCATTACTGACACTCCAATAGTGCAGCACACCCTCAATTACTGACACTCCAATAGTGCAGCACAACCTCAATTACTGACAATCCAATAGTGCAGCACACCCTCAATTACTGACACTCCAATAGTGCAGCACACCCTCAATTACTGACACTCCAATAGTAAAGCACACCCTCAATTACTGACACACCAATAGTGCAGCACACCCTCAATTACTGACACTCCAATACTGCAGCACACCCTCAATTACTGATACTCCAATAGTGCAGCAAACCCTCAATTACTGACTCTCCAATAGTGCGGCACAACCTCAATTACTGACACTCCAACAGTGCAGCTCACCCTCAATTCCTGACACTCCAATAGTGTAGCACACCCTCAATTACTGACTCTCCAATAGTGCGGCACAACCTCAATTACTGATACTCCAATAGTGCAGCACACCCTCAATTCCTGATACTCCAATAGTGTAGCACACCCTCAATTACTGTCACTCCAATAATGCAGCACACCCTCAATTACTGACACTCCAATAGTGCAGCACACCCTCAATTACTGCCATCCAATAGTGCAGCACACCCTCAATTACTGACACTCCAATAGTGCAGCGCACCCTCAATTACTGAGACTCCAATATTACAGCACACCCTCAATTACTGACCCTCCAATAGTGCAGCACAACCTCAATTACTGACACTCCAATAGTGCAGCACACCCTCAATTAATGACACTCCAATAGTGCAGCACACCCGCAATTACTGACACTCCAATAGTGCAGCACACCCTCAATTACTGCCATCCAATAGTGCAGCACACCCTCAATTAATGACACTCCAATAGTGCAGCACACCCGCAATTACTGACACTCCAATAGTGCAGCACACCCTCAATTACTGACACTCCAATAGTGCAGCACACCCTCAATTACTGCCATCCAATAGTGCAGCACACCCTCAATTACTGACACTCCAATAGTGCAGCGCACCCTCAATTACTGAGACTCCAATATTACAGCACACCCTCAATTACTGACCCTCCAATAGTGCAGCGCACCCTCAATTACTGAGACTGCTCAGTCTCCCCCTCGGACACATTCTTTCTCCCCTTCGGAAACCCTCTGTCTCCCCCTGGACATACATTTTGTTAACCCGGAGGCCCTCAGTCTCTCCTCAGACACCCTGAGTCTCCACATCGACACCCTCAATCTCCTCTCGGACATCCTCTGTTTTTCCCTGGACCCCCTCAATCTCCATTCGGACACCCTCAGTCTCCCCCTCGGACACCCTCTGTCTCCCCCTCGGACACCCTCAGTCTCCCCCAGGACACCCTCAGTCTCCCCCACGGACACCCTCTGTCTCCCCCTCGGACAACCTCAGTCTTTCCCTTGGACAATCTCTCTCTCCCACTGGACATCCCCAGTCTCCCCCGACACCATATGTCTAACCCTCGGAAACCCTCAGTCTGACCCTGGACTCCCTCAGTCTCCCCATCGGACATGCTCATTCTCCCACTCGGACACCCTCAGTCTCCCCCTCAGACACCCTCAGTCTCCCCAGGACACCCTCATTCTCCCCCTCGGACACCCTCAGTCTCCCCCTCGAGCACCCTCAGTCTCCCCCTGGACACCGTCAGACTCACCTTCAACACCCTCAGTCTCCCCTCAGACACCCATATTTACCCCTGGACATCCTCAGTCTACCCTTTGACACCCTCAGTCTGCTCCGCGGACACCCTCAGTCTGCCCCTTGAGACCCTCATTCTCCAATTGGACACCCTCAATCTCCCCAGGACACCCTCATTCTCCCCCTCGGACCCTCTCAGTCAACCCCTGCACACCCTCAGTCTCCCCCAGGAAATCCTCAGTCTCCCCCTCATACCCCTCAGTCTCCCGCTGGACAAACACATTCTAAACCCGGAGACACTCAGTCTCTCCTCAGACAACCTCAGTCTCCCCCAGACAGCCTCAGTCAAACCCCGGACACTATCAGTCTCCCCACGGACACCCTCAGTCTCCCCTTGCACACCCTCAGTTTCCACTCGGACACCCTCAGTCTCCCACTGGAGACCGTCAGTCTCTAATCGGAGACCCTCAGTATCTCCTCAGACACCTTCAGTCTCCCCTGGACACGGTCAGTCTCCCCCTCGGACACCCTCAGTCTCTCATCGGACACCCTCAGTCTTCCCCAGACACCCTCAGTCTGCTCTGTGGATACCCTCAGTCTGCCCCTTGAGACCCTCAATATCCAATCGGACACCCTCAATCTCCCAAGGAAAACCTCTGTCTCCCTCTCGGACACCCTCAGTCTGCCCGGGACACTCTCAGTCAACCCCTGCACACCCTCATTCTCCACCTGGACAGCCTCAGTCTAATCCCGGAGACCCTCAGTCTCCTCTGGACCTCCTCAGTCCCCTCCTCGGACACCCTCAGTCTCTCCTTGGACACCCTCAGTCTCCCCCTCTGGACACTCTCAGTCAACACCTGGACACCCTCAGTCTCCCCCGGGAAACACTCAGTTTCTCCATTGGACACCCTCAGTCTCCCCCGGGAAACCCCCAGTCTCCACATCGGACACCCTCAGTCTCCAACGGACACACTCAGTCTCCCCGCGGACACCCTCAGTCTCCCCCTGGGCACCATCAGTCTCCCCCTCGAACACCCTCAGTCTCCCCCTGGACACCCTCAGTCTCCCCCTGGGCTACCTCAGTCTCCCCCTCGGACACACACAGTCTCCCCCTGGACACCCTCAGTCTCCCCCTCGGACACACACAGTCTCCCCCAGGACACCCTCAGTCTCCCCCTCAGACACACACAGTCTCCAGGACACCGTCAGTCTCCCCCTGGACACCCTCAGTCTCCCCCTGGACACCCTCAGTCTCCCCCTGGACATCCTCAGTCCCCCCCTCGGACACCCTCATTCTACCCCTGGACTCCAACAGTTTCCCTCTGGACACCCTCAGTCTCCCCTCAGACACGCTCAGACTCTCCTCAGAGCCCCTCTGTCTCCTCCTGGACTCCCTCAGTCTCACTCCGGACACCCTCAGTCTCCCCTTGGACAACCTCAGTCTCCCTCAGGACACCCTCAGTCTCCCCCTCGGACACCCTCAGTCTCCCCCTCGGACACCATCAGTCTCCCCCTCAGACACCCTCAGTCTCCCCCTCGGACAACCTCAGTCTCCCCCTCGGACACACACAGTCTCCCCTGGACACCCTCAGTGTCCCCCTCGGACACAGACAGTCTACCCCTGGACACCCTCAGTCTCCCCTTGGACAAGCACAGGCTAAACCCGGAGACACTCAGTCTCTCCTCAGACAACATCAGTCTCCCCCAGACAGCCTCAGTCTAAACCCAGACAACATCAGTCTCCCCGCGGACACCCTCAGTCTCTCCTCGGACACCCTCAGTCTCCCCCTGGACACCCTCAGTCTCCTCCGGACACCCTCAGTCCCCACCTTGGGCAACCTTAGTCTCTCCCTGGACAAACTCAGTCTCCCCCTCGGACACCCTCAGTCTCCCCCTCGGACACTCTCAGTCTCCCCCTCGGACACCCTCAGTCTCCCCCTCGGACACTCTCAGTCTCCCCCTCGGACACCCGCAGTCTCCCCGGGAGACCCTGAGTCTCCTCCGGACACCCTCAGTCTCCCCCTCGGACACCCTCAATCTCCCCATGGACACCCTCAGTCTCCCACTGGACACCCTCGATCTCCCCCTGGACGCCCTCAGTCTCCCCCTGGACACCCTCAATCTCCCCGTGGACACCCTCAGTCTCCCCCTGGACATGCTCAGTCTCACCCCAGACACTCTCATTCTCACCCTGGACACCCTCAGTCTCCCCCTCAGACACCCTCAGTCTCCCCCTCGGACACCCTCAGTCTCCCCTCAGACACCCATATTTACCCCTGGTCATCCTCAGTCTACCCTTTGACAGCCTCAGTCTGCTCTGCAGACACCCTCAGTCTGCCTCTTGAGACCCTCATTCTCCAATCCGACACCCTCAATCTCCCCAGGACACCCTCAGTCTCCCCCTCGGACACCCTCAGTCTCCCACTCGGACACCCTCAGTCTCCAACGGACACCCTCAGTCTCCCCCTGGGCTACCTCCGTCTCCCCCTCGGACACACACAGTCTCCCCCAGGACACCCTCAGTCTCCCCCTCGGACACACACAGTCTCCCCTGGACACCCTCAGTCTCCCCCTCGGACACACACAGTCTCCCCCTGGACACCCTCAGTCTCCCCCTGGACACCCTCAGTCCCACCCTCGGACACCCTCATTCTACCCCTGGACTCCAACAGTTTCCCACTGGACACCCTCAGTCTCCCCTCAGACACGCTCAGACTCTCCTCGGAGCCCCTCTGTCTCCTCCTGGACTCCCTCAGTCTCACTCCGGACACCCTCAGTCTCCCCTTGGACAACCTCAGTCTCCCTCAGGACACCCTCAGTCTCCCCCTCGGACACCCTCAGTCTCCCCCTCGGAAACCCTCAGTCTCCCCCTCAGACACCCTCAGTCTCCCCCTCGGACACCCTCAGTCTCCCCCTGGACACTATCAGTCTCACCCTGGACACCGTCAGAATCACCCTGGACACCCTCAGTCTCCCCTCAGACACCCATATTTACCCCTGGACATCCTCAGTCTACACTTTGACACCCTCAGTCTGCTCTGCGGACACCCTCAGTCTGCCCCTTGAGACCCTCATTCTCCAATTGGACACCCTCATTCTCCCCCTCGGACACTCTCAGTCAACCCCTGCACACCCTCAGTCTCCCCCAATCTCCCCCTCATACCCCTCAGTCTCCCGCTGGACAAACACAGTCTAAACCCGGAGACACTCAGTCTCTCCTCAGACAACCTCAGTCTCCCCCAGACAGCCTCAGTCTAACCCCAGACACTATCAGTCTCCCCGCGGACACCCTCAGTCTCCCCTTGCACACCCTCAGTCTCCCCCCGGACACTCTCAGTCTCCCCTTGCACACCCTCAGTCTCCCCCTGGACACCCTCAGTCTCCCACTGGAGACCCTCAGTCTCAAATCGGAGACCCTCAGTATCTCCTCAGACACCTTCAATCTTTCCTGGACACGGTCAGTCTCCCCCTCGGACACCCTCAGTCTCTCCTCGGACACCCTCAGTCTCCCCCTCGGACACCCTCAGTCTCCCCCTCGGACACCCTCAGTCTCTCCTCGGACACCCTCAGTCTCCCCCTCGGACACCCTCAGTCTCCCCCTCGGACACCCTCAGTCTCTCCTCGGACACGGTCAGTCTCCCCCTCGGACACCCTCAGTCTCTCCTCGGACACCCTCAGTCTCCCCCTCGGACACCCTCAGTCTCCCCCTCGGACACCCTCAGTCCCCCCCTGGACACCCTCAGTCTCCCCCTCGGACACCCTCAGTCTCTCCTCGGACACCCTCAGTCTCCCCCTGGACACCCTCGATCTCCCCCTGGACACCCTCAGTCTCCCTTTGGACACCCTCAATCTCCCCGTGGACATCCTCAGTCTCCCCCTGGACACCCTCAGTCTCTAATCGGACACCCTCAGTCTCCCCCTGGACACCGTCAGACTCACCCTGAAAACCCTCAGTCTCTACTCGGACACCCTCAGTCTCCCCTCAGACACCCATATTTACCCCTGGACATCCTCAGTCTACCTTTTGACAGCCTCAGTCTGCACTGCGGACACCCTCAGTCTGCCCCTTGAGACCCTCATTCTCCAATCGGACACCCTCAATCTCCCCAGGACACCCTCAGTCTCCCCCTCAGACACCCTCAGTCTCCCACTCGGAAACCCTCAATCTCCCCCTCGGACACCCTCAGTCTCCCCCTTGGATACCCTCTGCCTCCCCCTCGGCCACCCTCAGTCTCCCCCTGGACACCCTCAGTCTCCCCCTGGACATCGTCAGACTCACCCTGGACATCCTCAGTCTCTGCTCGGACACCCTCAGTCTCACACTCGACAACCTCAGACTCTCCTCGGACACCCTCAGTCTCCCCCTCGGACACCCTAATACTCTCCTCGGACACCCTCAGTCTGCCCCTGGACATCCTCAGTCAAAAACTCGGACAGCCTCCGTCTTTCCCCGGACACCCTGATTTTCCTCTCGGACACCCTCAGTCTCCCCCTGGGCTACCTCAGTCTCCCTCAGGACACCCTCAGTCTCCCCCTTGGACACCCTCAGTCTCCCCCTCGGACACCGTCAGTCTCCCCCTGGACACCGTCAGACTCACCTTGAACACCCTCAGTCTCCCCTCCGACACCCATATTCACCCCTGGACATCCTCAGTCTACCATTTGACACCCTCAGTCAGCTCAGCGGACACCCTCAGTCTGCCCCTTGAGACCCTCATTCTCCAATTGGACACCCTCAATGTCCCCAGGACACCCTGAGTTTCCACCGGATACCCTCAATCTCCCGCTGGACAAACTAAGTCTCCCACTGGAAACCCTCAGTCTCTCCTCAGACATCCTCTGTCTCCCTCACGGACACCCTATGGCTCCCCATGGACACCCTCAGTCTCCCCCTGGACACCCTCAGTCTCCCCCTCGGACACCCTCAGTCTCCCCCTCGGAAAACCTCACTCTCCCCCTCGGGAACCCTCAGTCTCCCCCTCGGACAACCTCAGTCTCCCCCTCAGACACCCTCAGTCTCCCCCTTGGACACCCTCAGTCTCCCCCTCAGACACCCTCTGTCTCCCTCACGGACACCCTATGGCTCCCCATGGACACCCTGAGTCTCCCCCTGGACAACCTCAGTCTCCCCCTCGGACACCCTCAGTCTCTCCCAGGACACCGTCAGTCTCCCCCTCGGACACCCTCAGTCTCCCACTCGGACACCCTCAGTCTCCCACTCGGACACCCTCAGTCTCCAACGGACACCCTCAGTCTCCCACTCGGATACCCTCAGTCTCCCCCTCGGACACCCTCAGTCTCTCCCAGGACACCCTCAGTCTCCCCCTCGGACACCCTCAGTCTCCCCCTGGACACCGTCAGACTCACCCTGGACATCCTCAGTCTCTGCTCGGACACCCTCAGTCTCACACTAGACATCCTCAGTCTCCCCCTGGACACCCTCAGTCTGCCCCTGGACACCGTCAGACTCACCCTGGACATCCTCAGTCTCTGCTCGGACACCCTCAGTCTCACACTGGACATCCTCAGTCTCTGCTCGGACACCCTCAGTCTCCCCCTGGACACCCTCAGTCTCACACTGGACATCCTCAGTCTCTGCTCGGACACCCTCAGTCTCGCACTCGACACCCTCAGACTCTCCTCGGACACCCTCATTCTCCCCCTGGACACCCTCAGTCTGCCCCTGGACACCCTCAGTCTCCCACTCGACACCCTCAGTCTCTCCTCGGACACCCTCAGTCTCCCCCTCGGACACCCTCAGTCTGCCCCTGGGCTACCTCAGTCTCCCCCTCGGACACACACAGTCTCCCCCTCGGACACCCTCAGTCTCCCCCGGGCTACCTCAGTCTCCCCCTCGGACACACACAGTCTCCCCCTGGACATCCTCAGTCTCCCCCTCGGACACACACAGTCTCCCCCTGGACACCCTCAGTCTCCCCCTCGGACACACACAGTCTCCCCCAGGACACCCTCAGTCTCCCCCTCGAACACACACAGTCTCCCCCTGGACACGCTCAGTCTCCCCCTGGGCTATCTCAGTCTTCCCCTCGGACACCCTCAGTCTCCCCCGGGCTACCTCAGTCTCCCCCTCGGACACACACAGTCTCCCCCTGGGCTACCTCAGTCTCCCCCTCAGACACCCTCAGTCTCCCCCTCGGACACACACAGTCTCCCCCTGGACACGCTCAGTCACCCCCTCGGACACATACAGTCTCCCCCTGGACACCCTCAGTCACCCTCTCGGACACCCTCAGTCTCCCTCTGGGCTACCTCAGTCTCCCCCTCGGACACACACAGTCTACTCCTGGACACCCGCAGTCTCCCCCTGGACACACACAGTCTCCCCCTGGACACCCGCAGTCTCCCCCTCGGACACACATAGTCTGCCCTGCACACCCTCAGTCTCCCACTCGGACACACACAGTCTCCCCCAGGACACCCTCAGTCTCCCCCTCGGACACACACAGTCTCCCCCAGGACACCCTCAGTCTCCCCATGGACACCCTCAGTCTCCCCCTGGACACCCTCAGTCTCCCCCTCAGACACACACAGTCTCCCCCAGGACACCCTCAGTCTCACACCGGACACCCTCAGTCTCCCCCTGGACATCCTCAGTCCCCCCCTCGGACACCCTCATTCTACCCCTGGACTCCAACAGTTTCCCACTGGACACCCTCAGTCTCCCCTCAGACATGCTCAGACTCTCCTCGGAGCCCCTCTGTCTCCTCCTGGACTCCCTCAGTCTCACTCCGGACACCCTCAGTCTCCCCTTGGACAACCTCAGTCTCCCCCAGGACACCCTCAGTCTCCCCCTCGGACACCCTCAGTCTGCCCCTCGGACACCCTCAGTCTCCCCCTGGACACCGTCAGACTCACCTTGAACACCCTCGCTCTCCCCTCAGACACCCATATTTACCCCTGGACATCCTCAGTCTACACTTTGACAACCTCAGTCTGCTCCGCGGACACCCTCAGTCTGCCCCTTGAGACCCTCATTCTCCAATTGGACACCCTCATTCTCCTCCTCGGACACTCTCAGTCAACCCCTGCACACCCTCAGTCTCCCCCAGTCTCCCCCTCATACCCCTCAGTCTCCCGCTGGACAAACACAGTCTAAACCCGGAGACCCTCAGTCTCTCCTCAGACAACCTCAGTCTCCCCCAGACAGCCTCAGTCTAACCCCAGACACTATCAGTCTCCCCGCGGACACCCTCAGTCTCCCCTTGCACACCCTCAGTCTCCCCCTGGACACTCTCAGTCTCCCACTGGAGACCCTCAGTCTCAAATCGGAGACCCTCAGTATCTCCTCAGACACCTTCAATCTTTCCTGGACACGGTCAGTCTCCCCCTCGGACACCCTCAGTCTCTCCTCGGACACCCTCAGTCTCCCCCTCGGACACCCTCAGTCTCTCCTCGGACACCCTCAGTCTCCCCCTCGGACACCCTCAGTCTCTCCTCGGACACCCTCAGTCTCCCCCTGGACACCCTCAGTCTCCTCCGGACACCCTCAGTCTCTCCTCGGACACCCTCAGTCTCCCCCTGGACACCCTCAGTCTCTCCTCGGACACCCTCAGTCTCTCCTCGGACACCCTCAGTCTCCTCCGGACACCCTCAGTCTCTCCTCGGACACCCTCAGTCTCCCCCTGGACACCCTCAGTCTCTCCTCGGACACCCTCAGTCTCTCCTCGGACACCCTCAGTCTCCTCCGGACACCCTCAGTCCCCGCCTTGGACAACCTTAGTCTCTCCCTGGACAAACTGTGTCTCCCACTGGACACCCTCAGTCTAGCCCTCGGACACTCTCAGTCTCCCCCTCGGACACCCTCAGTCTCCCCCTCGGACATACTCAGTCTCCCCGGGAAACCCTGAGTCTCCTCCGGACACCCTCAATCTCCCCCTGGACACCCTCGATCTCCCCCTGGACACCCTCAATCTCCCCCTGGACACCCTCAGTCTCACCCCAGACACCCACATTCTCCCCCTGGACACACTCAGTCTCCCCCTGGACACGCTCAGTCTCCCCCTGGACACCCTCAGACTCACCCTGAATACCCTCAGTCTCTACTCGGACAACATCAGTCTCCCCTCAGACACCCATATTTACCCCTGGACATCCTCAGTCTACCCTTTGACAGCCTCAGTCTGCTCTGCAGACACCCTCGGTCTGCCCTTGAGACACTCATTCTCCAATCGGACACCCTCAATCTCCCCAGGACACCCTCAGTCTCCCCGTCGGACACCCTCAGTCTCCCCCTTGGACAACCTCAGTCTCCCTCGGACACCCTCAGTCTCCCTTTGGACACCCTCAGTCTCCCCCTCGGACACTCTCAGTCTCCCACTGGACACCCTCATTCTCACCCCGGACACCCTCAGTCTCCACCGGACACCCTCAGTCTCTCCCCGGACACCCTCAGTCTCCCCCTGGACACCCTCAGTCTCTGCCCGAACACCTTCAGTCTCCCCTGGAAACCCTCAGTCTCCCCCTGGTCACCGTCAGACTCACCCTGGACACCCTCAGTCTCTACTTGGACACCCTCAGTCTCCCCTCAGACACCCATATTCACCCCTGGACTTCCTCAGTCTACCCTTTGACACCCTCAGTCTGCTCTGTGGACACCCTCAGTCTGCCCCTTGAGACCCTCATTATCCAATCGGACATCCTCAATCCCCCAAGGAAAACCTCAGTCTCCCCCTCGGACACCCTCAGTCTCCACTGGACACCCTCAATCTCCCCCTGGACAAACTAAGTCTCCCACTGGACACCCTCAGTCTCTCCCCGGAAACTCTCAGTCAACCCCTGCACACCCTCAGTCTCCTCCTCGGACACCCTCAGTCTCCTCCTGCACACCCTCAGTCTCCCCCGGACACCCTCAGTCTCCCCCTCGGACCCCCTCAGTCTCCACTGGACACCCTCAATCTCCCTCTGGACACCCTCAGTCTCCCCCTCGGAAACCCTCAGACTCCCCCTCGTGCAGCCTCAGTCTCCACCTGGACACCCTCAGTCTCCCCCTCAGACACCCTCAGTCTCCACTGGACAACCTCAGTCTCCCCCTCAGACACCCTCAGTCACCCCCTGGACAACATCAGTCTCCCTCGGACACGCTCATTTCCACCCCGGACACAATCTGTCTCACCCCGGACGCACTCAGTCTCCCCCGGGTACCCTCAGTCTCCCCCTCGGACAACCTCAGTCTCCGCCGGACACCCTTATTCCCTCCCTGGACACAGTCAGCCTCACACCGGACACACTCAGTCTCCCCACGGACAGCCTCAGTCTCCCCCGGACACACTCTCCCCTTGGATACCCGCATTCTCCCACCGGCACCCTCAGTCTCCCCCTCGGACAACCTCAGTCTCCCCCTTGGACACCCTTCTACCCCTGGACACCCTCAGTCTCCCCCTGGACACCCTCAGTCTCCCCCTGGACACCCTCAGACTCTCCTCAGACCCACTCTGTCTCCCCCTGGACACCCTCAGTCTCCCCACCGAACACTCTCAGTCAACCCCTATACACCCTGAATCTCCCCCGGGAAACCCTCAGTCTCCCCCTGGACACACTCAGTCTCTCCTCGGAAACCCTCAGTCTCCCCCACGGACCCTCTCAGTCTCCCCCTGGACAAACACAGTCTAAATCCGGAGACCCTCAGTCTCTCCTCAGACACCCTCAGCCTCCCCCGGACAGCCTCAGTCTAACCCCGGACACCATCAGAATCCCCGCGGACACCCTCAGTCTCTCCCTGGACACCCTCAGTCTCCCCCAGACACCGTCAGACTCACCCTGGACACCCTCAGTCACTGCTTGTACACCCTCAGTCTCCCCTCGAACACTCTCAGTCTCCCCCTGAACACCCTCAGTCACCCCCTGGACACCGTCAGACTCCCCCTGGGCAACCTCAGTCTCCCCGCGGACACCCTCAGTCTCTCCCTGGACACCCTCAGCCTCCCCCGGACAGCCTCAGTCTAACCCCGGACACCATCAGAATCCCCGCGGACACCCTCAGTCTCTCCCTGGACACCCTCAGTCTCCCCCGGACACCGTCAGACTCACCCTGGACACCCTCAGTCTCCCCTGGACACAGTCAGTCTCACCCTGGACACCCTCAGTCTCCCCCGGACACCGTCAGACTCACCCTGGACACTTTCGGTCTCTACTCGGACACCCTCAGTCTCCCCTCAGACACCCATATTCACCCCTGGACATCCTCAGTCTACCCTTTGAGACCCTCATTCTCCAATCGGACTCCCTCAATCTCCCCAGGACACGCTCAGTCTCCCCCTCGGACACCCTCAGTCTTCCTCGGACACCCTCAGTCTCCCCATGGACACCCTCAGTCTCCCCCTGCCACACTCAGTCTCGCCTCCTACACCCTCAGTCTCCAACCCGGACTACCTCAGTATCCCAAGGACACCCTCAGTCTCCCCCTCGGACACCCTCAGTCTCCCGCTGGCCACCCTCAGTCTCCCACTTGGACACACTCAGTCTACCCCTGGACCCCATCAGTCTCCCCCGGACCCCCTTAGTCTCCCGTTGAGACCCTCAGTCTCCCCCGGACACCCTCAGTCTGCCCCTTGAGACCCTCATTCACCTATCGGACACCCACAGTCTCACACCGGACACCCTCAGTTTCCCCTCGGACACCCACAGTCTCCCCCGGACACCCTCAGTCTCCCCTCGGACACCCTCAGTCTCCCCATGGAAATCCTCAGTCTCCCCCTAGACACACACAGTCTCCCCAAGGACACCCTCAGTCTCCCCTCGGACACCCTCAGTCTCCCCAAGGACACCCTCAGTCTCCCCCTGGACAGCCTCAGTCTCCCCCTCAGACACCCTCATTTCCGCCCTGTACACAATCAGTCTCACCCCGGACGCACTCAGTCTCCCCCAGATTCCCTCAGTCTCCCCCTCGGACAACCTCAGTCTCCGCCGGACACCCTCATTCCCTCCCTGGACACAATCAGCCTCACACCGGACACACTCGGTCTCCCCACGGACACCCTCATTCCCTCCCTGGACACAATCAGCCTCACACCGGACACACTCGGTCTCCCCACGGACAGCCTCAGTATCATACGGACAACCTCAGTCTCTCTCTCGGACACCCTCAGTCTCCCTTTGGTCACACTCAGTCTCCTCACGGACAGCCTCAGTCTCCCCCGGACACACTCATTCTCCCCTTGGACACCCTCATTCCCCCACCGGCACCCTCAGTCTCCCCCTCGGACACCCTCATTCTACCCCTGGACACCAACAGTTTTTCCCTGGACACCCTCAGTCTCGCTCTTGGACACCCTCAGACTCCCCCTGGGCAACCTCAGTCTCCCCCTGGACACCCTCAGTCTCACCCTGGACACCCTCAGGCTCCCCCTGGACACCCTCAGTCTCACCCTGGACACCCTCATTCTCCCCCTGGACACCCTCAGTCTCCCTCTTGGACACCCTCAGGCTCCCCCTGGACACCCTCTGTCTCCCCCTGAACACTGTCAGACTGACCCTGGACACTTTCTGTCACTGCTCGTACACCCTCAGACACCCCTATTTACCCCTGGATATCCTCAGTCTATCCTTTGACACCCTCAGTCTGCTCCGCGGACACCCTCAGTCTGTCCCTTGAGACCCTCATTCTCCAATTAGACACCTGCAATCTCCTAAGGACACCCTCAGTCTCCTCCTGGGCACCGTCAGACTCACCCTAGACACCCTGATTCTCTGTTGGGACACCCTCAGTCTCCCCTCAGACACCCATATTCACCCCTGGACATCCTCAGTCTACCCTTTGACACCCTCAGTCTGCTCCACGGACACCCTCCGTCTGCCCCTTGAGACCCCCATTCTCAAATCGGACATGCTCAATATCCCCAGGACACCCTCAGTCTCCCTCTCAGACACCCTCAGTCTCCCACTCGGACACCCTCAGTCTCCCACTCGGACACGCTCACTCTCCACAGGACACCCTCAGTCTGCTCCTGGACGCATTAAGTCTCCCACTGCACACCCTCAGTCTCCCTCTCGGACACCCTCAGTCTCCCCCTTGGACACCCTCAGTCTCCCCCGGCACACTCAGTCTCCCCCGGCCTCCCTCAGTCTCCCCTCAGACACCCTCAGTCTCGCTCAAGACACCCTCTGTCTCCCCCTCGGACACCCTCAGTCTCCACCGGACACCCTCAATCTCCCCCTGGACAAACTAAGTCTCTCTCCGGACACTCTCAGTCAACCACTGCACACCCTCAGTCTCCACCTGGACACCCTCAGTCTCCCCCTGGACACCCTCAGTCCACCCTGGATACCGTCAGACTCACCCTGGACACCCTCAGTCTCTACTCGGACACCCTCAGTCTCCCCTCAGACACACATATTCACCCCTGGACATCCTCAGTCTACCCTTTGACACCCTCAGTCTGCTCTGCGGACACCCTCAGTCTGCCCCTTGAGACCCTCATTCTCCAATCAGACACCCTCAATCACCCCAGGACACCCTCAGTCTCCCCCTTGGACCCCCTCAGTCTCCCCCTTGGACCTCCTCAGTCTCCCACTGGACACCCTCAGTCTCCCACTCGGACATGCTCACTGTCCACAGGACAACCTCAGTCTGCCCCTGGACACCCTATGTCTCCCCCTGGACACTCTCAGTCTCCCACTGGACACCCTCAGTCTCTCCCCAGACACCCTCTGTCTCCCTCTCGGACACGCTTTATCTCCCCCTGGACACCCTCAGTCTTCCCCTGGACACCCTCAGTCTCCCCCTCGGACACCCTCAGTCTCTCCCAGGACACCCTCAGTCTCCCCCTCGGACACCCTCAGTCTCCCACTCGGACACCCTCAATCTCCAACGGACACCCTCAGTCTCCCCCTCGGACACCCTCAGTCTCCCCATTGGACACCCTCAGTCTCCCCCGGACACCGTCAGACTCACCCTGGACACCCTCAGTCTCTGCTCGGACACCCTCAGTCTCCCCTCAGACACCCATATTTACCCCTGGACATCCTCAGTCTACCCTTTGACACCCTCAGTCTGCTCCGCGGACACCCTCAGTCTGCCCCTTGAGACCCTCATTCTCCAATCGGACACCCTCAATCTCCCCAGGACACTCTCAGTCTCCCTCTCGGACACTCTCAGTCTACACCGGACACTCTCAGTCAACCCCTGCACACCCTCAGTCGCACCCTCGGACACCCTCAGTCAACCCCTGCACACCCTCAGTCTCCCCCTGGACACCCTCAGTCTCCCCCGGACACCCTCAGTCTCCCCAGGGAGACCTTCAATCTCCCCCTGGACAAACTAAGTCTCCCCCTGCACACCCTCAGTCTCCCCCTGGTCACCCACAGTCTCCCCCTGCACAGTCTCCCCCTGGTCACCCTCAGTCTCCCCCTGGTCACCCTCAGTCTCCCCGTGGACACCCTCAGTCTCCCCCTGTTCACACTCAGTCTCCCCCTGAACACTCTCAGACCCCCCCTCGGACACCCTCACTCTCCACAGGACACACTCAGTCTCCCCCTCGGACACCCTCAGTCTCCCACTTGGACACACTCACTCACCACAGGACACCCTCGGTCTGCCCCTGGACACACTAAGTCTCCCACTGGAGACCCTCAGTCTCCCTCTCGGTCATCCTCAGTCTCCTCCTTGGACACGCTCAGTCTCCCCTGGGCATAATCAGTCACCCTCGCACACCCTCAGTCTCCCCTCAGACACCCGCAGTCCCCCTCAGGTCACCCTCAGTCTCTCCCTCAGACACATTCTGTCTCCCCGGGGACACCCTCAGTCTCCCCCTCAGACACCCTCTGACTCCCTGGGGACATCCTCAGTCTCCCCGGGGACACCCTCAGTCTCCCCCTCAGACACCCTCTGACTCCCTGGGGACACCCTCAGTCTCCCCCTCGGACACCCTCAGTCTCCCCCGGACACCCTCAGAATCCCTTAGGACCCTCTCAGCCTCCCCCTTGTACAGCCTCAGTCTCCACCTGGACACCCTCAGTCTCCCCCTCAGACACCCTCAGTCTCCACTGGACAGCCTCAGTCTCCCCCTCAGACACCCTCAGTCACCCCCTGGACAACATCAGTCTCCCTCGGACACGCTCATTTCCACCCCGGACACAATCTGTCTCACCCCGGACGCACTCAGTCTCCCCCGGGTACCCTCAGTCTCCCCCTCGGACAACCTCAGTCTCCGCCGGACACCCTCATTCCCTCCCTGGACACAGTCAGCCTCACACCGGACACACTCAGTCTCCCCACGGACAGCCTCAGTCTCCCCCGGACACACTCTCCCCTTGGATACCCGCATTCTCCCACCGGCACCCTCAGTCTCCCCCTCGGACAACCTCAGTCTCCCCCTTGGACACCCTTCTACCCCTGGACACCCTCAGTCTCCCCCTGGACACCCTCAGTCTCCCCCTGGACACCCTCAGTCTCCCCCTGGACACCCTCAGACTCTCCTCAGACCCACTCTGTCTCCCCCTGGACACCCTCAGTCTCCCCACCGAACACTCTCAGTCAACCCCTATACACCCTCAATCTCCCCCGGGAAACCCTCAGTCTCCCCATGGACACACTCAGTCTCTCCTCGGAAACCCTCAGTCTCCCCCACGGACCCTCTCAGTCTCCCCCTGGACAAACACAGTCTAAATCCGGAGACCCTCAGTCTCTCCTCAGACACCCTCAGCCTCCCCCGGACAGCCTCAGTCTAACCCCGGACACCATCAGACTCCCCGCGGACACCCTCAGTCTCCCCCTGGACACCCTCAGTCTCCCCCTGGACACCATCAGACTCACCCTGGACACCCTCAGTCACTGCTTGTACACCCTCAGTCTCCCCTCGAACACTCTCAGTCTCCCCCTGAACACCCTCAGTCACCCCCTGGACACCGTCAGACTCCCCCTGGGCAACCTCAGTCTCCCCGCGGACACCCTCAGTCTCTCCCTGGACACCCTCAGCCTCCCCCGGACAGCCTCAGTCTAACCCCGGACACCATCAGAATCCCCGCGGACACCCTCAGTCTCTCCCTGGACACCCTCAGTCTCCCCCGGACACCGTCAGACTCACCCTGGACACCCTCAGTCTCCCCTGGACACAGTCAGTCTCACCCTGGACACCCTCAGTCTCCCCCGGACACCGTCAGACTCACCCTGGACACCTTCGGTCTCTACTCGGACACACTCAGTCTCCCCTCAGACACCCATATTCACCCCTGGACATCCTCAGTCTACCCTTTGAGACCCTCATTCTCCAATCGGACTCCCTCAATCTCCCCAGGACACGCTCAGTCTCCCCCTCGGACACCCTCAGTCTTCCTCGGACACCCTCAGTCTCCCCATGGACACCCTCAGTCTCCCCCTGCCACACTCAGTCTCGCCTCCTACATCCTCAGTCTCCAACCCGGACTACCTCAGTATCCCAAGGACACCCTCAGTCTCCCCCTCGGACACCCTCAGTCTCCCGCTGGCCACCCTCAGTCTCCCACTTGGACACACTCAGTCTACCCCTGGACCCCATCAGTCTCCCCCGGACCCCCTTAGTCTCCCGTTGAGACCCTCAGTCTCCCCCGGACACCCTCAGTCTGCCCCTTGAGACCCTCATTCACCCATCGGACACCCACAGTCTCACACCGGACACCCTCAGTTTCCCCTCGGACACCCACAGTCTCCCCCGGACACCCTCAGTCTCCCCTCGGACACCCTCAGTCTCCCCATGGAAATCCTCAGTCTCCCCCTAGACACACACAGTCTCCCCAAGGACACCCTCAGTCTCCCCTCGGACACCCTCAGTCTCCCCAAGGACACCCTCAGTCTCCCCCTGGACAGCCTCAGTCTCCCCCTCAGACACCCTCATTTCCGCCCTGTACACAATCAGTCTCACCCCGGACGCACTCAGTCTCCCCCAGATTCCCTCAGTCTCCCCCTCGGACAACCTCAGTCTCCGCCGGACACCCTCATTCCCTCCCTGGACACAATCAGCCTCACACCGGACACACTCGGTCTCCCCACGGACACCCTCATTCCCTCCCTGGACACAATCAGCCTCACACCGGACACACTCGGTCTCCCCACGGACAGCCTCAGTATCATACGGACAACCTCAGTCTCTCTCTCGGACACCCTCAGTCTCCCTTTGGTCACACTCAGTCTCCTCACGGACAGCCTCAGTCTCCCCCGGACACACTCATTCTCCCCTTGGACACCCTCATTCCCCCACCGGCACCCTCAGTCTCCCCCTCGGACACCCTCATTCTACCCCTGGACACCAACAGTTTTTCCCTGGACACCCTCAGTCTCGCTCTTGGACACCCTCAGACTCCCCCTGGGCAACCTCAGTCTCCCCCTGGACACCCTCAGTCTCACCCTGGACACCCTCAGGCTCCCCCTGGACACCCTCAGTCTCCCTCTTGGACACCCTCAGACTCTCCTCGGACACCCTCTGTCTCCCCCTGAACACTGTCAGACTGACCCTGGACACTTTCTGTCACTGCTCGTACACCCTCAGACACCCCTATTTACCCCTGGATATCCTCAGTCTATCCTTTGACACCCTCAGTCTGCTCCGCGGACACCCTCAGTCTGTCCCTTGAGACCCTCATTCTCCAATTAGACACCTGCAATCTCCTAAGGACACCCTCAGTCTCCCCGGGGCATCCTCAGTCTCCTCCTGGGCACCGTCAGACTCACCCTAGACACCCTGATTCTCTGTTGGGACACCCTCAGTCTCCCCTCAGACACCCATATTCACCCCTGGACATCCTCAGTCTACCCTTTGACACCCTCAGTCTGCTCCACGGACACCCTCCGTCTGCCCCTTGAGACCCCCATTCTCAAATCGGACATGCTCAATATCCCCAGGACACCCTCAGTCTCCCTCTCAGACACCCTCAGTCTCCCACTCGGACACCCTCAGTCTCCCACTCGGACACGCTCACTCTCCACAGGACACCCTCAGTCTGCTCCTGGACGCATTAAGTCTCCCACTGCACACCCTCAGTCTCCCTCTCGGACACCCTCAGTCTCCCCCTTGGACACCCTCAGTCTCCCCCGGCACACTCAGTCTCCCCCGGCCTCCCTCAGTCTCCCCTCAGACACCCTCAGTCTCGCTCAAGACACCCTCTGTCTCCCCCTCGGACACCCTCAGTCTCCACCGGACACCCTCAATCTCCCCCTGGACAAACTAAGTCTCTCTCCGGACACTCTCAGTCAACCACTGCACACCCTCAGTCTCCACCTGGACACCCTCAGTCTCCACCTGGACACCCTCAGTCCACCCTGGATACCGTCAGACTCACCCTGGACACCCTCAGTCTCTACTCGGACACCCTCAGTCTCCCCTCAGACACACATATTCACCCCTGGACATCCTCAGTCTACCCTTTGACACCCTCAGTCTGCTCTGCGGACACCCTCAGTCTGCCCCTTGAGACCCTCATTCTCCAATCAGACACCCTCAATCACCCCAGGACACCCTCAGTCTCCCCCTTGGACCCCCTCAGTCTCCCCCTTGGACCTCCGCAGTCTCCCACTGGACACCCTCAGTCTCCCCCTGGACACCCTCAGTCTCCCCCTGGACACCCTCAGACTCTCCTCAGACCCACTCTGTCTCCCCCTGGACACCCTCAGTCTCCCCACCGAACACTCTCAGTCAACCCCTATACACCCTCAATCTCCCCCGGGAAACCCTCAGTCTCCCCCTGGACACACTCAGTCTCTCCTCGGAAACCCTCAGTCTCCCCCACGGACCCTCTCAGTCTCCCCCTGGACAAACACAGTCTAAATCCGGAGACCCTCAGTCTCTCCTCAGACACCCTCAGCCTCCCCCGGACAGCCTCAGTCTAACCCCGGACACCATCAGACTCCCCGCGGACACCCTCAGTCTCCCCCTGGACACCCTCAGTCTCCCCCTGGACACCATCAGACTCACCCTGGACACCCTCAGTCACTGCTTGTACACCCTCAGTCTCCCCTCGAACACTCTCAGTCTCCCCCTGAACACCCTCAGTCACCCCCTGGACACCGTCAGACTCCCCCTGGGCAACCTCAGTCTCCCCGCGGACACCCTCAGTCTCTCCCTGGACACCCTCAGCCTCCCCCTGGACACCCTCAGTCTCACCCTGGACACCATCATTCTCCCCCTGGACACCCTCAGTCTCCCTCTTGGACACCCTCAGACTCTCCTCGGACACCCTCTGTCTCCCCCTGAACACTGTCAGACTGACCCTGGACACTTTCTGTCACTGCTCGTACACCCTCAGACACCCCTATTTACCCCTGGATATCCTCAGTCTATCCTTTGACACCCTCAGTCTGCTCCGCGGACACCCTCAGTCTGTCCCTTGAGACCCTCATTCTCCAATTAGACACCTGCAATCTCCTAAGGACACCCTCAGTCTCCCCGGGGCATCCTCAGTCTCCTCCTGGGCACCGTCAGACTCACCCTAGACACCCTGATTCTCTGTTGGGACACCCTCAGTCTCCCCTCAGACACCCATATTCACCCCTGGACATCCTCAGTCTACCCTTTGACACCCTCAGTCTGCTCCACGGACACCCTCCGTCTGCCCCTTGAGACCCCCATTCTCAAATCGGACATGCTCAATATCCCCAGGACACCCTCAGTCTCCCTCTCAGACACCCTCAGTCTCCCACTCGGACACCCTCAGTCTCCCACTCGGACACGCTCACTCTCCACAGGACACCCTCAGTCTGCTCCTGGACGCATTAAGTCTCCCACTGCACACCCTCAGTCTCCCTCTCGGACACCCTCAGTCTCCCCCTTGGACACCCTCAGTCTCCCCCGGCACACTCAGTCTCCCCCGGCCTCCCTCAGTCTCCCCTCAGACACCCTCAGTCTCGCTCAAGACACCCTCTGTCTCCCCCTCGGACACCCTCAGTCTCCACCGGACACCCTCAATCTCCCCCTGGACAAACTAAGTCTCTCTCCGGACACTCTCAGTCAACCACTGCACACCCTCAGTCTCCACCTGGACACCCTCAGTCTCCCCCTGGACACCCTCAGTCCACCCTGGATACCGTCAGACTCACCCTGGACACCCTCAGTCTCTACTCGGACACCCTCAGTCTCCCCTCAGACACACATATTCACCCCTGGACATCCTCAGTCTACCCTTTGACACCCTCAGTCTGCTCTGCGGACACCCTCAGTCTGCCCCTTGAGACCCTCATTCTCCAATCAGACACCCTCAATCACCCCAGGACACCCTCAGTCTCCCCCTTGGACCCCCTCAGTCTCCCCCTTGGACCTCCTCAGTCTCCCACTGGACACCCTCAGTCTCCCACTCGGACATGCTCACTGTCCACAGGACAACCTCAGTCTGCCCCTGGACACCCTATGTCTCCCCCTGGACACTCTCAGTCTCCCACTGGACACCCTCAGTCTCTCCCCAGACACCCTCTGTCTCCCTCTCGGACACGCTTTATCTCCCCCTGGACACCCTCAGTCTCCCCCTGGACACCCTCAGTCTCCCCCTCGGACACCCTCAGTCTCTCCCAGGACACCCTCAGTCTCCCCCTCGGACACCCTCAGTCTCCCACTCGGACACCCTCAATCTCCAACGGACACCCTCAGTCTCCCCCTCGGACACCCTCAGTCTCCCCATTGGACACCCTCAGTCTCCCCCGGACACCGTCAGACTCACCCTGGACACCCTCAGTCTCTGCTCGGACACCCTCAGTCTCCCCTCAGACACCCATATTTACCCCTGGACATCCTCAGTCTACCCTTTGACACCCTCAGTCTGCTCCGCGGACACCCTCAGTCTGCCCCTTGAGACCCTCATTCTCCAATCGGACACCCTCAATCTCCCCAGGACACTCTCAGTCTCCCTCTCGGACACTCTCAGTCTACACCGGACACTCTCAGTCAACCCCTGCACACCCTCAGTCGCACCCTCGGACACCCTCAGTCAACCCCTGCACACCCTCAGTCTCCCCCTGGACACCCTCAGTCTCCCCCGGACACCCTCAGTCTCCCCAGGGAGACCTTCAATCTCCCCCTGGACAAACTAAGTCTCCCCCTGCACACCCTCAGTCTCCCCCTGGTCACCCACAGTCTCCCCCTGCACAGTCTCCCCCTGGTCACCCTCAGTCTCCCCCTGGTCACCCTCAGTCTCCCCGTGGACACCCTCAGTCTCCCCCTGTTCACACTCAGTCTCCCCCTGAACACTCTCAGACCCCCCCTCGGACACCCTCACTCTCCACAGGACACACTCAGTCTCCCCCTCGGACACCCTCAGTCTCCCACTTGGACACACTCACTCACCACAGGACACCCTCGGTCTGCCCCTGGACACACTAAGTCTCCCACTGGAGACCCTCAGTCTCCCTCTCGGTCATCCTCAGTCTCCTCCTTGGACACGCTCAGTCTCCCCTGGGCATAATCAGTCACCCTCGCACACCCTCAGTCTCCCCTCAGACACCCGCAGTCCCCCTCAGGTCACCCTCAGTCTCTCCCTCAGACACATTCTGTCTCCCCGGGGACACCCTCAGTCTCCCCCTCAGACACCCTCTGACTCCCTGGGGACATCCTCAGTCTCCCCGGGGACACCCTCAGTCTCCCCCTCAGACACCCTCTGACTCCCTGGGGACACCCTCAGTCTCCCCCTCGGACACCCTCAGTCTCCCCCGGACACCCTCAGAATCCCTTAGGACCCTCTCAGCCTCCCCCTTGTACAGCCTCAGTCTCCACCTGGACACCCTCAGTCTCCCCCTCAGACACCCTCAGTCTCCACTGGACAGCCTCAGTCTCCCCCTCAGACACCCTCAGTCACCCCCTGGACAACATCAGTCTCCCTCGGACACGCTCATTTCCACCCCGGACACAATCTGTCTCACCCCGGACGCACTCAGTCTCCCCCGGGTACCCTCAGTCTCCCCCTCAGACAACCTCAGTCTCCGCCGGACACCCTCATTCCCTCCCTGGACACAGTCAGCCTCACACCGGACACACTCAGTCTCCCCACGGACAGCCTCAGTCTCCCCCGGACACACTCTCCCCTTGGATACCCGCATTCTCCCACCGGCACCCTCAGTCTCCCCCTCGGACAACCTCAGTCTCCCCCTTGGACACCCTTCTACCCCTGGACACCCTCAGTCTCCCCCTGGACACCCTCAGTCTCCCCCTGGACACCCTCAGTCTCCCCCTGGACACCCTCAGACTCTCCTCAGACCCACTCTGTCTCCCCCTGGACACCCTCAGTCTCCCCACCGAACACTCTCAGTCAACCCCTATACACCCTCAATCTCCCCCGGGAAACCCTCAGTCTCCCCCTGGACACACTCAGTCTCTCCTCGGAAACCCTCAGACTCCCCCACGGACCCTCTCAGTCTCCCCCTGGACAAACACAGTCTAAATCCGGAGACCCTCAGTCTCTCCTCAGACACCCTCAGCCTCCCCCGGACAGCCTCAGTCTAACCCCGGACACCATCAGACTCCCCGCGGACACCCTCAGTCTCCCCCTGGACACCCTCAGTCTCCCCCTGGACACCATCAGACTCACCCTGGACACCCTCAGTCACTGCTTGTACACCCTCAGTCTCCCCTCGAACACTCTCAGTCTCCCCCTGAACACCCTCAGTCACCCCCTGGACACCGTCAGACTCCCCCTGGGCAACCTCAGTCTCCCCGCGGACACCCTCAGTCTCTCCCTGGACACCCTCAGCCTCCCCCGGACAGCCTCAGTCTAACCCCGGACACCATCAGAATCCCCGCGGACACCCTCAGTCTCTCCCTGGACACCCTCAGTCTCCCCCGGACACCGTCAGACTCACCCTGGACACCCTCAGTCTCCCCTGGACACAGTCAGTCTCACCCTGGACACCCTCAGTCTCCCCCGGACACCGTCAGACTCACCCTGGACACCTTCGGTCTCTACTCGGACACACTCAGTCTCCCCTCAGACACCCATATGCACCCCTGGACATCCTCAGTCTACCCTTTGAGACCCTCATTCTCCAATCGGACTCCCTCAATCTCCCCAGGACACGCTCAGTCTCCCCCTCGGACACCCTCAGTCTTCCTCGGACACCCTCAGTCTCCCCATGGACACCCTCAGTCTCCCCCTGCCACACTCAGTCTCGCCTCCTACATCCTCAGTCTCCAACCCGGACTACCTCAGTATCCCAAGGACACCCTCAGTCTCCCCCTCGGACACCCTCAGTCTCCCGCTGGCCACCCTCAGTCTCCCACTTGGACACACTCAGTCTACCCCTGGACCCCATCAGTCTCCCCCGGACCCCCTTAGTCTCCCGTTGAGACCCTCAGTCTCCCCCGGACACCCTCAGTCTGCCCCTTGAGACCCTCATTCACCCATCGGACACCCACAGTCTCACACCGGACACCCTCAGTTTCCCCTCGGACACCCACAGTCTCCCCCGGTCACCCTCAGTCTCCCCTCGGACACCCTCAGTCTCCCCATGGAAATCCTCAGTCTCCCCCTAGACACACACAGTCTCCCCAAGGACACCCTCAGTCTCCCCTCGGACACCCTCAGTCTCCCCAAGGACACCCTCAGTCTCCCCCTGGACAGCCTCAGTCTCCCCCTCAGACACCCTCATTTCCGCCCTGTACACAATCAGTCTCACCCCGGACGCACTCAGTCTCCCCCAGATTCCCTCAGTCTCCCCCTCGGACAACCTCAGTCTCCGCCGGACACCCTCATTCCCTCCCTGGACACAATCAGCCTCACACCGGACACACTCGGTCTCCCCACGGACACCCTCATTCCCTCCCTGGACACAATCAGCCTCACACCGGACACACTCGGTCTCCCCACGGACAGCCTCAGTATCATACGGACAACCTCAGTCTCTCTCTCGGACACCCTCAGTCTCCCTTTGGTCACACTCAGTCTCCTCACGGACAGCCTCAGTCTCCCCCGGACACACTCATTCTCCCCTTGGACACCCTCATTCCCCCACCGGCACCCTCAGTCTCCCCCTCGGACACCCTCATTCTACCCCTGGACACCAACAGTTTTTCCCTGGACACCCTCAGTCTCGCTCTTGGACACCCTCAGACTCCCCCTGGGCAACCTCAGTCTCCCCCTGGACACCCTCAGTCTCACCCTGGACACCCTCAGGCTCCCCCTGGACACCCTCAGTCTCACCCTGGACACCCTCATTCTCCCCCTGGACACCCTCAGTCTCCCTCTTGGACACCCTCAGACTCTCCTCGGACACCCTCTGTCTCCCCCTGAACACTGTCAGACTGACCCTGGACACTTTCTGTCACTGCTCGTACACCCTCAGACACCCCTATTTACCCCTGGATATCCTCAGTCTATCCTTTGACACCCTCAGTCTGCTCCGCGGACACCCTCAGTCTGTCCCTTGAGACCCTCATTCTCCAATTAGACACCTGCAATCTCCTAAGGACACCCTCAGTCTCCCCGGGGCATCCTCAGTCTCCTCCTGGGCACCGTCAGACTCACCCTAGACACCCTGATTCTCTGTTGGGACACCCTCAGTCTCCCCTCAGACACCCATATTCACCCCTGGACATCCTCAGTCTACCCTTTGACACCCTCAGTCTGCTCCACGGACACCCTCCGTCTGCCCCTTGAGACCCCCATTCTCAAATCGGACATGCTCAATATCCCCAGGACACCCTCAGTCTCCCTCTCAGACACCCTCAGTCTCCCACTCGGACACGCTCAGTCTCCCACTCGGACACGCTCACTCTCCACAGGACACCCTCAGTCTGCTCCTGGACGCATTAAGTCTCCCACTGCACACCCTCAGTCTCCCTCTCGGACACCCTCAGTCTCCCCCTTGGACACCCTCAGGCTCCCCCGGCACACTCAGTCTCCCCCGGCCTCCCTCAGTCTCCCCTCAGACACCCTCAGTCTCGCTCAAGACACCCTCTGTCTCCCCCTCGGACACCCTCAGTCTCCACCGGACACCCTCAATCTCCCCCTGGACAAACTAAGTCTCTCTCCGGACACTCTCAGTCAACCACTGCACACCCTCAGTCTCCACCTGGACACCCTCAGTCTCCCCCTGGACACCCTCAGTCCACCCTGGATACCGTCAGACTCACCCTGGACACCCTCAGTCTCTACTCGGACACCCTCAGTCTCCCCTCAGACACACATATTCACCCCTGGACATCCTCAGTCTACCCTTTGACACCCTCAGTCTGCTCTGCGGACACCCTCAGTCTGCCCCTTGAGACCCTCATTCTCCAATCAGACACCGTCAATCACCCCAGGACACCCTCAGTCTCCCCCTTGGACCCCCTCAGTCTCCCCCTTGGACCTCCTCAGTCTCCCACTGGACACCCTCAGTCTCCCCCTGGACACCCTCAGTCTCCCCCTGGACACCCTCAGACTCTCCTCAGACCCACTCTGTCTCCCCCTGGACACCCTCAGTCTCCCCACCGAACACTCTCAGTCAACCCCTATACACCCTCAATCTCCCCCGGGAAACCCTCAGTCTCCCACCTGGACACACTCAGTCTCTCCTCGGAAACCCTCAGTCTCCCCCACGGACCCTCTCAGTCTCCCCCTGGACAAACACAGTCTAAATCCGGAGACCCTCAGTCTCTCCTCAGACACCCTCAGCCTCCCCCGGACAGCCTCAGTCTAACCCCGGACACCATCAGACTCCCCGCGGACACCCTCAGTCTCCCCCTGGACACCCTCAGTCTCCCCCTGGACACCATCAGACTCACCCTGGACACCCTCAGTCACTGCTTGTACACCCTCAGTCTCCCCTCGAACACTCTCAGTCTCCCCCTGAACACCCTCAGTCACCCCCTGGACACCGTCAGACTCCCCCTGGGCAACCTCAGTCTCCCCGCGGACACCCTCAGTCTCTCCCTGGACACCCTCAGCCTCCCCCTGGACACCCTCAGTCTCACCCTGGACACCCTCATTCTCCTCCTGGACACCCTCAGTCTCCCTCTTGGACACCCTCAGACTCTCCTCGGACACCCTCTGTCTCCCCCTGAACACTGTCAGACTGACCCTGGACACTTTCTGTCACTGCTCGTACACCCTCAGACACCCCTATTTACCCCTGGATATCCTCAGTCTATCCTTTGACACCCTCAGTCTGCTCCGCGGACACCCTCAGTCTGTCCCTTGAGACCCTCATTCTCCAATTAGACACCTGCAATCTCCTAAGGACACCCTCAGTCTCCCCGGGGCATCCTCAGTCTCCTCCTGGGCACCGTCAGACTCACCCTAGACACCCTGATTCTCTGTTGGGACACCCTCAGTCTCCCCTCAGACACCCATATTCACCCCTGGACATCCTCAGTCTACCCTTTGACACCCTCAGTCTGCTCCACGGACACCCTCCGTCTGCCCCTTGAGACCCCCATTCTCAAATCGGACATGCTCAATATCCCCAGGACACCCTCAGTCTCCCTCTCAGACACCCTCAGTCTCCCACTCGGACACCCTCAGTCTCCCACTCGGACACGCTCACTCTCCACAGGACACCCTCAGTCTGCTCCTGGACGCATTAAGTCTCTCACTGCACACCCTCAGTCTCCCTCTCGGACACCCTCAGTCTCCCCCTTGGACACCCTCAGTCTCCCCCGGCACACTCAGTCTCCCCCGGCCTCCCTCAGTCTCCCCTCAGACACCCTCAGTCTCGCTCAAGACACCCTCTGTCTCCCCCTCGGACACCCTCAGTCTCCACCGGACACCCTCAATCTCCCCCTGGACAAACTAAGTCTCTCTCCGGACACTCTCAGTCAACCACTGCACACCCTCAGTCTCCACCTGGACACCCTCAGTCTCCCCCTGGACACCCTCAGTCCACCCTGGATACCGTCAGACTCACCCTGGACACCCTCAGTCTCTACTCGGACACCCTCAGTCTCCCCTCAGACACACATATTCACCCCTGGACATCCTCAGTCTACCCTTTGACACCCTCAGTCTGCTCTGCGGACACCCTCAGTCTGCCCCTTGAGACCCTCATTCTCCAATCAGACACCCTCAATCACCCCAGGACACCCTCAGTCTCCCCCTTGGACCCCCTCAGTCTCCCCCTTGGACCTCCTCAGTCTCCCACTGGACACCCTCAGTCTCCCACTCGGACATGCTCACTGTCCACAGGACAACCTCAGTCTGCCCCTGGACACCCTATGTCTCCCCCTGGACACTCTCAGTCTCCCACTGGACACCCTCAGTCTCTCCCCAGACACCCTCTGTCTCCCTCTCGGACACGCTTTATCTCCCCCTGGACACCCTCAGTCTTCCCCTGGACACCCTCAGTCTCCCCCTCGGACACCCTCAGTCTCTCCCAGGACACCCTCAGTCTCCCCCTCGGACACCCTCAGTCTCCCACTCGGACACCCTCAATCTCCAACGGACACCCTCAGTCTCCCCCTCGGACACCCTCAGTCTCCCCATTGGACACCCTCAGTCTCCCCCGGACACCGTCAGACTCACCCTGGACACCCTCAGTCTCTGCTCGGACACCCTCAGTCTCCCCTCAGACACCCATATTTACCCCTGGACATCCTCAGTCTACCCTTTGACACCCTCAGTCTGCTCCGCGGACACCCTCAGTCTGCCCCTTGAGACCCTCATTCTCCAATCGGACACCCTCAATCTCCCCAGGACACTCTCAGTCTCCCTCTCGGACACTCTCAGTCTACACCGGACACTCTCAGTCAACCCCTGCACACCCTCAGTCGCACCCTCGGACACCCTCAGTCAACCCCTGCACACCCTCAGTCTCCCCCTGGACACCCTCAGTCTCCCCCGGACACCCTCAGTCTCCCCAGGGAGACCTTCAATCTCCCCCTGGACAAACTAAGTCTCCCCCTGCACACCCTCAGTCTCCCCCTGGTCACCCACAGTCTCCCCCTGCACAGTCTCCCCCTGGTCACCCTCAGTCTCCCCCTGGTCACCCTCAGTCTCCCCGTGGACACCCTCAGTCTCCCCCTGTTCACACTCAGTCTCCCCCTGAACACTCTCAGACCCCCCCTCGGACACCCTCACTCTCCACAGGACACACTCAGTCTCCCCCTCGGACACCCTCAGTCTCCCACTTGGACACACTCACTCACCACAGGACACCCTCGGTCTGCCCCTGGACACACTAAGTCTCCCACTGGAGACCCTCAGTCTCCCTCTCGGTCATCCTCAGTCTCCTCCTTGGACACGCTCAGTCTCCCCTGGGCATAATCAGTCACCCTCGCACACCCTCAGTCTCCCCTCAGACACCCGCAGTCCCCCTCAGGTCACCCTCAGTCTCTCCCTCAGACACATTCTGTCTCCCCGGGGACACCCTCAGTCTCCCCCTCAGACACCCTCTGACTCCCTGGGGACATCCTCAGTCTCCCCGGGGACACCCTCAGTCTCCCCCTCAGACACCCTCTGACTCCCTGGGGACACCCTCAGTCTCCCCCTCGGACACCCTCAGTCTCCCCCGGACACCCTCAGAATCCCTTAGGACCCTCTCAGCCTCCCCCTTGTACAGCCTCAGTCTCCACCTGGACACCCTCAGTCTCCCCCTCAGACACCCTCAGTCTCCACTGGACAGCCTCAGTCTCCCCCTCAGACACCCTCAGTCACCCCCTGGACAACATCAGTCTCCCTCGGACACGCTCATTTCCACCCCGGACACAATCTGTCTCACCCCGGACGCACTCAGTCTCCCCCGGGTACCCTCAGTCTCCCCCTCGGACAACCTCAGTCTCCGCCGGACACCCTCATTCCCTCCCTGGACACAGTCAGCCTCACACCGGACACACTCAGTCTCCCCACGGACAGCCTCAGTCTCCCCCGGACACACTCTCCCCTTGGATACCCGCATTCTCCCACCGGCACCCTCAGTCTCCCCCTCGGACAACCTCAGTCTCCCCCTTGGACACCCTTCTACCCCTGGACACCCTCAGTCTCCCCCTGGACACCCTCAGTCTCCCCCTGGACACCCTCAGTCTCCCCCTGGACACCCTCAGACTCTCCTCAGACCCACTCTGTCTCCCCCTGGACACCCTCAGTCTCCCCACCGAACACTCTCAGTCAACCCCTATACACCCTCAATCTCCCCCGGGAAACCCTCAGTCTCCCCCTGGACACACTCAGTCTCTCCTCGGAAACCCTCAGTCTCCCCCACGGACCCTCTCAGTCTCCCCCTGGACAAACACAGTCTAAATCCGGAGACCCTCAGTCTCTCCTCAGACACCCTCAGCCTCCCCCGGACAGCCTCAGTCTAACCCCGGACACCATCAGACTCCCCGCGGAAACCCTCAGTCTCCCCCACGGACCCTCTCAGTCTCCCCCTGGACAAACACAGTCTAAATCCGGAGACCCTCAGTCTCTCCTCAGACACCCTCAGCCTCCCCCGGACAGCCTCAGTCTAACCCCGGACACCATCAGACTCCCCGCGGACACCCTCAGTCTCCCCCTGGACACCCTCAGTCTCCCCCTGGACACCATCAGACTCACCCTGGACACCCTCAGTCACTGCTTGTACACCCTCAGTCTCCCCTCGAACACTCTCAGTCTCCCCCTGAACACCCTCAGTCACCCCCTGGACACCGTCAGACTCCCCCTGGGCAACCTCAGTCTCCCCGCGGACACCCTCAGTCTCTCCCTGGACACCCTCAGCCTCCCCCTGGACACCCTCAGTCTCACCCTGGACACCATCATTCTCCCCCTGGACACCCTCAGTCTCCCTCTTGGACACCCTCAGACTCTCCTCGGACACCCTCTGTCTCCCCCTGAACACTGTCAGACTGACCCTGGACACTTTCTGTCACTGCTCGTACACCCACTGGACACCCTCAGTCTCTCCCCAGACACCGTCTGTCTCCCTCTCGGACACGCTTTGTCTCCCCCTGGACACCCTCAGTCTCCCCCTGGACACCCTCAGTCTCCCCCTCGGACACCCTCAGTCTCTCCCAGGACACCCTCAGTCTCCCCCTCGGACACACTCAGTCTCCCACTCGGACACCCTCAATCTCCAACGGACACCCTCAGTCTCCCCCTCGGACACCCTCAGTCTCCCCATTGGACACCCTCAGTCTCCCCCGGACACCGTCAGACTCACCCTGGACACCCTCAGTCTCTGCTCGGACACCCTCAGTCTCCCCTCAGACACCCATATTTACCCCTGGACATCCTCAGTCTACCCTTTGACACCCTCAGTCTGCTCCGCGGACACCCTCAGTCTGCCCCTTGAGACCCTCATTCTCCAATCGGACACCCTCAATCTCCCCAGGACACTCTCAGTCTCCCTCTCGGACACTCTCAGTCTACACCGGACACTCTCAGTCAACCCCTGCACACCCTCAGTCGCACCCTCGGACACCCTCAGTCAACCCCTGCACACCCTCAGTCTCCCCCTGGACACCCTCAGTCTCCCCCTGGACACCCTCAGTCTCCCCCTGGAAACCCTCATTCTCCCCCTGGACATCCTCAGTCTCCCACTCGAACACCCTCAGTCTCACACTGGACAGCCTCAGACTCTCCTAGGACACCCTCAGTCTCCCCCTGGACACCCTCAGTCTACCACTCGGACAGCCTCCGTCTCTCCCCGGACACCCTCATTTTCCTCTCAGACACCATCAGTCTCCCCCAGACACCCTCAGTTCCCCCTTAGACACACTCAGTCTCCCCCTGGACACACTCAGTCTCCCCCTCGGGCACACACAGTCTCCCCCTGGACACCTTCAGGCTCACGCCGGACACCCTCATTCTCCCCCTGGACACCCTCAGTCTCACTCCAGACACCCACAGTCTCCCCTCAGACAACCTCAGTCTCCCCCGGAAACCGTCAGACTCCAACTCGGACACCGTCAGTCTCCCCCTCAGACACCCTCAGTCTCCCCATGGACACCCTCAGTCTCCCCCTGGCACACTCAGTCTCACATCCTACACCCTCAGTCTCCAACCTGGACTATCTCAGTATCCCAAGGACACCCTCAGTCTCCCCCTCCGACAACCTCAGTCTCCGCCGGACACCCTCAGTCCCTCCCTGGACACAATCAGCCTCACACCGGACACACTCGGTCTCCCCACGGACAGCCTCAGTATCACACGGACAACCTCAGTCTCTTTCTCGAACACCCTCAGTCTCCCCTTGGCCACACTCAGTCTCCCCACGGACAGCCTCAGTCTCCCCCGGACACACTCATTCTCCCCTTGGACACCCTCATTCTCCCACCGGCACCCTCAGTCTCCCCTTCAGACAACCTCACTCTCCACTCGGACACCCTCATTCTACCCCTGGACACCAACAGTCTCCCTCTTGGACACCCTCAGACTCCCCCTGGGCAACCTCAGTCTCCCCCTGGACACCCTCAGACTCTCCTCAGACCCACTCTGTCTCCCCCTGGACACCCTCAGTCTCTCCCTGGACACCCTCAGTCTCCTCCTTGGACACCCTCAGTCTCCCTATTGGACACCCTCAGACTCGCCTCGGACCCCCTCAGCCTCCCCCTTTTACACCCTCAATCTCCCCCTGGACAGCCTCAGTCTACCCCTGCACACCCTCAGTCTCCCCCAGGAAACCCTCAGTCTCTCCCTCGTACCGCTCAGTCTCCCGCTGGACAAACACAGTCTAAACCCGGAGACCCTCAGTCTCCCCACGGACAACCTCAGTCTCCCACAGACAGCCTCAGTCTAACCCCAGACACTATCAGTCTCCCCGCGGACACCCTCAGTCTCCCTTTTGCACACCCTACGTCTCCCCCGCACACTCTCAGTCTCCCACTGGAGACCCTCAGTCTCAACACGGAGACCCTCATTATCTCCTCAGACACCTTCAGTCTCCCTCAAAACACCCCCAGTCTCCCCCTCGGACACCCTCAGTCTCCCCGTCGGACACCCTCAATCTCCCCCTGGACAAACTAAGTCTCCCCCTGGACACCCTCAGTCTCTCCCCAGACACCCTCTGTCTCCGTCTCGGACACCCTATGTCTCCCCCTGGACACCCTCAGTCTCCCCCTGGACACACTCATTCTCCCCTCGGACACCCTCATTCTACCCCTGGACACCAACAGTTTCCACCTGGAGACCCTCAGTCTCCCTCTTGGATACCCTCAGTCTCCCCCTGGACACCCTCAGTCTCTCCCTGGAAATCCTCAATATCCCCCTGGACACCCTCAGTCTCTCCCTGGACACCCTCAGTCTCCCCCTGGACACCCTCAGTCTCCACCGGACACCCTCAGTCTCTCCCTGGATAACGTCAGAATCACCCTGGACACCCTCTGTCTCCCCCCCCCCCGGACAACCTCAATCTCCCCCTGGACAAAATATGTCTCCCACTGGACACCCTCAGTCTCTCCCCAGACACCCTCTGGCTCCCTCTCGGACACCCCATGTCTCCCAGTGGACACCATCAGTCACCCTCTAGGACACGCTGTGTCTCTCCCTGAACACCCTCAGTCTCCCCCTGGACACCCTCAGTCTCCCCCTCGGACACCCTCAGTCTCTACCAGGACACCCTCAGTCTCCCCCTCGGACATCCACTGTCTCTCCCTCGGACAAACTCAGTCTCCCCCTGGACACCGTCAGACGCACCCTGGACACCCTCAGTCTCCCCTTGGACACCCTCAGTCTCCCCCTGGACAGCCTCAGTCTCCCACTCGGACATGCTCACTCTCCACAGGACAACCTCAGTCTGCCCCTGGACACCCTATGTCTCCCCCTGGACACTCTCAGTCTCCCACTGAACACCCTCAGTCTCTCCCCAGATACCCTCAGTCTTCCCCTCGGACACCCTCAGTCTCTCCCTCGGACACACTCAGTCTCCCACTTGGACACCCTCAATCTCCAACGGACACCCTCAGTCTCCCCCTCGGACACCCTCAATCTCCCCATTGGACACCCTCAGTCTCCCCCTGGACACCGTCAGACTCACCCTGGACACCCTCAGTCGCTACTCGGATACCCTCAGTCTCCCCTCAGACACCCATATTCACCCTTGCACATCCTCAGTCTACCCTTTGACACCCTCAGTCTGCTCCGCGGACACCCTCAGTCTGCCCCTTGAGACCCTCATTCTCCAATCGGACACCCTCAATCTCCCCAGGACACTCTCAGTCTCCCTCTCGGACACTCTCAGTCTACCCCGGACACTCTCAGTCAACCCCTGCACACCCTCAGTCGCACCCTCGGACACCCTCAGTCAACCCCTGCACACCCTCAGTCGCACCCTCGGACACCCTCAGTCAACCCCTGCACACCCTCAGTCGCACCCTCGGACACCCTCAGTCAACCCCTGCACACCCTCAGTCTCCCCCTGGACACCCTCAGTCTCCCCCTGGAAACCCTCATTCTCCCCCTGGACATCCTCAGTCTCCCACCCGAACACCCTCAGTCTCACACTGGACAGCCTCAGTCTCACACTCGAACACCCTCAGTCTCACACTGGACAGCCTCAGACTCTCCTAGGACACCATCAGTCTGCCCCTGGACACCCTCAGTCTACCACTCGGACAGCCTCCGTCTCTCCCCGGACACCCTCATTTTCCTCTCAGACACCATCAGTCTCCCCCAGACACCTTCAGTTCCCCCTTAGACACACTCAGTCTCCCCCTGGACACACTCAGTCTCCCCCTCGGGCACACACAGTCTCCCCCTGGACACCTTCAGGCTCACGCCGGACACCCTCATTCTCCCCCTGGACACCCTCAGTCTCACACCGGACACCGTCAGTCTCCCCCTGGAAATCCTCAGTCCGCCCCTGCACACCCTCAGTCTCCCCCTCAGAAAACCTCAGTCTCCCCTCGGACACCCTCATTCTACCCCTGGACTCCAACAGTTTCCCCTCAGACACCCTCAGACTCTCCTCAGAGCCCCTCTGTCTCCCCCTGGACTCCCTCAGTCTCACTCCAGACACCCACAGTCTCCCCTCAGACAACCTCAGTCTCCCCCGGAAACCGTCAGACTCCAACTCGGACACCGTCAGTCTACCCCTCAGACACCCTCAGTCTCCCCATGGACACCCTCAGTCTCCCCCTGGCACACTCAGTCTCACCTCCTACACCCTCAGTCTCCAACCTGGACTACCTCAGTATCCCAAGGACACCCTCAGTCTCCCCCTCGGACACCCTCAGTCTCCGCCGGACACCCTCAGTCCCTCCCTGGACACAATCAGCCTCACACCGGACACACTCGGTCTCCCCACGGACAGCCTCAGTATCACACGGACAACCTCAGTCTCTTTCTCGAACACCCTCAGTCTCCCCTTGGCCACACTCAGTCTCCCCACGGACAGCCTCAGTCTCCCCCGGACACACTCATTCTCCCCTTGGACACCCTCATTCTCCCACCGGCACCCTCAGTCTCCCCTTCAGACAACCTCACTCTCCACTCGGACACCCTCATTCTACCCCTGGACACCAACAGTCTCCCTCTTGGACACCCTCAGACTCCCCCTGGGCAACCTCAGTCTCCCCCTGGACACCCTCAGACTCTCCTCAGACCCACTCTGTCTCCCCCTGGACACCCTCAGTCTCTCCCTGGACACCCTCAGTCTCCTCCTTGGACACCCTCAGTCTCCCTATTGGACACCCTCAGACTCGCCTCGGACCCCCTCAGCCTCCCCCTTTTACACCCTCAATCTCCCCCTGGACAGCCTCAGTCTACCCCTGCACACCCTCAGTCTCCCCCAGGAAACCCTCAGTCTCTCCCTCGTACCGCTCAGTCTCCCGCTGGACAAACACAGTCTAAACCCGGAGACCCTCAGTCTCCCCACGGACAACCTCAGTCTCCCACAGACAGCCTCAGTCTAACCCCAGACACTATCAGTCTCCCCGCGGACACCCTCAGTCTCCCTTTTGCACACCCTACGTCTCCCCCGCACACTCTCAGTCTCCCACTGGAGACCCTCAGTCTCAACACGGAGACCCTCATTATCTCCTCAGACACCTTCAGTCTCCCTCAAAACACCCCCAGTCTCCCCCTCGGACACCCTCAGTCTCCCCGTCGGACACCCTCAATCTCCCCCTGGACAAACTAAGTCTCCCCCTGGACACCCTCAGTCTCTCCCCAGACACCCTCTGTCTCCGTCTCGGACACCCTATGTCTCCCCCTGGACACCCTCAGTCTCCCCCTGGACACACTCATTCTCCCCTCGGACACCCTCATTCTACCCCTGGACACCAACAGTTTCCACCTGGAGACCCTCAGTCTCCCTCTTGGATACCCTCAGTCTCCCCCTGGACACCCTCAGTCTCTCCCTGGAAATCCTCAATATCCCCCTGGACACCCTCAGTCTCTCCCTGGACACCCTCAGTCTCCCCCTGGACACCCTCAGTCTCCCCCTGGAAACCCTCAGTCTTCTGCTGGAAACCCTCAGTCTTACCCTGGACACCCTCAGTCTCCCCCTGGACACCCTCATTCTCCCCCTGGACACCCTCATTCTCCCCCGGACATCCTCAGTCTCCCCATGGACACAATCAGTCTCCACTCGGACACCCTCAGTATCACACGGACAACCTCAGTCTCTCCCCCGGACACCCTCAGTCTCCCCCTGGAAACCCTCAGTCTTCTCCTGGAAACCCTCAGTCTGCCCACCGGTCACCCTCAGTCTCCCCTGGAAACCTTCAGTCTCACACTGAACGCCCTCAGTCTCCCCTCGGACACCCTAAGCCTCCCCCAGAGCACTCTCGATCTTACCTCGGACACCCTCAGTCTCCACATTGAAACCCTCAGTCTCCCCCTAGACACACACAGTCTCCCCCCGGACACCCTCAGTCTCCCCCTTGACACCCGCATTCTCCCCGGAAACCCTCAGTCTCTCCTCGGACACCCTCAGTCTCCCACTCGGACACCCTCAGTCTCTCCCAGGACACCTCCGTTTCCCCCTCGGGCACCCTCAGTCTCCCACTCGGACACCCTCAGTCTCCAACGGACACCCTCAGTCTCCACCTGGACACCGTCAGACTCACCCTGGACACCCGCAGTCTCCCCCTCGTACAGCCTCAGTCTCCCCTCTGACACCCATATTTACCCCTGGACATCCTCAGTCTACCCTTTGACACCCTCAGTCTGCTCCGCGGACACCCTCAGTCTGTCCCTTGGGACCCTCATTCCCCAATTGGACACCCTCAATCTCCCCTGCACACCGTCTGTCTCCCCCTGGAAACCCTCAGTCTTCCCCCGGACACCCTCAGTCTCACCCTCGGACACCCTCATTCTACACCTGACACTCTCAATCTCCCCTTGGACACCCTCGGTCTCCTCTTGGACACCCTCAGTCTCACCCTCAGACACCCTCATTCTCCCCCAGACACCCTCATTCTCCCCCAGATACGCTCAGACACTCCCTGGATACCCACCGTCTACCCCACGGACACACACATTCTGCCCCTTGAGACCCTCATTCTCCCATCGGACACCCTCAGTCTCCCCAGAAAATCCTCAGTCTCCCCCTTAAACACCCTCAGTCTCCCCAGGAAACCCTTAGTCTCCCTCTCAGACACCCTCAGTCTCACACCGGACACCCTCAGTCTCATACTGGACACCCTCAGTCTCCCCAGGAAACCCTCTGTCTCCCCCTGGACACTCTCAGACTCACCCTGGACAACATCAGTCTCCCCCTGGATGCTCTCAGTCTCTAGTCGGACACTCTCAGTCTCCCCCTCGGACACCCTCAATCTCTGCCTGGACACCCTCAGTCTGCCCCTGGACACCCTCAGTCTCCCCTCGGACACCCTCAGTCTCCCCTGGAAACCTTCAGTCTCACACTGAACGCCCTCAGTCTCCCCTCGGACACCCTAAGCCTCCCCCAGAGCACTCTCGATCTTACCTCGGACACCCTCAGTCTCCACATTGAAACCCTCAGTCTCCCCCTAGACACACACAGTCTCCCCCCGGACACCCTCAGTCTCCCCCTTGACACCCGCATTCTCCCCGGAAACCCTCAGTCTCCCCTCGGACACCCTCAGTCTCCCACTCGGACACCCTCAGTCTCTCCCAGGACACCTCCGTTTCCCCCTCGGGCACCCTCAGTCTCCCACTCGGACACCCTCAGTCTCCAACGGACACCCTCAGTCTCCACCTGGACACCGTCAGACTCACCCTGGACACCCGCAGTCTCCCCCTCGTACAGCCTCAGTCTCCCCTCTGACACCCATATTTACCCCTGGACATCCTCAGTCTACCCTTTGACACCCTCAGTCTGCTCCGCGGACACCCTCAGTCTGTCCCTTGGGACCCTCATTCCCCAATTGGACACCCTCAATCTCCCCTGCACACCGTCTGTCTCCCCCTGGAAACCCTCAGTCTTCCCCCGGACACCCTCAGTCTCACCCTCGGACACCCTCATTCTACACCTGACACTCTCAATCTCCCCTTGGACACCCTCGGTCTCCTCTTGGACACCCTCAGTCTCACCCTCAGACACCCTCATTCTCCCCCAGACACCCTCATTCTCCCCCAGATACGCTCAGACACTCCCTGGATACCCACCGTCTACCCCACGGACACACACATTCTGCCCCTTGAGACCCTCATTCTCCCATCGGACACCCTCAGTCTCCCCAGAAAATCCTCAGTCTCCCCCTTAAACACCCTCAGTCTCCCCAGGAAACCCTTAGTCTCCCTCTCAGACACCCTCAGTCTCACACCGGACACCCTCAGTCTCATACTGGACACCCTCAGTCTCCCCAGGAAACCCTCTGTCTCCCCCTGGACACTCTCAGACTCACCCTGGACAACATCAGTCTCCCCCTGGATGCTCTCAGTCTCTAGTCGGACACTCTCAGTCTCCCCCTCGGACACCCTCAATCTCTGCCTGGACACCCTCAGTCTGCCCCTGGACACCCTCAGTCTCCCCTCGGACACCCACAGTCTCCCCATGGAAACCCTCAGTCTCCCCCTAGACACACACAGTCTCCCCCTGGACACCCTCAGTCTCACACCGGACACCCTCAGTCTCCCTATCGGACAACCTCAGTCTCTCCCTGGACATCCTCAGTCTCCACCTGGACACACTCATTCTCCCCCTCAGATATCCTCAGTCACCCCCGGACACCCTCAGTCTCCCCATGGAAACCCTCATTCTCCACCTAGACACACTCATCTCACCCTGGACACCCTCAGTCTCACCCTGGACACCCTCACACTCACACCTGACACACTCAGTCTCCCCTCGGAGACCCTCAGTCTCCTCCTGGACACCCTCAGTCTCACACCGGACACACTAAGTCTCTCCACGGACACCCTCAGTCTCCACCTCGGACCACCTCAGTCCACACCGGACACCCTCAGTCTCCCCTAGACACCCTCAGTATCCCACGAACACCCTCAGACTCCCCCTCGGACAACCTCAGTCTCACCCCAGACACCCTCAGTCTCCCCAAAGCCACAATTATTCTCTCGCTGGACACCCTCTGTCACCCCCTAGACACACACAGTCTCCTCCTGGGCACCCTCAGTCTCACCCTCGGACACCCTCAGTCTCCCCATGGACACACTCATCTCACCCTGGACATCCTCTGTCTCCCCTGGACACACTTTGTCTCAACCTGACACCCTCTGGCTCACCTGGGACACCCTCATTCTCCCCCCGGACACCCTCAGTATCCCTTCCAACCCCCTCAGTCTCCCTGGACACCCTCAGTATCCCTTCGGATCCCCTCAGCCTCCTTCTTGTATACCCTCAATCTCCCCCTGGAGAGCCTCAGTCTGCCCATGGTCACCCTCAGCCTCCCCTCGGACACCCTCAGTCTCCCCCTGGACACCCTAATTCTCCCCCGGACACCCTCAGTATCCCACGGACACCCTCAGTCTCCCCTCAGACAGCCTCAGTCTACCCCAGACACCCTCAGTCTCCAACTCGGACTACCTCAGTCCCCACCGGACACCCTCAGTCTCCCCTCGGACAACCTCAGTCTCCCCAGGAAACCATCAGTCTCCACCTCGGACAACCTCAGTCTCCCCTCAGACAACCTCAGTCTCAATTCGGACACCCGCAGTCTCCCCTCGGACACACTCATTCTCCCACTGGACACCCTCAGTCTCACACCGGACACCCTCAGTCTCACACCGGACACACTCAGTCTCCCCCAAGACACTCACAGTCTCCCCCTGGACACCCTCAGTCTCCCCATGGACACCCTCAGTCTCACACCGGACCCCCTCAGCCTCCCCCTTTTACACCCTCAATCTCCCCCGGACGGCCTCAGTCTACCCCTGGACACCCTCAGTCTCCCCCTGGACACCGTCAGTCTCACTCCGGACACCCTCAGTCTCCCCTCGGGCACCCTCAATCTCCCCCTGGACACCTTCAGTCTCCCCTTGGACACCCTCATTCTCCCATTGGACACCTTCAGTCTCCCCCTGGACACCCTCAGTCTTCCTCTGGACACCCCCATTCTCCCCCTGGACACCCTCATTCTCCCCCGGACATTCTCAGTCTCCCCATGGACACAATCAGTCTCCACTCGGACACCCTCAGTATCACACGGCCAACGTCAGTCTCTCCCCCGGACACCCTCAGTCTCCCCTTGGACACCCTCAGTCTCACACCTGACACACTCAGTCTCCCCTCGGAGACCCTCAGTCTCCCCCTGGACACCCTCATTCTCACACCAGACACCCTCAGTCTCCCCCAGACACCCTCAGCATCCCTTCGGACCCCCTCAGCCTCCCCCTTGTACACCCTCAATCTCCCCTGGACACCCTCAGTCTCACCCTCGGACACCCTCATTCGACCCCGGACACTCTCAGTCTCCCCTTGGACACCCTCAGTCTACCCCTGACACTCTCAGTCTCCCCTTGGACACCCTCAGTCTACCCCTGACACTCTCAATCTCCCCTTGGACACCCTCAGTCTCTCCCTGGACACCCTCAGTCTCCTCCTTGGACACCCTCAGTCTCCCTATTGGACACCCTCAGACTCGCCTCGGACCCCCTCAGCCTCCCCCTTTTACACCCTCAATCTCCCCCTGGACAGCCTCAGTCTACCCCTGCACACCCTCAGTCTCCCCCAGGAAACCCTCAGTCTCTCCCTCGTACACCTCAGTCTCCCGCTGGACAAACACAGTCTAAACCCGGAGACCCTCAGTCTCCCCTCGGACAACCTCAGTCTCCCACAGACAGCCTCAGTCTAACCCTGGACACTATCAGTCTCCTCGCAGAAACCCTCAGTCTCCGTTTTGCACACCCTAAGTCTCCCCCGCACACTCTCAGTCTCCCACTGGAGACCCTCAGTCTCAACACGGAGACCCTCATTATCTCCTCAGACACCTTCAGTCTCCCTCAAAACACCCCCAGTCTCCCCCTCGGACACCCTCAGTCTCTCCCTCGGACACCCTTAATCTCCCCCTGGACAAACTAAGTCTCCCCCTGGACACCCTCAGTCTCTCCCCAGACACCCTCTGTCTCCGTCTCGGACACCCTATGTCTCCCCCTGGACACCCTCAGTCTCCCCCTGGACACACTCATTCTCCCCTCAGACACCCTCATTCTACCCCTGGACACCAACAGTTTCCACCTGGAGACCCTCAGTCTCCCTCTTGGACACCCTCAGTCTCCCCCTGGACACCCTCAGTCTCTCCCTGGAAATCCTCAATATCCCCCTGGACACCCTCAGTCTCTCCCTGGACACCTCAGTCTCCCCCTGGACACCCTCAGTCTCCCCCTGGAAACCCTCAGTCTTCTCCTGGAAACCCTCAGTCTTACCCTGGACACCCTCAGTCTCCCCCTGGACACCCTCATTCTCCCCCTGGACACCCTCATTCTCCCCCGGACATCCTCAGTCTCCCCATGGACACAATCAGTCTCCACTCGGACACCCTCAGTATCACACGGACAACCTCAGTCTCTCCCCCGGACACCCTCAGTCTCCCCCTGGAAACCCTCAGTCTTCTCCTGGAAACCCTCAGTCTGCCCACCGGTCACTCTCAGTCACCCCTGGAAACCCTCAGTCTCACACTGAACGCCCTCAGTCTGCCCTCGGACACCCTAAGCCTCCCCCAGAGCACTCTCGATCTTACCTCGGACACCCTCAGTCTCCACATTGAAACCCTCAGTCTCCCCCTAGACACACACAGTCTCCCCCCGGACACCCTCAGTCTCCCCCTTGACACCCGCATTCTCCCCGGAAACCCTCAGTCTCCCCTCGGACACCCTCAGTCTCCCCCTTGGACACCCTCAGTCTATCCCAGGACACCCTCAGTTTCCCCCTCGGGCACCCTCAGTCTCCCACTCGGACACCCTCAGTCTCCAACGGACACCCTCAGTCCCCCCCTGGACACCGTCAGACTCACCCTGGACACCCACAGGCTCCCCCTCGTACAGCCTCAGTCTCCCCTCTGACACCCATATTTACCCCTGGACATCCTCAGTCTACCCTTTGACACCCTCAGTCTGCTCCGCGGACACCCTCAGTCTGTCCCTTGAGACCCTCATTCCCCAATTGGACACCCTCAATCTCCCCTGCACACTGTCTGTCTCCTCCTCGGACCCCCTCAGTCTCCCCTGGACACCCTCAGTCTCCCCCTGGAAACCCTCATTCTCCCCCTGGACATCCTCAGTCTCCCACTCAAACACCCTCAGTGTTCCCCTGGACACCCTCAGTCTCACACAGGACACCCTCAGTCTCCCCCTGCACACCCTCATTCTCTCCTCGGACATCCTCAGTCTCCCCCTTGACACCCGCAGTCTCCCCGGAAAACCTCAGTCTCCCCTCGGACACCCTCAGTCTCCCCCACGGACGCCCTAAGTCTCCCCCCTCGGACACCCTCAGTCTCCCCCTTGGACACCGTCAGTCTCTCCCAGATCACCCTCAGTCTCCCCCTCGGACACCCTCAGTCTCCCCCTCGGACACCCTCAGTCTCCCCTCCGGACACCCTCAGTCTCCCCCTGGACACCCTCAGTCTCCCCCTGGAAACCTTCATTCTCCCCCTGGACATCCTCAGTCTCCCACTCAACACCCTCAGTCTCCCCCTGGACACCCTCAGTCTCCCCCTGCACACCCTCATTCTCTCCTCGGACACCCTCAGTCTCCCCCTGGACACTGTCAGACTCACCTTGAACACCCTCAGTCTCCCTTCAGACACCCATATTTACCACTGGACATCCTCAGTCTACCATTTGAAACCCTCAGTCTGCTCCGCAGACACCCTCAGTCTGCCCCCTGGGACCCTCATTCTCCAATTGGACACCCTCAATCTCCCCCGGACACCCTCAGTATCCCTTCGGACCCCTTCAGCCTCCCCCTTTTACACCCTCAATCTCCCCCTGGACAGCCTCAGTCTACCCCTGCACACCCTCGGTCTCCCCCAGGAAACCCTCTGTCTCCCCCTCGTACACCTCAGTCTCCCGCTGGACAAACACAGTCTAAACCCGGAGACCCTCAGTCTCCCCTCGGACAACCTCAGTCTCCCGCAGACAGCCTCAGTCTAGCCGCAGACACTATCAGTCTCCCCGCGGACACCCTCAGTCTCCCCCGCACACTCTCAGTCTCCCACTGGAGACCCTCAGTCTCAACACGGAGACCCTCATTATCTCCTCAGACACCTTCAGTCTCCCTCAGGACACCCCCAGTCTCCCCCTCGGACACCCTCAGTCTCCCCGTCGGACACCCTCAATCTCAACCGGCACCCTCAATCTCCCCCTGGACAAACTAAGTCTCCCCCTGGACACCCTCAGTCTCCCCCGGACACCCTCAGTCTCCCCCTGCACACCCTCATTCTCTCCTCGGACACCCTCAGTCTCCCCCTGAACACCCTCAGTCTCCCCCTTGACACCCGCAGTCTCCCCGGAAAACCTCAGTCTCCCCTCGGACACCCTAGGTTTCCCCCCGGAAACCCTCATTCTCCCTCTGGACATCCTCAGTTTCCCACTCGAACACCCTCAGTCTCCCCCTGGACACCCTCAGTCTCCCCCGGACACCCTCAGTCTCCCCCTTGACACCCGCAGTCTCCCCGGAAAACCTCAGTCTCCCCTCGGACACCCTCAGTCTCACCCTCGGATGCCCTAAGTCTCCCCTCGGACACCCTCAGTCTCCCCCTTGGTCACCATCAGTCTCTCCCAGGTCACCCTCAGTCTCCCCCTCGGACACCCTCAGTCTCCCACTCGGACACCCTCAGTCTCCCCCTGGACAACCTCAGTCTCCCCCGCGGACACCCTCAGTCTCCCACTCGGACACCCTCAGTCTCCAACAGACACCCTCAGTCTCCCCCTGGACACCGTCAGACTCACCCTGGACACCCGCAGTCTCCCCCTCGTACAGCCTCAGTCTCCCCTCAGACACCCATATTTACCCCTGGACACCCTCAGTCTCTCCCTGGAAATCCTCAGTCTCCCCCTGGACACCCTCAGTCTCCCCCTGGACACCCTCAGTCTCACACTGGACACCCTCAGTCTCCCCTCGGACACCCTCAGCCTCCCCCTGCACACCCTCATTCTCTCCTCGGACACCCTCAGTCTCCCCCTGGACACCCTCAGTCTCCCCCTGGACACCCTCAGTCTCACACTGGACACCCTCAGTCTCCCCTCGGACACCCTCAGCCTCCCCCTGCACACCCTCATTCTCTCCTCGGACACCCTCAGTCTCCCCCTGGACAACCTCAGTCTCCCCCTCGGACACCGTCAGTCTCCCACTCGGACACCCTCAGTCTCCCCCTGGACACCGTCAGTCTCCCCCTGGACACTGTCAGACTCACCTTGAACACCCTCAGTCTCCCCTCAGACACCCATATTCACCCCTGGACATCCTCAGTCTACACTTTGACACCCTCAGTCTGCTCCGCGGACACCCTCAGTCTGTCCCTTGAGACCCTCATTCTCCAATCGGACACCCTCAATCTCCCCTGCACACCCTCTGTCTCCCTCTCGGACCCCCTCAGTCTCACACCGGACACCCTTAGTCTCCCCAGGAAACCCTCTGTCTCCTCCTGGACACTCTCAGACTCACCCTGGACAACATCAGACTCCCCCTGGACGCCCTCATTCTCTCCTCGGACACCCTCAGTCTCCCCCTCGGATACCCTCAATCTCTGCCTGGACACCCTCAGTCTGCCCCTGGACACCCTCAGTCTCCCCTCGGACACCCACAGTCTCCCCATGGAAACCCTCAGTCTGCCCCTAGACACACACAGTCTCCCCCTGGACACCCTCAGTCTCACCCTGGACATCCTCAGTCTCCACCTGGACACACTCATTCTCCCCCTCAGATATCCTCAGTCACCCCCAGACACCCTCGGTCTCCCCATGGAAACCCTCATTCTCCACCTAGACACACTCATCTCACCCTGGACACCCTCAGTCTCACCCTGGACACCCTCAGCCTCACACCTAACACACTCAGTCTCCCCTCGGAGACCCTCAGTCTCCTCCTGGACACCCTCAGTCTCACACCGGACACACTAAGTCTCTCCTCGGACACCCTCAGTCTCCACCTCGGACTACCTCAGTCTCACCCCAGACACCCTCAGTCTCACTCCGGACACCCTCAGTCTCCCCCTGGACATCCTCAGTCTCACCCTCGGACACCCTCAGTCTCCCCATGGACACACTCATCTCACCCTGGACATCCTCTGTCTCCCCTGGACACACTTAGTCTCAACCTGACACCCTCAGTCTCACCTGGGACACCCTCAGTCTCCCCCCGGACACCCTCTGTATCCCTTCCGACCCCCTCAGTCTCCCTTCGGAGACGCTCAGTCTCCCGCTGGACACCCTCAGTCTCACACCGGACACCCTCAGTCTCCCCTCGGACACCCTCAGTCTCCCCCGGACACCCTCAGTATCCCTTCGGATCCCCTCAGCCTCCCTCTTGTACACCCTCAATCTCCCCCTGGACAGCCTCAGTCTCCCCATGGACACCCTCAGCCTCCCCTCGGACACCCTCAGACTCCCCCTGGACACCCTAATTCTCCCCCGGACACCCTCAGTCTCCCTATTGGACATCCTCAGTCTCCCTACTGGACATCCTCAGTCTCCATTCGGACATCCTCATCTCCCCCTGGACACCCTCAGTCTCCCCCTGGACACCCTCAGTCTCCCCCTGGACACCCCTCAGTCTCCCCCTGGACACCCTCAGTCTCCCCCTGGACACCCCTCAGTCTCCCCCTGGACACCCTCAGTCTCCCCCTGGACACCCCTCAGTCTCCCCCTGGACACCCTCAGTCTCCCCCTGGACACCATCAGTCTCACACTGGACACACTCAAACTCTCCTCGGACAACCTCAGTCACCCCCAGACACCCTCAGTCTCCCCCGGACACCCTCATTCTCCCCCTGGACACCCTCAGTCTGCCCCCCGGTCACCCTCAGTCTCCCCTGGAAAACCTCAGTCTCACACTGAACACCCTCAGTCTCCCCTCGGAAACCCTCAGTCTCACACTGAACACCCTCAGTCTCCCCTCGGACACCCTAAGCCTCCCCCAGAGCACTCTCGATCTTACCTCGGACACCCTCAGTCTCCACATTGAAACCCTCAGTCTCCCCCTAGACACACACAGTCTCCCCCTGGACACCCTCAGTCTCCCCCTAGACACACACAGTCTCCCCCTGGACACCCTCAGTCTCCCCCTAGACAGAAACAGTCTCCCCCGGACACCCTCAGTCTCCCCCTTGACACCCGCATTCTCCCCGGAAACCCTCAGTCTCCCCTCGGACACCCTCAGTCTCCCCCTTGGACACCCTCAGTCTCTCCCAGGTCACCCTCAGTTTCCCACTCGGACACCCTCAGTCTCCCACTCGGACACCCTCAGTCTCCCACTCGGACACCCTCAGTCTCCAACGGTCACCCTCAGTCTCCACCTGGACACCGTCAGACTCACCCTGGACACCCACAGGCTCCCCCTCGTACAGCCTCAGTCTCCCCTCTGACACCCATATTTACCCCTGGACATCCTCAGTCTACCCTTTGACACCCTCAGTCTGCTCCGCGGACACCCTCAGTCTGTCCCTTGAGACCCTCATTCTCCAATTGGACACCCTCAATCTCCCCTGCACACCGTCTGTCTCCTCCTCGGACCCCCTCAGTCTCCCCTGGACACCCTCAGTCTCCCCCTGGAAACCCTCATTCTCCCCCTGGACATCCTCAGGCTCCCACTCGAACACCCTCAGTGTTCCCCTGAACACCCTCAGACTCTCCTCGAACACCCTCAGTCTCACACTGGACACCCTCAGGCTCTCCTCGGACACCCTCAGTCTGCCCCTGGACACTCTCAGTCTACAACTCGGACAGCCTCAGTCTCCCCCTGGACACCCTCAGTCCCACACCGTGCACCCTCAGTCTCCCCTCGGACACCCTCAATCTCCCCCTGGACACCCTCAGTCTCACACCGGACACCCTCAGTCTCCTCCTGGACATCCTCAGTCCCCCACTGCACACCCTCAGTCTCCCCCTCAGAAACCCTCATTCTCCCCTCGGACACCCTCATTCTACCCCTGGACTCCAACAGTATCCCCCTGGACACCCTCAGTCGCCCCTCGGACGCCCACAGTCTCCCTCGGACACCCTCAGTCTCCCCCTGGACACCCTAATTCTCCCCCGGACACCCTCAGTATCCCACGGACACCCTCAGTCTCCCCTCAGACAGCCTCACTCTACCCCAGACACCCTCAGTCTCCAACTCGGACTACCTCAGTCCCCACCGGACACCCTCAGTCTGCCCCAGTCACCCTCAGTATCCCACGGACACTCAGTCTCCCCTTCGGACAACGTAGTCTCACCCCAGACACCCTCAGTCTTCCCCTGGACACCATCAGTATCCCCCTCGGACACCCTCAGTCTACCCCTGGACACCATTAGTCTCCACCTCGGACACCCGCAGTCTCCCACTGGACACCCTCAGTCTCCCCTGGACACCCTCAGTCTCACCCTCGGACACCCGCAGTCTCCCACTAGACACCCACAGTCTCCCCTGGACACCCTCAGTCTCCCCTGGACACCCTCAGTCTCTCCCTGGACACCCTCAGACTCTCCCTGGATACCTAGAGTCTCCCAGACGGACACACACATTCTGCTCCTTGAGACCCTCATTCTCCCATCAGACACCCTCAGTCTCCCCAGAAAATCCTCAGTCTCCCCATTAAACACCCTCAGTCTCCCCAGGAAACCCTCCGTCTCCACCTGGACAACCTCAGTCTCCCCAGGAAACCCTCAGTCTCCCACTGGACACCCTCAGTCTTCCCCTGGACACCATCAGTATCCCCCTCGGACACCCGCCGTCTACCACTGGACACCCTCAGTCTCACCCTCGGACACCCTCAGTCTACCCCGGACACTCTCAGTCTCTCCTCGGACACCCTCAGTCTCCCCTGGACACCCTCAGTCTCTCCCTGGACACGCTCAGACTCTCCTTGGAAACCCACAGTCTCCCCCACGGACACACACATTCTGCCCCTTGAGACCCTCATTCTCCCATCGGACACCCTCAGTCTCCCCAGAAAATCCTCAGTCACCCCCTTAAATACACTCAGTCTCCCCAGGAAACCCTCTGTCTCCCCCTGGACACCCTTAGTCTCCCCAGGAAACCCTAGGTCTCCCCCTGGACACCCTCAGTCTCCCCCTGGACACCCTCGGTCTCCCCCTGGACACCCTCAGTCTCCTCCTGGACACCCTGATTCTCCCCCCGGACACCTTCAGTCTCCCTCAGACACCCTCAGTCTCCCCATTAACACCCTCAGTCTCCCATATGGACACCCACAGTCTTTCCCTGGACAACCTCAGTCTCCACTTGGAGACCCTCAGAGTCACTATTGGACACCCTCAGTCTCACACTCAACCCCGTTAGTCTTCCTTTTGGCCCCCACAGTCTCCCCTCGGACACCCTCAGTCTCCCCCAGGACAATACTCGGTCTCCCTCTGGACACACACTTTCTCTCACTGGAGACCCACAGTCTCCCCTCAACCTCCGTCTCCCCCATGGAACCCCTCAGTAACACACTAGACCTCCTCAGACACCACCTCGGACACCCTCAGTATCCCCCTGGACATCCTTTGTCTCACCCCCGGATACCGTCTGTCTCCCCCTGGACACCCTCATTATCCCATGGACAGCCTCAGTCTCCCCGCGGACACCCTCATTATCCCATGGACAGCCTCAGTCTCCCTCTCGAACACACTCAGTCTCCCCCCGACACCATCATTCTCTCCCTGGACCCCTCAGTCTCCCCCCCGACACCCTCACTCTCCCTCTCAGAAACCCTCTGTCTCCCTCTCGAACACACTCAGTCTCCCCCCGACACCATCAGACTCTCCCTGCACCCCTCAGTCTCCCCACTGACACCATCACTCTCCCCCTCAGACACCCTCAGTCTCCCCCTGGACATCCTCAGTCTCACTCGGATACCATCTGTCTCCCCCTGGACACCCTCATTATCCCATGGACTGCCTCAGTCTCCCTCTCGAACACACTCACTCTCCCCCGACACCATCATTCTCTCCCTGCACCCCTCAGTCTCCCCCCCGACACTCACTCTCCCTCTCAGAAACCCTCAGTCTCCCCCTGGACACCCTCAGTCTCCCCTCGGACACCCTCAGTCTCCCCCTGGACACCCTCAGTCTCCCACTGGACATCCTCAGTCTCCCCCTGGACACCCTCAGTCTCCCCTCGGACACCCTCAGTCTCCCCCTGGACACCCTCAGTCTCCCCTCGGACACCCTCAGTCTCCCCCTGGACACCCTCAGTCTCCCCTTTGACACCCTCAGTCTCACCCTCGGACGCCCTTAATCTCACCCAGACACCCTCAGTCACCCCTCGGACACCTTCACTCTCCACCGGGCACCCTCTGTCTCCCCCTGGAAACTCTCAGTCTCACCACGGACACCCTCTGTCTCCACTCGGACACCCTCAGTCTCCCACATGACACTATCAGTCTCCCTCTTGACACCCTCAGTCTCCCCCTGGACACCCTCAGTCTCTTCCCGGACACGCTCAGTCTCCCCCTTGACACCCTCAGTCTCTTCCCGGACACCCTCAGTCTCCCATTGAGACCCTCAGTCTCTTCCCGGACACCCTCAGTCTCCCATTGAGACCCTCAGTCTCCCCCTGGACACCCTCAGTCTCCTCCTGGACACCCTCAGTCTCCCCCTGGACACCCTCAGTCTCTTCCCGGACACGCTCAGTCTCCCCCTTGACACCCTCAGTCTCTTCCCGGACACCCGCAGTCTCCCATTGAGACCCTCAGTCTCTTCCCGGACACCCTCAGTCTCCCATTGAGACCCTCAGTCTCCCCCTGGACACCCTCAGTCTCCTCCTGGACACCCTCAGTCTCCCCCTTGACACACTCAGTGTCTCCCTGGACACCCACAGTCTCCCCCTTGATACCCTCAGTCTCTTCCCGGACACCCTCAGTCTCCCTTGAGACCCTCAGTCTCCCTTTCGGACACCCTCAGTCTCCCCTTTGGACAAATTCAGCCTCCCCCTTGACACCCTCAGTCTCCCCCTTGACACCCTCAGTCTCCCCCTGGACACCCTCAGTCTCCCCCCTGGAAACCCTCTATCTCTCCTGGACCCATAAAGTCTCCCCTCTTCCAAGGTCTCACCCCAAACACCCACCATCTCCCCTCCGATCATCCTCAGTCTCCCCCTGGACACCCTCAGTCTCCCCCTGGACACCCTCAGTCTCCCCCTGGACACCCTCAGTCACCCCCTGGACACCCGCAGTCTCCCCCGGGACACCCTCAGTCTCCCCTCGGACACCTTCAGTCTCCCGCTCAGACACCCTCAGTCTCCCCCTGGACACCCTCAGTCTCCCCCTGGACACCCTCAGTCGCCCCCGGACACCCTCGGTCTCACCTCGGACACCCTCAGCCTCACACCTGACACCCTCAGTCTCACCCCGGACACCCTCAGCCTCACCCCGGACACCCTCAGTCTCCCCCTGGACACCCTCAGATTCCTCCTGGACACCCTCTGTCTCCCCCGGAACACACAGTCTCTCCCTGGTCACACTCAGTCTCCCCTGCGGACACACTCAGTCTACCCTGCGGACACACTCAGTCTCCCCCTGGACACCCTCAGTCTCCCCCGCGAACACACTCAGTCTCCCCCGGGACACACTCAGTCTCCCCCTGGACACACTCAGTCTCCCCCGGGACACACTCAGTCTCCCCCTGGACACACTCAGTCTCCCCTGCGGACACACTCAGTCTACCCTGCGGACACACTCAGTCTCCCCCTGGACACCCTCAGTCTCCCCCGCGAACACACTCAGTCTCCCCCGGGACACACTCAGTCTCCCCCTGGACACACTCAGTCTACCCTGCGGACACACTCAGTGTCCCCCTGGACACCCTCAGTCTCCCCCGCGAACACACTCAGTCTCCCCTGCGGAAACCCTCAGTCTCCCCCTGGAAAACACAGTCTCTCCCTGGACACCCTCAGTCTCCCCTTGAGATCATCATTCTCCCATCGGACACACTCAGTACCCGCAGGACTCACTCAATCTCCCCTCGGACACCCTCAGTCTCCCCTCGGACACCCTCAGTCTCCCTTGGAGCACTCAGTCTCCCCCGGGACACCCTCAGTCTCCCCTCGGACACCTTCAGTCTCCCATCGGACACCCTCAGTTTCCCACTGGACATCCTCAGTCATCCCCTCGGACACCCTCAGTCTCCCCAGGACACCCTCAATCTCCCCATCGGACACCCTCAGTCTCCCCCTGGACAGTCGTTGGAATCCCATGGACACCCTCAATCTCCCCATCGGGCACACTCAGTCTGCCCCAGACACATTCACTCTCCCCCTTGGACACCCTCAGTCTCCCCTCGGACACAGTCACCCACGATCACCCTCAGTCTCCCCCAGACACCCTCAATCTCCCCTCGGACACAGTCAGTCTCCCCCAGACACCCTCAGTCTCCCCCAGACACCCTCAGTCTCCCCCAGGCACCCTCAGACTCCCCCGGACACACTCAGTCTCCCCTTGGACACACTCAGTCATCCCCGGTCACCCTCAGTCTCCCACTTGGACACCCTCAGTCTCCCCTCGACACCCTCAGTCTCCCATTGGATGCCCTCAGTCTGCCCCTGGACACACTCATTCTCCCCTGGACACCCTCAGCCTCCCCCTCGGACACCCTCATTCTCCACTCGGACACCCTCAGTCTCCCCCAGACACCCTCAGTCTCCCCTGGACACCCTCAATCTCCCCCTGGACACACACAATGTCCCCGTGTACGCCCGCAGTCTCCCCTCAAAACCCTCAGTCTCTCCCGCACACCCTCAGTCTCCCCCGTATACCCTAGGTCTCCCCCTTGAGACCCTCAGTCTCCCCGCGGACACCCTCAGTCTCCCCTCGGACACCCTCAGTCTCCCCCTGGACACCCTCAGTCTCCACACGGACACCCTCAGTCTCTACCCTGAACACTCAAAGTCTCCCTCCGGACACACTCAGTCTCCCACTGACACCCACAGCCTCCCCCGGACACCCTCAGTCTCCCCTCGGACAACCTCAGTCTCCCTATCGGACTACCTCAGTCTCCCCATTGGACCACCTCAGTCTCTTCCTGGATACCCTCAGTCTCCTCTGGACACCCTCAGTCTCCCCTTGGACATCCTCAGTCTCCTCCGGATATCCTCAGTCTCCTCCGGACACCCCCAGTCTCCCCCTGGACACCCTCAGTCTCACCCCGGACACCATCAGTCTCCCCGCGGACACCCTCAATCTCCACTCGGACTCCCTCAGTCTCTCCCCTGACACCCTCAGTCTCCCCCTCGGACCCCCTCAGTCTCCCCCTGGACACCCTCAGTCTCACCGCGGACACCGTCAGTCTCCCTCGTGGACCCTCTCAGTCTCCCCCCAGACACCCTCAATCTCCCCCTTGGACTCCCTCAGTCTCCCCCTGGACACCCTCAGTCTCCCCTTTGACACCCTCAGTCTCACCCTCGGACGCCCTTAATCTCACCCAGACACCCTCAGTCACCCCTCGGACACCTTCACTCTCCACCGGTCACCCTCTGTCTCCCCCTGGAAACTCTCAGTCTCACCACGGACACCCTCTGTCTCCACTCGGACACCCTCAGTCTCCCACATGACACTATCAGTCTCCCTCTTGACACCCTCAGTCTCTTCCCAGACACCCTCAGTCTCTTCCCGGACACGCTCAGTCTCCCCCTTGACACCCTCAGTCTCTTCCCGGACACCCTCAGTCTCCCATTGAGACCCTCAGTCTCTTCCCGGACACCCTCAGTCTCCCATTGAGACCCTCAGTCTCCCCCTGGACACCCTCAGTCTCCTCCTGGACACCCTCAGTCTCCCCCTGGACACCCTCAGTCTCTTCCCGGACACGCTCAGTCTCCCCCTTGACACCCTCAGTCTCTTCCCGGACACCCTCAGTCTCCCATTGAGACCCTCAGTCTCTTCCCGGACACCCTCAGTCTCCCATTGAGACCCTCAGTCTCCCCCTGGACACCCTCAGTCTCCTCCTGGACACCCTCAGTCTCCCCCTGGACACCCTCAGTCTCTTCCCGGACACGCTCAGTCTCCCCCTTGACACCCTCAGTCTCTTCCCGGACACCCTCAGTCTCCCATTGAGACCCTCAGTCTCTTCCCGGACACCCTCAGTCTCCTATTGAGACCCTCAGTCTCACTCTTGACACCCTCAGTCTCCTCCTGGACACCCTCAGTCTCCCCCTTGACACACTCAGTGTCTCCCTGGACACCCACAGTCTCCCCCTTGACTCCCTCAGTCTCTTCCCGGACACGCTCAGTCTCCCTTGAGACCCTCAGTCTCCCTTTCGGACACCCTCAGTCTCCCCTTCGGACAAATTCAGCCTCCCCCTTGACACCCTCAGTCTCCCCCTTGACACCCTCAGTCTCCCTTGAGACCCTCAGTCTCCCTTTCGGACACCCTCAGTCTCCCCTTCGGACAAATTCAGCCTCCCCCTTGACACCCTCAGTCTCCCCCTTGACACCCTCAGTCTCCCCCTTGACACCCTCAGTCTCCCCCCTGGAAACCCTCTATCTCTCCTGGACCCATAAAGTCTCCCCTCTTCCAAGGTCTCACCCTAAACACCCACCATTTCCCCTCCGATCATCCTCAGTCTCCCCCTGGACACCCTCAGTCTCCCCCTGGACACCCTCAGTCTCCCCCTGGACACCCTCAGTCACCCCCTGGACACCCTCAGTCTCCCCCGGGACACCCTCAGTCTCCCCTCGGACACCTTCAGTCTCCCGCTCGGACACCCTCAGTCTCCCCCTGGACACCCTCAGTCTCCCCCTGGACACCCTCAGTCGCCCCCGGACACCCTCGGTCTCACCTCGGACACCCTCAGCCTCACACCTGACACCCTCAGTCTCACCCCGGACACCCTCAACCTCACCCCGGACACCCTCAGTCTCCCCCTGGACACCCTCAGATTCCTCCTGGACACCCTCTGTCTCCCCCGGAACACACAGTCTCTCCCTGGTCACACTCAGTCTCCCCTGCGGACACACTCAGTCTACCCTGCGGACACACTCAGTCTCCCCCTGGACACCCTCAGTCTCCCCCGCGAACACACTCAGTCTCCCCCGGGACACACTCAGTCTCCCCCTGGACACACTCAGTCTCCCCCGGGACACACTCAGTCTCCCCCTGGACACACTCAGTCTCCCCTGCGGACACACTCAGTCTACCCTGCGGACACACTCAGTCTCCCCCTGGACACCCTCAGTCTCCCCCGCGAACACACTCAGTCTCCCCCGGGACACACTCAGTCTCCCCCTGGACACACTCAGTCTATCCTGCGGACACACTCAGTGTCCCCCTGGACACCCTCAGTCTCCCCCGCGAACACACTCAGTCTCCCCTGCGGAAACCCTCAGTCTCCCCCTGGAAAACACAGTCTCTCCCTGGACACCCACAGTCTCCCCTTGAGATCATCATTCTCCCATCGGACACACTCAGTACCCGCAGGACTCACTCAATCTCCCCTCGGACACCCTCAGTCTCCCCTCGGACACCCTCAGTCTCCCCTCGGACACCCTCAGTCTCCCTTGGAGCACTCAGTCTCCCCCGGGACACCCTCAGTCTCCCCTCGGACACCTTCAGTCTCCCGCTCGGACACCCTCAGTCTCCCCCTGGACACCCTCAGTCTCCCCCTGGACACCCTCAGTCGCCCCGGACACCCTCAGTCTCACCTCGGACACCCTCATCCTCACACCTGACACCCTCAGTCTCACCCCGGACACCCTCAGCCTCACCCCTGACACCCTCAGTCTCCCCCTGGACACCCTCAGTCTCCCCCTGGACACCCTCAGTCACCCCCTGGACACCCTCAGTCTCCCCCTGGACACCCTCAGTCTCCCCGTTTTCACCCTCAGTCTCCCCCTGTTCACCCACAGTCTCCCCCTGTTCACCCTCAGTCTCCCCCTGGACACCCTCAGTATCCCCTTGGACACCTTCAGTATCACCTTGGACACCCTCAGTCTCCCCCTGTTCACCCTCAGTCTCCCCCGGGACACCCTCAGTCTCCCCGTGGACACCCTCAGTCTCCCCCTCTTCACCCACAGTCTCCTTCTGGACTCCCTCAGTCTCCCCCTTGGACACCCGCAGTCTCCCCCGGAAAACCTCAGTCTCACGCTGGACACCCTCAGTCTCCCCCTTGAGACCATCAGTCTCCCCGTCGGGCACCCTCAGTCTCCCCTTGGACACCTTCAGTCTACCCCTGGACATCCTCGGTCTCCCTCTGGACACCCACAGTCTCCCGCTGGAGACGCTCAGTAACACTCTGGACCCCCTTATACACCACCACCGACACCCTCTGTCTCCCCCTGGACACCCCCATTATCCCCTGGACAGCCTCAGTCACCCCCTCGGACACTCTCAGTCTCCCCCCCGACACCCTCACTCTCCCTCTCGGACACCCTCAGTCTCCCCCGGAAAACCTCAGTCTCACCCTGGACACCCTCAGTCTCCCCCTTGAGACCATCAGTCTCCCCGTCGGGCACCCTCAGTCTCCCCTTGGACACCTTCAGTCTACCCCTGGACATCCTCGGTCTCCCTCTGGACACCCACAGTCTCCTGCTGGAGACGCTCAGTAACACACTGGACCCCCTTATACACCACCACCGACACCCCCTGTCTCCCCCTGGACACCCCCATTATCCCCTGGACAGCCTCAGTCACTCCCTCGGACACTCTCAGTCTCCCCTCCGACACCCTCACTCTCCCTCTCAGACACCCTCAGACTCCCAATGCACCCCCATTGTCTCCCCCTGGACAGTCTCAGTCTCCCCCTGGGCACCCTCTGTACTCCCCCTCGGACACCCTCAATGTCTCCCTGGACACCCTCAGTCTCCCCCTGGTCAGTCTTTGTAATCCCATGGACACCCTCAGTCTCCCACGCGGACACCCTCAGTCTGCCCCTTGAGATCCACATTCTCCCATCGGACACCCTCAGTTTCCCACTGGACATCCTCAGTCATCCCCTCGGACACCCTCAGTCTCCCCAGGACACCCTCAATCTCCCCATCGGACACCCTCAGTCTCCCCCTGGACAGTCGTTGGAATCCCATGGACACCCTCAATCTCCCCATCGGGCACACTCAGTCTGCCCCAGACACATTCACTCTCCCCCTTGGACACCCTCAGTCTCCCCTCAGACACAGTCACCCACGATCACCCTCAGTCTCCCCCAGACACCCTCAATCTCCCCTCGGACACAGTCAGTCTCCCCCAGTCACCCTCAGTCTCCCCCAGACACCCTCAGTCTCCCCCAGGCACCCTCAGACTCCCCCGGACACACTCAGTCTCCCCTTGGACACACTCAGTCATCCCCGGTCACCCTCAGTCTCCCACTTGGACACCCTCAGTCTCCCCTCGACACCCTCAGTCTCCCATTGGATGCCCTCAGTCTGCCCCTGGACACACTCATTCTCCCCTGGACACCCTCAGCCTCCCCCTCGGACACCCTCATTCTCCACTCGGACACCCTCAGTCTCCCCCAGACACCCTCAGTCTCCCCTGGACACCCTCAATCTCCCCCTGGACACACACAATGTCCCCGTGTACGCCCGCAGTCTCCCCTCAAAACCCTCAGTCTCTCCCGCACACCCTCAGTCTCCCCCGTATACCCTAGGTCTCCCCCTTGAGACCCTCAGTCTCCCCGCGGACACCCTCAGTCTCCCCTCGGACACCCTCAGTCTCCCCCTGGACACCCTCAGTCTCCACACGGACACCCTCAGTCTCTACCCTGAACACTCAAAGTCTCCCTCCGGACACACTCAGTCTCCCACTGACACCCACAGCCTCCCCCGGACACCCTCAGTCTCCCCTTGGACAACCTCAGTCTCCCTATCGGACTACCTCAGGCTCCCCATCGGACCACCTCAGTCTCTTCCTGGATACCCTCAGTCTCCTCTGGACACCCTCAGTCTCCCCTTGGACATCCTCAGTCTCCTCCGGATATCCTCAGTCTCCTCCGGACACCCCCAGTCTCCCCCTGGACACCCTCAGTCTCACCCCGGACACCATCAGTCTCCCCGCGGACACCCTCAATCTCCACTCGGACTCCCTCAGTCTCTCCCCTGACACCCTCAGTCTCCCCCTCGGACCCCCTCAGTCTCCCCCTGGACACCCTCAGTCTCACCGCGGACACCCTCAGTCTCCCTCGTGGACCCTCTCAGTCTCCCCCCAGACACCCTCAATCTCCCCCTTGGACTCCCTCAGTCTCCCCCTGGACACCCTCAGTCTCCCCTTTGACACCCTCAGTCTCACCCTCGGATGCCCTTAATCTCACCCAGACACCCTCAGTCACCCCTCGGACACCTTCACTCTCCACCGGTCACCCTCTGTCTCCCCCTGGAAACTCTCAGTCTCACCACGGACACCCTCTGTCTCCACTCGGACACCCTCAGTCTCCCACATGACACTATCAGTCTCCCTCTTGACACCCTCAGTCTCTTCCCGGACACCCTCAGTCTCTTCCCGGACACGCTCAGTCTCCCCCTTGACACCCTCAGTCTCTTCCCGGACACCCTCAGTCTCCCATTGAGACCCTCAGTCTCTTCCCGGACACCCTCAGTCTCCCATTGAGACCCTCAGTCTCCCCCTGGACACCCTCAGTCTCCTCCTGGACACCCTCAGTCTCCCCCTGGACACCCTCAGTCTCTTCCCGGACACGCTCAGTCTCCCCCTTGACACCCTCAGTCTCTTCCCGGACACCCTCAGTCTCCCATTGAGACCCTCAGTCTCTTCCCGGACACCCTCAGTCTCCCATTGAGACCCTCAGTCTCCCCCTGGACACCCTCAGTCTCCTCCTGGACACCCTCAGTCTCCCCCTGGACACCCTCAGTCTCTTCCCGGACACGCTCAGTCTCCCCCTTGACACCCTCAGTCTCTTCCCGGACACCCTCAGTCTCCCATTGAGACCCTCAGTCTCTTCCCGGACACCCTCAGTCTCCCATTGAGACCCTCAGTCTCACTCTTGACACCCTCAGTCTCCTCCTGGACACCCTCAGTCTCCCCCTTGACACACTCAGTGTCTCCCTGGACACCCACAGTCTCCCCCTTGACACGCTCAGTCTCTTCCCGGACACGCTCAGTCTCCCTTGAGACCCTCAGTCTCCCTTTCGGACACCCTCAGTCTCCCCTTCGGACAAATTCAGCCTCCCCCTTGACACCCTCAGTCTCCCCCTTGACACCCTCAGTCTCCCTTGAGACCCTCAGTCTCCCTTTCGGACACCCTCAGTCTCCCCTTCGGACAAATTCAGCCTCCCCCTTGACACCCTCAGTCTCCCCCTTGACACCCTCAGTCTCCCCCTTGACACCCTCAGTCTCCCCCCTGGAAACCCTCTATCTCTCCTGGACCCATAAAGTCTCCCCTCTTCCAAGGTCTCACCCCAAACACCCACCATCTCCCCTCCGATCATCCTCAGTCTCCCCCTGGACACCCTCAGTCTCCCCCTGGACACCCTCAGTCTCCCCCTGGACACCCTCAGTCACCCCCTGGACACCCTCAGTCTCCCCCGGGACACCCTCAGTCTCCCCTCGGACACCTTCAGTCTCCCGCTCGGACACCCTCAGTCTCCCCCTGGACACCCTCAGTCTCCCCCTGGACACCCTCAGTCGCCCCCGGACACCCTCGGTCTCACCTCGGACACCCTCAGCCTCACACCTGACACCCTCAGTCTCACCCCGGACACCCTCAGCCTCACCCCGGACACCCTCAGTCTCCCCCTGGACACCCTCAGATTCCTCCTGGACACCCTCTGTCTCCCCCGGAACACACAGTCTCTCCCTGGTCACACTCAGTCTCCACTGCGGACACACTCAGTCTACCCTGCGGACACACTCAGTCTCCCCCTGGACACCCTCAGTCTCCCCCGGGACACACTCAGTCTCCCCCTGGACACACTCAGTCTCCCCCGGGACACACTCAGTCTCCCCCTGGACACACTCAGTCTCCCCTGCGGACACACTCAGTCTACCCTGCGGACACACTCAGTCTCCCCCTGGACACCCTCAGTCTCCCCCGCGAACACACTCAGTCTCCCCCGGGACACACTCAGTCTCCCCCTGGACACACTCAGTCTACCCTGCGGACACACTCAGTGTCCCCCTGGACACCCTCAGTCTCCCCCGCGAACACACTCAGTCTCCCCTGCGGAAACCCTCAGTCTCCCCCTGGAAAACACAATCTCTCCCTGGACACCCTCAGTCTCCCCTTGAGATCATCATTCTCCCATCGGACACACTCAGTACCCGCAGGACTCACTCAATCTCCCCTCGGACACCCTCAGTCTCCCCTCGGACACCCTCAGTCTCCCTTGGAGCACTCAGTCTCCCCCGGGACACCCTCAGTCTCCCCTCGGACACCTTCAGTCTCCCGCTCGGACACCCTCAGTCTCCCCCTGGACACCCTCAGTCTCCCCCTGGACACCCTCAGTCGCCCCCGGACACCCTCGGTCTCACCTCGGACACCCTCAGCCTCACACCTGACACCCTCAGTCTCACCCCGGACACCCTCAGCCTCACCCCTGACACCCTCAGTCTCCCCCTGGACACCCTCAGTCTCCCCCTGGACACCCTCAGTCACCCCCTGGACACCCTCAGTCACCCCCTGGACACCCTCAGTCTCCCCCTGGACACCCTCAGTCTCCCCGTTTTCACCCTCAGTCTCCCCCTGTTCACCCACAGTCTCCCTCTGTTCACCCTCAGTCTCCCCCTGGACACCCTCAGTATCCCCTTGGACACCTTCAGTATCACCTTGGACACCCTCAGTCTCCCCCTGTTCACCCTCAGTCTCCCCCGGGACACCCTCAGTCTCCCCGTGGACACCCTCAGTCTCCCCCTGTTCACCCACAGTCTCCCCCTGTTCACCCTCAGTCTCCCCCTGGACACCCTCAGTATCCCCTTGGACACCTTCAGTATCACCTTGGACACCCTCAGTCTCCCCCTGTTCACCCTCAGTCTCCCCCGGGACACCCTCAGTCTCCCCGTGAACACCCTCAGTCTCCCCCTCTTCACCCACAGTCTCCATCTGGACTCCCTCAGTCTCCCCCTTGGACACCCGCAGTCTCCCCCGGAAAACCTCAGTCTCACGCTGGACACCCTCAGTCTCCCCCTTGAGACCATCAGTCTCCCCGTCGGGCACCCTCAGTCTCCCCTTGGACACCTTCAGTCTACCCCTGGACATCCTCGGTCTCCCTCTGGACACCCACAGTCTCCCGCTGGAGACGCTCAGTAACACTCTGGACCCCCTTATACACCACCACCGACACCCTCTGTCTCCCCCTGGACACCCCCATTATCCCCTGCACAGCCTCAGTCACCCCCTCGGACACTCTCAGTCTCCCCCCCGACACCCTCACTCTCCCTCTCGGACACCCTCAGTCTCCCCCGGAAAACCTCAGTCTCACCCTGGACACCCTCAGTCTCCCCCTTGAGACCATCAGTCTCCCCGTCGGGCACCCTCAGTCTCCCCTTGGACACCTTCAGTCTACCCCTGGACATCCTCGGTCTCCCTCTGGACACCCACAGTCTCCTGCTGGAGACGCTCAGTAACACACTGGACCCCCTTATACACCACCACCGACACCCCCTGTCTCCCCCTGGACACCCCCATTATCCCCTGGACAGCCTCAGTCACTCCCTCGGACACTCTCAGTCTCCCCTCCGACACCCTCACTCTCCCTCTCAGACACCCTCAGACTCCCAATGCACCCCCATTGTCTCTCCCTGGACACCCTCAGTCTCCCCCTGGTCAGTCTTTGTAATCCCATGGACACCCTCAGTCTCCCACGCGGACACCCTCAGTCTGCCCCTTGAGATCCACATTCTCCCATCGGACACCCTCAGTTTCCCACTGGACATCCTCAGTCATCCCCTCGGACACCCTCAGTCTCCCCAGGACACCCTCAATCTCCCCATCGGACACCCTCAGTCTCCCCCTGGACAGTCGTTGGAATCCCATGGACACCCTCAATCTCCCCATCGGGCACACTCAGTCTGCCCCAGACACATTCACTCTCCCCCTTGGACACCCTCAGTCTCCCCTCGGACACAGTCACCCACGATCACCCTCAGTCTCCCCCAGACACCCTCAATCTCCCCTCGGACACAGTCAGTCTCCCCCAGACACCCTCAGTCTCCCCCAGACACCCTCAGTCTCCCCCAGGCACCCTCAGACTCCCCCGGACACACTCAGTCTCCCCTTGGACACACTCAGTCATCCCCGGTCACCCTCAGTCTCCCACTTGGACACCCTCAGTCTCCCCTCGACACCCTCAGTCTCCCATTGGATGCCCTCAGTCTGCCCCTGGACACACTCATTCTCCCCTGGACACCCTCAGCCTCCCCCTCGGACACCCTCATTCTCCACTCGGACACCCTCAGTCTCCCCCAGACACCCTCAGTCTCCCCCAGACACCCTCAGTCTCCCCTGGACACCCTCAATCTCCCCCTGGACACACACAATGTCCCCGTGTACGCCCGCAGTCTCCCCTCAAAACCCTCAGTCTCTCCCGCACACCCTCAGTCTCCCCCGTATACCCTAGGTCTCCCCCTTGAGACCCTCAGTCTCCCCGCGGACACCCTCAGTCTCCCCTCGGGCACCCTCAGTCTCCCCCTGGACACCCTCAGTCTCCACACGGACACCCTCAGTCTCTACCCTGAACACTCAAAGTCTCCCTCCGGACACACTCAGTCTCCCACTGACACCCACAGCCTCCCCCGGACACCCTCAGTCTCCCCTCGGACAACCTCAGTCTCCCTATCGGACTACCTCAGGCTCCCCATCGGACCACCTCAGTCTCTTCCTGGATACCCTCAGTCTCCTCTGGACACCCTCAGTCTCCCCTTGGACATCCTCAGTCTCCTCCGGATATCCTCAGTCTCCTCCGGACACCCCCAGTCTCCCCCTGGACACCCTCAGTCTCACCCCGGACACCATCAGTCTCCCCGCGGACACCCTCAATCTCCACTCGGACTCCCTCAGTCTCTCCCCTGACACCCTCAGTCTCCCCCTCGGACCCCCTCAGTCTCCCCCTGGACACCCTCAGTCTCACCGCGGACACCCTCAGTCTCCCTCGTGGACCCTCTCAGTCTCCCCCCAGACGCCCTCAATCTCCCCCTTGGACTCCCTCAGTCTCCCCCTGGACACCCTCAGTCTCCCCTTTGACACCCTCAGTCTCACCCTCGGACGCCCTTAATCTCACCCAGACACCCTCAGTCACCCCTCGGACACCTTCACTCTCCACCGGGCACCCTCTGTCTCCCCCTGGAAACTCTCAGTCTCACCACGGACACCCTCTGTCTCCACTCGGACACCCTCAGTCACCCACATGACACTATCAGTCTCCCTCTTGACACCCTCAGTCTCTTCCCGGACACCCTCAGTCTCTTCCCGGACACCCTCAGTCTCCCATTGAGACCCTCAGTCTCTTCCCGGACACCCTCAGTCTCCCATTGAGACCCTCAGTCTCCCCCTGGACACCCTCAGTCTCCTCCTGGACACCCTCAGTCTCCCCCTGGACACCCTCAGTCTCTTCCCGGACACGCTCAGTCTCCCCCTTGACACCCTCAGTCTCTTCCCGGACACCCTCAGTCTCCCATTGAGACCCTCAGTCTCTTCCCGGACACCCTCAGTCTCCCATTGAGACCCTCAGTCTCCCCCTGGACACCCTCAGTCTCCTCCTGGACACCCTCAGTCTCCCCCTGGACACCCTCAGTCTCTTCCCGGACACGCTCAGTCTCCCCCTTGACACCCTCAGTCTCTTCCCGGACACCCTCAGTCTCCCATTGAAACCCTCAGTCTCTTCCCGGACACCCTCAGTCTCCCATTGAGACCCTCAGTCTCACTCTTGACACCCTCAGTCTCCTCCTGGACACCCTCAGTCTCCCCCTTGACACACTCAGTGTCTCCCTGGACACCCACAGTCTCCCCCTTGACACCCTCAGTCTCTTCCCGGACACGCTCAGTCTCCCTTGAGACCCTCAGTCTCCCTTTCGGACACCCTCAGTCTCCCCTTCGGACAAATTCAGCCTCCCCCTTGACACCCTCAGTCTCCCCCTTGACACCCTCAGTCTCCCCCTTGACACCCTCAGTCTCCCCCTGGACACCCTCAGTCTCGCCCCTGACACCCTCAGTCTCCCCCCTGGAAACCCTCTATCTCTCCTGGACCCATAAAGTCTCCCCTCTTCCAAGGTCTCACCCCAAACACCCACCATCTCCCCTCCGATCATCCTCAGTCTCCTCCTGGACACCCTCAGTCTCCCCCTGGACACCCTCAGTCTCCCCCTGGACACCCTCAGTCACCCCCTGGACACCCTCAGTCTCCACCGGGACACCCTCAGTCTCCCCTCGGACACCTTCAGTCTCCCGCTCGGACACCCTCAGTCTCCCCCTGGACACCCTCAGTCTCCCCCTGGACACCCTCAGTCGCCCCCGGACACCCTCAGTCTCACCTCGGACACCCTCAGCCTCACACCTGACACCCTCAGTCTCACCCCGGACACCCTCAGCCTCACCCCTGACACCCTCAGTCTCCCCCTGGACACCCTCAGACTCGTCCTGGACACCCTCTGTCTCCCCCGGAACACACAGTCTCTCCCTGGTCACACTCAGTCTCCCCTGCGGACACACTCAGTCTCCCCCTGGACACCCTCAGTCTCCCCCGCGAACACACTCAGTCTCCCCCGGGACACACTCAGTCTGCCCCTGGACACACTCAGTCTCCCCCGGGACACACTCAGTCTCCCCCTGGACACACTCAGTCTCCCCTGTGGACACACGCAGTCTACCCTGCGGACACACTCAGTCTCCCCCTGGACACCCTCAGTATCCCCTTGGACACCTTCAGTATCACCTTGGACACCCTCAGTCTCCCCCTGTTCACCCTCAGTCTCCCCCGGGACACCCTCAGTCTCCCCGTGAACACCCTCAGTCTCCCCCTCTTCACCCACAGTCTCCTTCTGGACTCCCTCAGTCTCCCCCTTGGACACCCGCAGTCTCCCCCGGAAAACCTCAGTCTCACGCTGGACACCCTCAGTCTCCCCCTTGAGACCATCAGTCTCCCCGTCGGGCACCCTCAGTCTCCCCTTGGACACCTTCAGTCTACCCCTGGACATCCTCGGTCTCCCTCTGGACACCCACAGTCTCCCGCTGGAGACGCTCAGTAACACTCTGGACCCCCTTATACACCACCACCGACACCCTCTGTCTCCCCCTGGACACCCCCATTATCCCCTGCACAGCCTCAGTCACCCCCTCGGACACTCTCAGTCTCCCCCCCGACACCCTCACTCTCCCTCTCGGACACCCTCAGTCTCCCCCGGAAAACCTCAGTCTCACCCTGGACACCCTCAGTCTCCCCCTTGAGACCATCAGTCTCCCCGTCGGGCACCCTCAGTCTCCCCTTGGACACCTTCAGTCTACCCCTGGACATCCTCGGTCTCCCTCTGGACACCCACAGTCTCCTGCTGGAGACGCTCAGTAACACACTGGACCCCCTTATACACCACCACCGACACCCCCTGTCTCCCCCTGGACACCCCCATTATCCCCTGGACAGCCTCAGTCACTCCCTCGGACACTCTCAGTCTCCCCTCCGACACCCTCACTCTCCCTCTCAGACACCCTCAGACTCCCAATGCACCCCCATTGTCTCTCCCTGGACACCCTCAGTCTCCCCCTGGTCAGTCTTTGTAATCCCATGGACACCCTCAGTCTCCCACGCGGACACCCTCAGTCTGCCCCTTGAGATCCACATTCTCCCATCGGACACCCTCAGTTTCCCACTGGACATCCTCAGTCATCCCCTCGGACACCCTCAGTCTCCCCAGGACACCCTCAATCTCCCCATCGGACACCCTCAGTCTCCCCCTGGACAGTCGTTGGAATCCCATGGACACCCTCAATCTCCCCATCGGGCACACTCAGTCTGCCCCAGACACATTCACTCTCCCCCTTGGACACCCTCAGTCTCCCCTCGGACACAGTCACCCACGATCACCCTCAGTCTCCCCCAGACACCCTCAATCTCCCCTCGGACACAGTCAGTCTCCCCCAGACACCCTCAGTCTCCCCCAGACACCCTCAGTCTCCCCCAGGCACCCTCAGACTCCCCCGGACACACTCAGTCTCCCCTTGGACACACTCAGTCATCCCCGGTCACCCTCAGTCTCCCACTTGGACACCCTCAGTCTCCCCTCGACACCCTCAGTCTCCCATTGGATGCCCTCAGTCTGCCCCTGGACACACTCATTCTCCCCTGGACACCCTCAGCCTCCCCCTCGGACACCCTCATTCTCCACTCGGACACCCTCAGTCTCCCCCAGACACCCTCAGTCTCCCCCAGACACCCTCAGTCTCCCCTGGACACCCTCAATCTCCCCCTGGACACACACAATGTCCCCGTGTACGCCCGCAGTCTCCCCTCAAAACCCTCAGTCTCTCCCGCACACCCTCAGTCTCCCCCGTATACCCTAGGTCTCCCCCTTGAGACCCTCAGTCTCCCCGCGGACACCCTCAGTCTCCCCTCGGGCACCCTCAGTCTCCCCCTGGACACCCTCAGTCTCCACACGGACACCCTCAGTCTCTACCCTGAACACTCAAAGTCTCCCTCCGGACACACTCAGTCTCCCACTGACACCCACAGCCTCCCCCGGACACCCTCAGTCTCCCCTCGGACAACCTCAGTCTCCCTATCGGACTACCTCAGGCTCCCCATCGGACCACCTCAGTCTCTTCCTGGATACCCTCAGTCTCCTCTGGACACCCTCAGTCTCCCCTTGGACATCCTCAGTCTCCTCCGGATATCCTCAGTCTCCTCCGGACACCCCCAGTCTCCCCCTGGACACCCTCAGTCTCACCCCGGACACCATCAGTCTCCCCGCGGACACCCTCAATCTCCACTCGGACTCCCTCAGTCTCTCCCCTGACACCCTCAGTCTCCCCCTCGGACCCCCTCAGTCTCCCCCTGGACACCCTCAGTCTCACCGCGGACACCCTCAGTCTCCCTCGTGGACCCTCTCAGTCTCCCCCCAGACGCCCTCAATCTCCCCCTTGGACTCCCTCAGTCTCCCCCTGGACACCCTCAGTCTCCCCTTTGACACCCTCAGTCTCACCCTCGGACGCCCTTAATCTCACCCAGACACCCTCAGTCACCCCTCGGACACCTTCACTCTCCACCGGGCACCCTCTGTCTCCCCCTGGAAACTCTCAGTCTCACCACGGACACCCTCTGTCTCCACTCGGACACCCTCAGTCACCCACATGACACTATCAGTCTCCCTCTTGACACCCTCAGTCTCTTCCCGGACACCCTCAGTCTCTTCCCGGACACCCTCAGTCTCCCATTGAGACCCTCAGTCTCTTCCCGGACACCCTCAGTCTCCCATTGAGACCCTCAGTCTCCCCCTGGACACCCTCAGTCTCCTCCTGGACACCCTCAGTCTCCCCCTGGACACCCTCAGTCTCTTCCCGGACACGCTCAGTCTCCCCCTTGACACCCTCAGTCTCTTCCCGGACACCCTCAGTCTCCCATTGAGACCCTCAGTCTCTTCCCGGACACCCTCAGTCTCCCATTGAGACCCTCAGTCTCCCCCTGGACACCCTCAGTCTCCTCCTGGACACCCTCAGTCTCCCCCTGGACACCCTCAGTCTCTTCCCGGACACGCTCAGTCTCCCCCTTGACACCCTCAGTCTCTTCCCGGACACCCTCAGTCTCCCATTGAAACCCTCAGTCTCTTCCCGGACACCCTCAGTCTCCCATTGAGACCCTCAGTCTCACTCTTGACACCCTCAGTCTCCTCCTGGACACCCTCAGTCTCCCCCTTGACACACTCAGTGTCTCCCTGGACACCCACAGTCTCCCCCTTGACACCCTCAGTCTCTTCCCGGACACGCTCAGTCTCCCTTGAGACCCTCAGTCTCCCTTTCGGACACCCTCAGTCTCCCCTTCGGACAAATTCAGCCTCCCCCTTGACACCCTCAGTCTCCCCCTTGACACCCTCAGTCTCCCCCTTGACACCCTCAGTCTCCCCCTGGACACCCTCAGTCTCGCCCCTGACACCCTCAGTCTCCCCCCTGGAAACCCTCTATCTCTCCTGGACCCATAAAGTCTCCCCTCTTCCAAGGTCTCACCCCAAACACCCACCATCTCCCCTCCGATCATCCTCAGTCTCCTCCTGGACACCCTCAGTCTCCCCCTGGACACCCTCAGTCTCCCCCTGGACACCCTCAGTCACCCCCTGGACACCCTCAGTCTCCACAGGGACACCCTCAGTCTCCCCTCGGACACCTTCAGTCTCCCGCTCGGACACCCTCAGTCTCCCCCTGGACACCCTCAGTCTCCCCCTGGACACCCTCAGTCGCCCCCGGACACCCTCAGTCTCACCTCGGACACCCTCAGCCTCACACCTGACACCCTCAGTCTCACCCCGGACACCCTCAGCCTCACCCCTGACACCCTCAGTCTCCCCCTGGACACCCTCAGACTCGTCCTGGACACCCTCTGTCTCCCCCGGAACACACAGTCTCTCCCTGGTCACACTCAGTCTCCCCTGCGGACACACTCAGTCTCCCCCTGGACACCCTCAGTCTCCCCCGCGAACACACTCAGTCTCCCCCGGGACACACTCAGTCTGCCCCTGGACACACTCAGTCTCCCCCGGGACACACTCAGTCTCCCCCTGGACACACTCAGTCTCCCCTGTGGACACACGCAGTCTACCCTGCGGACACACTCAGTCTCCCCCTGGACACCCTCAGTCTCCCCCGGGACACCCTCAGTCTCCCCTCGGACACCTTCAGTCTCCCGCTCGGACACCCTCAGTCTCCCCCTGGACACCCTCAGTCTCCCCCTGGACACCCTCAGTCGCCCCCGGACACCCTCGGTCTCACCTCGGACACCCTCAGCCTCACACCTGACACCCTCAGTCTCACCCCGGACACCCTCAGCCTCACCCTGGACACCCTCAGTCTCCCCCTGGACACCCTCAGATTCCTCCTGGACACCCTCTGTCTCCCCCGGAACACACAGTCTCTCCCTGGTCACACTCAGTCTCCCCCTGGACACACTCAGTCTCCCCCGGGACACACTCAGTCTCCCCCTGGACACACTCAGTCTCCCCTGAGGACACACTCAGTCTACCCTGCGGACACACTCAGTCTCCCCCTGGACACCCTCAGTCTCCCCCGCGAACACACTCAGTCTCCCCCGGGACACACTCAGTCTCCCCCTGGACACACTCAGTCTACCCTGCGGACACACTCAGTGTCCCCCTGGACACCCTCAGTCTCCCCCGCGAACACACTCAGTCTCCCCTGCGGAAACCCTCAGTCTCCCCCTGGAAAACACAGTCTCTCCCTGGACACCCTCAGTCTCCCCTTGAGATCATCATTCTCCCATCGGACACACTCAGTACCCGCAGGACTCACTCAATCTCCCCTCGGACACCCTCAGTCTCCCCTCGGACACCCTCAGTCTCCCTTGGAGCACTCAGTCTCCCCACGGGACACCCTCAGTCTCCCCTCGGACACCTTCAGTCTCCCGCTCGGACACCCTCAGTCTCCCCCTGGACACCCTCAGTCTCCCCCTGGACACCCTCAGTCGCCCCCGGACACCCTCAGTCTCACCTCGGACACCCTCAGCCTCACACCTGACACCCTCAGTCTCACCCCGGACACCCTCAGCCTCACCCCTGACACCCTCAGTCTCCCCCTGGACACCCTCAGTCTCCCCCTGGACACCCTCAGTCACCCCCTGGACACCCTCAGTCTCCCCCTGGACACCCTCAGTCTCCCCGTTTTCACCCTCAGTCTCCCCCTGTTCACCCACAGTCTCCCCCTGTTCACCCTCAGTCTCCCCCTGGACACCCTCAGTATCCCCTTGGACACCTTCAGTATCACCTTGGACACCCTCAGTCTCCCCCTGTTCACCCTCAGTCTCCCCCGGGACACCCTCAGTCTCCCCGTGGACACCCTCAGTCTCCCCCTCTTCACCCACAGTCTCCTTCTGGACTCCCTCAGTCTCCCCCTTGGACACCCTCAGTCTCCCCCGGAAAACCTCAGTCTCACGCTGGACACCCTCAGTCTCCCCCTTGAGACCATCAGTCTCCCCGTCGGGCACCCTCAGTCTCCCCTTGGACACCTTCAGTCTACCCCTGGACATCCTCGGTCTCCCTCTGGACACCCACAGTCTCCCGCTGGAGACGCTCAGTAACACTCTGGACACCCTTATACACCACCACCGACACCCTCTGTCTCCCCCTGGACACCCCCATTATCCCCTGGACAGCCTCAGTCACCCCCTCGGACACTCTCAGTCTCCCCCCCGACACCCTCACTCTCCCTCTCGGACACCCTCAGTCTCCCCCGGAAAACCTCAGTCTCACCCTGGACACCCTCAGTCTCCCCCTTGAGACCATCAGTCTCCCACTCGGACACCCTCAGTCTCCCCCTGGACAACCTCAGTCTCCCCCTCGGACACCGTCAGTCTCCCTCTCGGACATCCTCAGTCTCCAACGGACACCCTCAGTCTCCCCCTTGGACACCCTCAGTCTCCCCCTCGGACACCGTCAGACTCACCCTGGACACCCGCAGTCTCCCCCTCGTACAGCCTCAGTCTCCCCTCAGACACCCATATTTACCCCTGGACATCCTCAGTCTACCCTTTGACACCCTCAGTCTTCTCCGCGGACACCCTCAGTCTGCCCCTTGAGACCCTCATTCTCCAATCGGACACCCTCAATCTCCCCTGCACACCCTCTGTCTCCCTCTCGGACCCCCTCAGTCTCCCCCTGGACACCCTCAGTCTCCCCCTGGAAACCCTGATTCTCCCCCTCGACATCCTCAGTCTCCCACTCGAACACCCTCAGTGTTCCCCTGGACACCCTCAGACTCTCCTCGAACACCCTCAGTCTCACACTGGACACCCTCAGGCTCTCCTCTGACACCCTCAGTCTGCCCCTGGACACCCTCAGTCCCACACTGTGCACCCTCAGTCTCCCCTCGGACACCCTCAATCTCCCCCTGGACACCCTCAGTCTCACACCGGACACCCTCAGTCTCCTCCTGGACATCCTCAGTCCCCCCGTGCACACCCTCAGTCTCCCCCTCAGAAACCCTCATTCTCCCCTTGGACACCCTCATTCTACCCCTGGACTCCAACAGTAACCCCCTGGACACCCTCAGTCTCCCCTCGGACACCCACAGTCTCCCTCGGACACCCTCAGTCTCTCCTCGGACACCCTCAGTCTCCCCTCGGACACCCACAGTCTCCCCCGGACACCCTCTTTCTCCCCCTCAGACACGCTCTGTCTCCCCCTCGGACAACATCAGTCTCAATCCGGACACCCGCAGTCTCCCCTCGGACACACTCATTCTCCCACTGGACACCCTCAGTTTCACACCGGACACCCTCAGTCTCACACCGGACACCCTCAATCTCCCCTGGACAGCCTCAGTCTCCCCCTGGACACCCTCATTCTCCACCTGGACAACTTCAGTCTCCCCCTGGACACCCTCATTCTCCCCCTGGACACCCTCATTCTCCCACGGACATCCTCAGTCTCCCCATGGACACAATCAGTCTCCACTCGGACACCCTCAGTATCACACGGACAACCTCAGTCTCTCCCCCGGACACCCTCAGTCTCCCCTTAGGACAACCTGAGTCTACCCCTGGACATCCTCAGTCTCTTCTTGGACACCCTCAGTCTCCCATCGGACACCCTCAGTCTCCCATCAGACACCCTCAGTCTCCCCCTGGACACCCTCAGTCTCACACCTGACACACTCAGTCTCCCCTCGGAGACCCTCAGTCTCCCCCTGGACACCCTCAGTCTCACACCGGACACCCTCAGTCTCCCCCGGACACCCTCAGCATCCCTTCGGACCCCCTCAGCCTCCCCCTTGTACTCCCTCAATCTCCCCTGGACACCCTCAGTCTCACCCTCGGACACCCTCATTCTACCCCGGACACCCTCAGTCTCCCCTTGGACACCCTCAGTCTCCCCCTGGACACCCTCAGTCGCCCCTTGGACACCCTCGGTCTCCTCTTGGACACCCTCAGTCTCACCCTCGGACACCCTCATTCTCCCCCAGACACGCACAGACACTCCCTGGATACCCACCGTCTCCCCCACGGACACACACATTCTGCCCCTTGAGATCCTCATTCTCCCATCGGACACCCTCAGTCTCCCCAGAAAATCCTCAGTCTCCCCCTTAAACACCCTCAGTCTCCCCAGGAAACCCTCAGTCTCCCTCTCAGACACCCTCAGTCTCACACCGGACACCCTCAGTCTCATACTGGACCCCCTCAGTCTCCCCAGGAAACCCTCTGTCTCCCCCTGGACACTCTCAGACTCACCTTGGACACCCTCAGTCTCCCCCGGACACCCTCAGTCTCCCCTCGGACACCCACAGTCTCCACATGGAAACCCTCAGTCTCCCCCTAGACACACACAGTCTCCCCCTGGACACCCTCAGTCTCACACCGGACACCCTCAGTCTCCCTATCGGACAACCTCAGTCTCTCCCTGGACATCCTCAGTCTCCACCTGGACACACTCATTCTCCCCCTCAGATATCCTCAGTCACCCCGGACACCCTCAGTCTCCCCATGGAAACCCTCATTCTCCACCTAGACACACTCATCTCACCCTGGACACCCTCAGTCTCACCCTGGACACCCTCAGACTCACACCTGACACACTCAGTCTCCCCTCGGAGACCCTCAGTCTCCTCCTGGACACCCTCCGTCTCACACCGGACACACTAAGTCTCCCCATGGACACACTCATCTCACCCTGGACATCCTCTGTCTCCCCTGGACAAACTTAGTCTCAACCTGACACCCTCAGTCTCACCTGGGACACCCTCAGTCTCCCCCCGGACACCCTCTGTATCCCTTCCGACCCCCTCAGTCTCCCTTCGGAGACGTTCAGTCTCCCGCTGGACACCCTCAGTCTCACACCGGACACCCTCAGTCTCCCCTCAGACACCCTCAGTCTCCCCCGGACACCCTCAGTATCCCTTCGGATCCCCTCAGCCTCCCTCTTGTACACCCTCAATCTCCCCCTGGACAGCCTCAGTCTGCCCATGGACACCCTCAGCCTCCCCTCGGACACCCTCAGACTCCCCCTGGACACCCTAATTCTCCCCTGGACACCCTAATTCTCCCCCGGACACCCTCAGTCTCCCTATTGGACACCCTCAGTCTCCCCCGGACACCCTCAGTCTCCATTCAGACATCCTCATCTCCCCCTGGACACTCCTCAGTCTCCCCGAGGACACCATCAGTCTCACACTGGACACACTCAAACTCTCCTCTGACACACTCAGTCTCCCCCGGACACCCTCATTATCCCTCTGGACACGCTCAGTCTCGTCCTGGATAACCTCAGTCTCCCCCGGACACCCTCAGTCTCCATTCGGACATCCTCATCTCCCCCTGGACACCCTCAGTCTCCCCGAGGACACCATCAGTCTCACACTGGACACACTCAAACTCTCCTCTGACACACTCAGTCTCCCCCGGACACCTTCATTATCCCTCTGGACACGCTCAGTCTCGTCCTGGATAACCTCAGTCTCCCCCGGACACCCTCAGTCTCCATTCGGACATCCTCATCTCCCCCTGGACACCCTCAGTCTCCCCGAGGACACCATCAGTCTACCCCGGACACCCTCAGTCTCCATTCGGACATCCTCATCTCCCCCTGGACACCCTCAGTCTCCCCCGGACACCCTCAGTCTCCATTCGGACGTCCTCATCTCCCCCTGGACACCCTCAGTCTCCCCGAGGACACCATCAGTCTCACACTGGACACACTCAAACTCTCCTCTGACACACTCAGTCTCCCCCGGACACCTTCATTATCCTCTGGACACGCTCAGTCTCGTCCTGGATAACCTCAGTCTCCCCCGGACACCCTCAGTCTCACCCCGGACAGCCTCAGTCTCCCCCAGACACCCTCAGTCTCCACCTCGGACTAACTCGATCCTCACCGGACACCCTCAGTCTCCCCCAGACACCCTCAGTCTCCCCAAAGACACAATCATACTCCCCCTGGACATCCTCTGTCACCCCCTAGACACACACAGTCTCCTCCTGGGCACCCTCAGTCTCCCCAGGACTCCCTCAATCTCGCCATCGGACACCCTCAATCTCTGCCTCAGACACCCTCAGTCTCCCCGAGACACATTCACTCTCCCCCTCGGACACCCTCAGTCTCCCCCAGACAACCTCAGTCTCCCCCTGGACACCCCTCAGTCTCCCCGAGGACACCATCAGTCTCACACTGGACACACTCAAACTCTCCTCTGACGCACTCAGTCTCCCCCAGACAACCTCAGTCTCCCCCTGGACACCCCTCAGTCTCCCCGAGGACACCATCAGTCTCCTCCGGACACCCTCATTCTCCCTCTGGACACCCTCAGTCTCGCCCTGGATAACCTCAGTCTCCCCCGGACTCCCTCATTCTCCCCCTGGACAACCTCAGTCTCCCCCTGGACACCCTCAGTCTCCCCTGGACACCCTCATTCTCCCCCTGGACACCCTCAGTCTCACCCCGGACACACTCAGTCTGCCCTCAGACACCCTCAGTAACACACAGACAACCTCAGTCTCCCCCTTGATTCCCTCAGTCTCCCCCTCAGACACCCTCAGTCTCCCCCTGGACAACATCAGTCTCCACTGGCACACTCAGTCTCCCACTTAGAGACCCTCAGTCCCCACCGGACACCCTCAGTCTCCCCCTCAGACACCCTCAGTATCCCACGGACACCCTCAGCCTCCCCAGGAAACCCTTAGTCTCCCTCTCGGACATCCTCAGTCTCCCCATTTGACACCGTCAGTCTCCCTCTCGGACACCCTCAGTCTCCCTCTCGGACACCCTCAGTCTCATCCTGGATACCCTCAGTCTTACTCTGGCACCCTCAGTCTCCCCCTCGGACAACCTCAGTCTACCACTCGACACCCTAAGTATCCCACGGACACCCTCAGTCTCCCCCGGACACCCTCAGTCTCGCCTCGGACACTCTCATTCTCCCACAGGCACCCTCAGTCTCCCCCTCGGACACACTCACCCTCCGCCCGGACACACTCAGTCTCAACCCAGACACCCTCAGTCTCCACCTCGGACTACCTCAGTCCTCACCGGACACCCTCAGTCTCCCCTCGGACAGCCTCAGTCTCCCCCAGACACCCTCAGTCTCCACCTCGGACTACCTCAGTCCTCACCGGACACCTTCAGTCTCACCCCAGACACCCTCAGTCTTCCCAAAAACAAAATCATACTCCCCCTGGACACCCTCTGTCACCCCCTAGACACACACAGTCTCCTCCTGGGCACCCTCAGTCTTCCCAGGACACCCTCAATCTCCCCATCGGACACCCTCAATCTCCGCCTCAGACACCCTCAGTCTCCCCGAGACACATTCACTCTCCCCCTCGGACACCCTCAGTCTCCCCCAGACAACCTCAGTCTCCCCCTCAGACACCCTCAGTCTCCTGCTGGACAACCTCAGTCTCCCCCTCAGACACCCTCAGTCTCCCCCAGACAACCTCAGTCTCCCCCTCAGACACCCTCAGTCTCCCCCTGGACACCCTCGGTCTCACCGTGGACACCCTCAGTCCCCCATCGGACGCCCTCAGTCTCCCCCAGACACCCTCAGTCTCCCCGGACACGTTCAGTCTCCCACCGGACACCCTCAGTCTCCTCCTGGACACCCACAGTCTCACCCCGGACACCCTCATTCTCCGCTCGGACACCCTGATTCTCCCTTTGGACACCCTCACTCTCCCCCAGACAACCTCAGTCTCCCCCTGGACACACAGTGTCCCCGTGTACAAACTCAGTCTCCCCTCGGAAAGCCACAGTCTCCCCAAGACCCCCTCTGTCTCCCCCTGGACGCCCCAGTTTCACCCCGGACACCCTCTATCTCTACTCGGACACCCTCAGTCTCTCCATGGACATCCTCATTCTCCCCTCGGACACTCTCAGTCTCCCCCTGGACACCCTTGGTCTCCCCCTGGACACCCTCGGTCTCCCCCTGGACACCCTCAGTCTCCTCCTGGACACCCTGATTCGCCCCCCGGACACCTTCAGTCTCCCCCAAACGCCCTCAGTCTCCCCATTAACACCCTCAGGCTCCCGCATGGACACCCACAGTCTTTCCCTGGACAACCTCAGTCTCCACTTGGAGACCCTCAGAATCACTATTGGACACCCTCAGTCTCACACTCAACCCCGTTAGTCTTCCTTTTGGACCCCACAGTCTCCCCTCGGACACCCTCAGTCTCCCCCTGGACACCCACAGTCTCCCACTGGAGACCCAAAGTCTCCCCTTAACCTCCGTCTCCCCCATGGAACCCTCAGTAACACACTAGACCTCCTCAGACACCACCTCGGACACCCTCAGTATCCCCCTGGACATCCTCTGTCTCACCCCCGGATACCGTCTGTCTCCACCTGGTCACCCTCATTATCCCATGGACAACCTCAGTCTCCCTCTCGAACACACTCAGTCTCCCCCCGACACCATCATTCTCTCCCTGCACCCCTCAGTCTCCCCCCCGACACCCTCACTCTCCCTCTCAGAAACCCTCACTCTCCCCCTCAGACACCCTCAGTCTCCCTCCGGACACACGCAGTCTCCCACTGACACCCACAGCCTCCCCTGGACACCCTCAGTCTCCCCTCGGACAATCTCAGTCTCCCCCTGGACACCCTCAGTCTCCCCTCGGACACCCTCAGTCTCCCCATCGGACTACCTCAGTATCTTCCTGGATACCCTCAGTCTCCCCCTGGACATCCTCAGTCTCCTCCGGACATCCTCAGTCTCCTCCGGACACAGCCAGTCTCTCCCCCCGGACACCCTCAGTCTGCCCCTTGAGATCGTCATTCTCCCATCGGACACTCTCAGTCTCCCCCGGACACCCTCAACCTCCCAATCGGACACCCTCAGTTTCCCACTGGACACCCTCAGTCTCCACAGGACACCCTCAGTCGCCCCCTCGGACTCCCTCAGTCTCCACAGGACACCCTCAGTCTCCCCATCGGACACCCTCAGTCTCCCCTCGGACATCCTCAGTCCTCTCCAGACACACCCAGTCTCCCCCCCCGGGCATCCTCAGTCTGCCCCTTGAGATCCTCATTCTCCCATCGGACACTCTTAGTCTCCCCTGGACACCCTCAATCTCCCAATTGGACACCCTCTGTTTCCCACTGGACACCCTCAGTCTCCACAGGACACCCTCAGTCGCCCCCTCGGACTCCCTCAGTCTCCCCAGGACACCCTCAATCTCCCCATCGGACACCCACAGTCTCCCCTCGGACACACTCAGTCACCCACGGTCACCCGCAGTCTCCCCCAGACACCCTCAATCTCCCCTAAGACACACTCAGTCTCCCCCGGTCACCCTCAGTCTCCCCCGGACACCCTCAATCTCCCCTTGGACACATTCAGTCTCCCCCGGTCACCCTCAGTCTCCCCCTTGAACACCCTCAGTCTCCCCCAGACACCCTCAGTCTCCCATCGGACACGCTCAGTCTCCCCCTGGACACACTCATTCTCCCTCAGACACCCTCGGCCTCCCCCTCGGACACCCTCATTCTCCACTCGGACACCCTCAGTCTCCCCCGGACAACCTCAATCTCCCCCGGACACACACAGTGTCCCTTGTACGCCCGCAGTCTCCCCTTGAAACCCTCAGTCTCTCCCGCACACCCTCAGTCTCCCCCTCGGACACCCTCACTCTCCCCCATATACCCTAAGTCGCCCCCTTGAGACCCTCAGTCTCCCCTTTGGACACCCTCAGTCTCCCCCTAGGACACCCACATTCCCACCCCGGAGACCCTCATTCTGCACTCGGACACCCTCAGTCTCCCCCAGACCCCCTCAGTCTCCCCTTCGGACACCCTCAGAGTCTCCCCTCGACACCCTAAGTCTGCACCTTGGACACCCTCAGTCACCCACTGGACACTTTCAGTCTCCCCCTGGAAACAATCAGTCTCTCCCGGACACCCTCAGTCTCCCCTTGGACACCCACAGTCTCCCCCTGGACACCCTCAGTCTCATCCCGGACACCCTCATTCTCCCCTCGGACACCCTCACTCTCCCCCAGACACCCTCAGTCTCCCCCTGGACACACACAGTGTCCCCGTGTACACACTCAGTCTCCCCTCGGAAAGTCTCAGTCTCCCCCAGACCCCCTCAGTCTCCCACTGGACACCCTCAATTTCACCCCGGTCACCCTCTGTCTCCCCACGGACACTGTCAGTCTCCCCATCGGACAACCTCAGTCTCCCCAGGACACCCTCAGTCTCCCCCTGGACACCCTCAGTCTCCACATGGACTCCCTCAGTCTCCACACGGACACCCTCATTCTACGCTCAGACACCCTCAGTCTCTCCCTGGACACCCCCAGCCTCACCATGCACACCCTCAGGCTCCCCTCGGACACAATTAGTCACCACCGGACACCCTCATTCTCCCTCTCGACGCACTCAGTCTCCCCTCGGACACCCTCAGCCTCCCCCGGACACCCTCAGTCTCCCCATCGGACACCCTCAGTCTCTTCCTGGTGCTCTCATTCTCCCCATTAACACTCTCATTCTCCCCTCGGACACCCCCAGTCTCCCCGTGGACACCATCAGCCTCCCCCTGGACACCCTACCTCTCCACCTGGACACCCTCAGTCTCCCCCTGGACACACTCAGTCTCACCTCGGATACCCTCAGTCTCTCCCGGACACCCTCAGTCTCCCCCAGGACATGCTCGATCTCCCTCTGGACACCCACAGTCTCCCACTGGAGACCCACAGTCTCCCATCAACCTCCGTCTCCCCCATGGAACCCCTCAGTAACACACTCAAGCTCCTCAGACACCACCTCGGACACTCTCAGTATCCCCCTGGACACCGCAGTCTCACCCCGGATACTGTCTGTCTCCCCCTGGACACCCTCATTGTACCATGGACAGCCTCAGTCTCCCTCTCGAACACACTCAGTCTCCCCCCGACACCATCATTCTCTCACTGCACCCCTCAGTCTCCCCCCCGACACCCTCACTCTCCTCTCAGAAACCCTCAGACTCCCCCTTGAGACACAGTATCCCCATGGACACACTACGTCTCCCCCTGGACACCCTGTTTCCCACTGGACACCCTCAGTCTCCCCCCTGGACACCCTCAGTCTCCCCATGGACACCCTCAGTCTCCCCATGGACACCCTCAGTCTCAACCCTGGACACCCTCAGTCTCCCCCCTGGACACCCTCAGTCTCCCCCCTGGACAACCTCAGTCTCCCACTGGACACCCTCAGTCTCCCCATTAACACCCTCAGTCTCCACCCTGGACACCCTCAGTCTTTCCCTGGACACCCTCAGTCTCCCCCTGGACACACTCATTCTCCCCCAGACACCCTCAGCCTCCCCCTCATGCACCCTCATTCTCCGCTCAGACACCCTCAGTCTCCCCCTTAACACCCTCAGTCTCCCGCATGGACTCCCTCAGTATCCACCTGGAGACCCTCAGAATCCCTCCTGGACACCCTCAGTCTCCCACTCAACCCCCTTAGTCTTCATTTTGTCCCTACAGTCTCCCCTGGACACCCTCAGTCTCCCCCAGGACACCCCCAGCCTCACCATGCACACCCTCAATCTCCCCGTGGACACAATAAGCCTCAACCTGGACACACTCAGTCTCCGCTTGGACACCCTCAGTCTCCCCCGGACACCCTCAGTCTCCCCCGGACACCCTCAGTCTCCCCCGGACACCCTCAGTCTCCCCCGGACACCCTCAGTCTCCCCATTGGACTGCCTCAGTCTCTTGCTGGATACCCTCACTGTCCCCATTAACACCCTCATTCTCCCCTCAGACACCCTCAATCTCCCCCTGGACATCCTCGGTCTCCCTCTGGACACCCACAGTCTCCCCTCAACCTCCGTCTCCCCGCTGGAACCCCTCAGTGACACACTGGACCCCCTTAGACACCACCACCGAGGCCCTCAGTATCCCACTGGACACCCCCAGTCTCACCCCGGATACCGTCTGTCTCCCCCTCGACACCCTCAGTCTCCCCCCTGACACCCTCACTCTCCCTCTCAGACACCCTCAGTCTCCCCCTCGACACCCTCAGACTCCCAACGCACCCCCTTTGTCTCCCCCTGGACAGTCTCAGCCTCCCCCTGGGCACCCTCTATACTCCCCCTCGGACACCCTCAGTCTCCCCCGGGACACCATCAGTCTCACCCTGGACACCCTCAGTCTCCCCCAGGACACCCTCAGTCTCCCCCGGGACACCCTCAGTCTCCCCCGGGACACCATCAGTCTCCCCCGGGACACCCTCAGTCTCCCCCGGGACACCCTCAGTCTCCCCCGGGACACACTCAGTCTCCCCCGGGACACACTCAGTCTCCCCCTGGACACCCTCAGTCGCCCCCAGACACCCACAGTCTCCCCTTGGACACCCTCAGTCTCACCCTGTTCACCCTCAGTCTCCCCCTGGACACCCTCAATCTCCCACTGTTCACCCACAGTCTCCCCCTGTTCACCCTCAGTCTCCACTTGTTCACCCACCGTCTCCCCCTGGACACCCTCAGTCTCCCCCTGTTAACCCACAGTCTCCCCCTGTTCACCCTCAGTCTCCCCCTGGACACCCTCAGTCTCCCCTTGGACACCCTCAGTCTCCCCTTGGACACCCTCAGTCTCACCCTGTTCACCCTCAGTCTTCCCTTGGACACCCTCAGTCTCCCCTTGGACACCCTCAGTCTCCCCCTGTTCACCCCCAGTCTCCCCCTGGACACCCTCAGTCTCCCCTTGGACACCCTCAGTCTCCCCCTGTTCACCCTCAGTCTCCCCCTGGACACCCTCAGTCTCCCCCTGTTCACCCACAGTCTCCCCCTGGACACCCTCAGTCTCCCCCTGTTCACCCTCAGTCTCCTTCTGGACTCCCTCAGTCTCCCCCTTGGACACCCTCAGTCTCCCCCGGAAAACCTCAGTCTCACCCTGGACACCCTCAGTCTCCCCCTTGAGACCATCAGTCTCCCCGTCGGGCACCCTCAGTCTCCCCTCGGACATCTTCAGTCTACCCCTGGACATCCTCAGTCTCCCCCTGGACACCCTCAGTCTCCTTCTGGACACCCTCAATCCCCCCCGTGGACACCCTCAGTCTCCCCCGGAAAACCTCAGTCTCCCCTCGGACTCCCTCAGTCTCCCCTCGGACACCCTCAGTCTCCCCCGGAAAACCTCAGTCTCACCCTGGACACCCTCAGTCTCCCCCTTGAGACCATCAGTCTCCCCATCGGGCACCCTCAGTCTCCCCTCGGACATCTTCAGTCTACCCCTGGACATCCTCAGTCTCCCCCTGGACACCCTCAGTCTCCTTCTGGACACCCTCAATCCCCCCCGTGGACACCCTCAGTCTCCCCCGGAAAACCTCAGTCTCCCCTCGGGCTCCCTCAGTCTCCCCTCGGACACCCTCAGTCTCCCCCGGAAAACCTCAGTCTCACCCTGGACACCCTCAGTCTCCCCCTTGAGACCATCAGTCTCCCCGTCGGGCACCCTCAGTCTCCCCTTGGGCACCTTCAGTCTACCCCTGGACATCCTCGGTCTCCCTCTGGACACCCACAGTCTCCTGCTGGAGACGCTCAGTAACACACTGGACCCCCTTAGACACCACCACCGACACCCTCAGTATCCGCCTGGACACCCTCATTATCCCCTGGACAGCCTCAGTCACCCCCTCCGACACTCTCAGTCTCTCCCCTGACACCCTCACTCTCCCTCTCAGACACCCTCAGTCTCCCCCTTGACACCCTCAGACTCCCAATGCACCCCCATTGTCTCCCCCTGGACAGTCTCAGTCTCCCCCTGGGCACCCTCAGTCTCCCCCTGGACACCCTCAGTGTCCCCCTGGACACCCACAGTCTCCCCCTGTTCACCCACAGTCTCCCCCTGTTCACCCTCAGTCTCCCTCTGTTCACCCACAGTCTCCCCCTGTTCACCCTCAGTCTCCCCCTGGACACCCTCAGTCTCCCCCTGTTCACCCACAGTCTCACCCTGGACACCCTCAGTCTCCTTCTGGACACCCTCAGTCTCCCCCGGGACTCCCTCAGTCTCCACTTGTTCACCCACCGTCTCCTCCTGGACACCCTCAGTTTCCCCCTGGACACCCTCAGTCTCCCCCGCGGACACACTCAGTCTCCCCCTGGAGCACACAGTCTGTCCCTGGACACCCTCAGTCTCCCCCTGGACACACTCACCCCCGCGGGCACCCTCAGTCTCCCCCGGTACACACTCAGTCTCCCCATGGACACACTCAGTCTCCCCCGCGGACACACTCAGTCTCCCCCGGGCCACCCTCAGTCTCCCCCTGGACACACTCAGTCTCCCCCTGGACACCCTCAGTCTCCTCCTGGAACACACAGTCTCTCCCTGGAAAACACAGTCTCACCCTGGACACCCTCAGTCTCCCCTTGAGATCCTCAGTCTCCCGCTCGGACACACTCAGTCTCCCCCTGGACACCCTCAGTCTCCCCTCGGACACCCTCAGTCTCCCCCTGCACACCCTCAGTCTCCCCCTGGACACCCTCAGTCTCCCCTTGGACACCCTCAATCTCACCCCGGACACCCTCAGTCTCCCCCTCGGACCCCCTCAGTCTCCCCCTGGACACCCTAAGTCTCACCGCGGACACCGTCAGTCTCCCTCGTGGACCCTCTCAGTCTCCCCCCGGACACCCTCAATCTCCCCCTTGGACTCCCTCAGTCTCCCCCTGGACGCTCTCAGTCTCCCCCCGAACACCCTCAGTCTCCCCCTTGGACGCCCTTAATCTCGCCCAGACACCCTCAGTCACCCCTCGGACACCTTCACTCTCCACCGGGCACCCTCTGTCTCCCCCTGGAAACCCTCAGTCTCACCACAGACTCCCTCTGTCTCCACTCGGACACCCTCAGTCTCCCCCTTGACACACTCAGTCTCCCTCTTGACACCCTCAGATTCCCCCTGGACACCCTCAGTCTCTTCCCGAACACGCTCAGTCTCCCCCTGGACACCCTCAGTCTCTTCCCGGACACCCTCAGTCTCCCATTGAGACCCTCAGTCTCACTCTTGACACCCTCAGTGTCTCCCTGGACACCCTCAGTCTCCTCCTTGACACCCTCAGTGTCTCCCTGGACACCCTCAGTCTCCTCCTTGACACACTCAGTGTCTCCCTGGACACCCTCAGTCTCCTCCTTGACACACTCAGTGTCTCCCTGGACACCCTCAGTCTCCTCCTTGACACACTCAGTGTCTCCCTGGACACCCACAGTCTCCCCCTTGACACCCACAGTCTCCCCCTTGACACCCTCAGTCTCTTCCCGGACACCCTCAGTCTCCCCCTTGACACCCTCAGTCTCTTCCCGGACACCCTCAGTCTCCCTTGAGACCCTCAGTCTCCCTTTCGGACAAATTCAGTCTCCCCCTTGACACCCTCAGTCTCCCCCCTGGACACCCTCAGTCTCGCCCCCGACACACTCAGTCTCCCCCCTGAAAACCCTCTCTCTCCTGGACCCATAAAGTCTCCCCTCTTCCAAGGTCTCACCCCGAACACCCACCATCTCCCCTCCGATCACCCTCAGTCTCCCCCTGGACACCCTCAGTCTCCCCCTGGACACCCTCAGTCTCCCCCTGGACACCTCAGTCTCCCCCTGGACACCCTCAGTCTCCCCCTGGACACACTCAATCTCCCCCTGCACACCCTCAGTCTCCCCCTGGACACACTCAGTCTCCCCCTGGACACACTCAATCTCTCCCTGGACACCCTCAGTCTCCCCCTGCACACGCTCAGTCTCCCTTTTGACAGCCTCAGTTTCCCCTGCGGACACTCTCTGTCTCCCCCGGGAAACCCTCAGTCTCCACTCAGACACCCTCTGTCTCCCTCTTGACACCCTCAGATTCCCCCTGGACACCCTCAGTCTCCCCCTGGACACCCTCAGATTCCCCCTGGACACCCTCAGTCTCCCCCTGGAACACACTCAATCTCTCCCTGGACACCCTCAGTCTCCCCCTGGACACCCTCAGTCTCCCCCTGGACACCCTCAGTCTCCCCCTGGACACCCTCAGTCTCCCCCTGGAACACACTCAATCTCTCCCTAGACACCCTCAGTCTCCCCCTGGACACCCTCAATCTCCCCCTGGACACCCTCAGTCTCCCCATGGACACACTCAGTCTCCCCCGCAGACACACTCAGTCTCCCCCGGAACACGCAGTCTCTCCCTGGACACCCTCAGTCTCCGCCTAGGACACCCTCATTCTCCCTTTGGACACCCTCATTCTCGCCCTGGAGATCCTTAGTCCGTCCATGGACACCCTGAGACTCCCCCAGGACCCCCACTGGACACCCTCAGACTCCCCCAGGACCCCCACTGTCTCCCCACTGGACACCCTCAGACTCCCCCAGGACCCCCACTGTCTCCCCACTGGACACCCTCAGACTCCCCCAGGACCCCAACTGTCTCCCCCTGGACACCCTCAGACTCCCCCAGGACCCCCACTGTCTCTCCCTGGACACCCTCAGACTCCCCCAGGACCCCCACTGTATCCCCCTGGACACCCTCAGACTCCCATTGACACCCTCAGTCTCCCTTTCGGACACCCTCAGTCTCCCCCTTGACACCCTCAGTCTCCCCCTTGACACCCTCAGTCTCGCCCCCGACACACTCAGTCTCCCCCCTGGAAACCCTCTATCGCTCCTGGACCCATAAAGTCTCCCCTCTTCCAAGGTCTCACCCCAAACACCCACCATCTCCCCTCCGATCACCCTCAGTCTCCCCCGGGACACACTCAGTCTCCCCCTGGACACCTTAGTCTCCCCCTGCACACCCTCAGTCTCCCTTTTGACACCCTCAGTCTCCCCCTGGACACCCTCAGTCTCCCCCTGGACACCTCAGTCTCCCCCTGCACACCCTCAGTCTCACTTTTGACAGCCTCAGTTTCCCCTGCGGACACCCTCTGTCTCCCCCTGGAAACCCTCAGTCTCGACTCAGACACCCTCTGTCTCCCTCTTGACACCCTCAGTCTCCCCCTGGACACCCTCAGTCTCCCCCTGGAACACACTCAGTCTCCCCCGGGACACCCTCAGTCTCCCCCTGGAACACACTCAATCTCTCCCTGGACACCATCAGTCTCCCCCTGGACACCCTCAGTCTCCCCCCTGGGCACCCTCAGTCTCCCCCTGGACACCCTCAGTCTCCCCCTGGACACCCTCTGTCTCACCCTGGAACACACAGTCTCGCCCTTGCCACCCTCAGTCTCCCTTGGGACACACTCAGTCTCCCCTTGGACATACTCAGTCTCCCCCGCGGACACACTCAGTCTCCCCCGGGACACACTCAGTCTCCCCCGGGACACACTCAGTCTCCCCCTGGACAGACTCAGTCTCCCCTGCGGACACACACAGTCTCCCCCTGGACACACTCAGTCTCCCCTTGGACACCCTCAGTCTTCCCCTGGACACACTCAGTCTCCCCTGCGGAAACCCTCAGTCTCTCCCTGGAAAACACAGACTCACCCTGGACACCCTCAGTCTCCCCTTGAGATCCTCATTCTCCCATCGGACACACTCAGTAACCGCAGGACTCACTCAATCTCCCCTCGGACACCCTCAGTCTCACCTTGGACACCCTCAGTCTCCCCCTGGACACCCTCAGTCTCCCCTTGGACACCCTCAGTCTCCCCTCAGACACCTTCAGTCTCCCCTTGGACACCCTCAGTCTCCCCTTGACACCTTCAGTCTCCCCCATGGACACCCTCAGTCTCCCCCTGGACACCCTTAGTCTCCCCCTGGACACCCTCAGTCTCACCCTGGGCACCCTCAGTCTCCCCTTGAGATCCTCATTCTCCCATCGGACACACTCAGTAACCGCAGGACTCACTCAATCTCCCCTCAGACACCTCAGTCTCACCTTGGACACCCTCAGTCTCCCCTTGAGATCCTCATTCTCCCATCGGACACACTCAGTAACCGCAGGACTCACTCAATCTCCCCTCGGACACCCACAGTCTCACCTTGGACACCCTCAGTCTCCCCCTGGACACCCTCAGTCTCCCCTTGGACACCCTCAGTCTCCCCTCAGACACCTTCAGTCTCCCCTTGGACACCCTCAGACTCCCATTGACACCCTCAGTCTCCCTTTCGGACACCCTCAGTCTCCCCCTTGACACCCTCAGTCTCGCCCCCGACACACTCAGTCTCCCCCCTGGAAACCCTCTATCGCTCCTGGACCCATAAAGTCTCCCCTCTTCCAAGGTCTCACCCCAAACACCCACCATCTCCCCTCCGATCACCCTCAGTCTCCCCCGGGACAGACTCAGTCTCCCCCTGGACACCTTAGTCTTCCCCTGCACACCCTCAGTCTCCCTTTTGACACCCTCAGTCTCCCCCTGGACACCCTCAGTCTCCCCCTGTTCACCCTCAGTCTCCTTCTGGACTCCCTCAGTCTCCCCCTTGGACACCCTCAGTCTCCCCCGGAAAACCTCAGTCTCACCCTGGACACCCTCAGTCTCCCCCTTGAGACCATCAGTCTCCCCGTCGGGCACCCTCAGTCTCCCCTCGGACATCTTCAGTCTACCCCTGGACATCCTCAGTCTCCCCCTGGACACCCTCAGTCTCCTTCTGGACACCCTCAATCCCCCCCGTGGACACCCTCAGTCTCCCCCGGAAAACCTCAGTCTCCCCTCGGACTCCCTCAGTCTCCCCTCGGACACCCTCAGTCTCCCCCGGAAAACCTCAGTCTCACCCTGGACACCCTCAGTCTCCCCCTTGAGACCATCAGTCTCCCCGTCGGGCACCCTCAGTCTCCCCTCGGACATCTTCAGTCTACCCCTGGACATCCTCAGTCTCCCCCTGGACACCCTCAGTCTCCTTCTGGACACCCTCAATCCCCCCCGTGGACACCCTCAGTCTCCCCCGGAAAACCTCAGTCTCCCCTCGGACTCCCTCAGTCTCCCCTCGGACACCCTCAATCTCCCCCGGAAAACCTCAGTCTCACCCTGGACACCCTCAGTCTCCCCCTTGAGACCATCAGTCTCCCCGTCGGGCACCCTCAGTCTCCCCTTGGGCACCTTCAGTCTACCCCTGGACATCCTCGGTCTCCCTCTGGACACCCACAGTCTCCTGCTGGAGACGCTCAGTAACACACTGGACCCCCTTAGACACCACCACCGACACCCTCAGTATCCGCCTGGACACCCTCATTATCCCCTGGACAGCCTCAGTCACCCCCTCCGACACTCTCAGTCTCTCCCCTGACACCCTCACTCTCCCTCTCAGACACCTTCAGTCTCCCCCTTGACACCCTCAGACTCCCAATGCACCCCCATTGTCTCCCCCTGGACAGTCTCAGTCTCCCCCTGGGCACCCTCAGTCTCCCCCTGGACACCCTCAGTGTCCCCCTGGACACCCACAGTCTCCCCCTGTTCACCCACAGTCTCCCCCTGTTCACCCTCAGTCTCCCTCTGTTCACCCACAGTCTCCCCCTGTTCACGCTCAGTCTCCCCCTGGACACCCTCAGTCTCCCCCTGTTCACCCACAGTCTCACCCTGGACACCCTCAGTCTCCTTCTGGACACCCTCAGTCTCCCCCGGGACTCCCTCAGTCTCCACTTGTTCACCCACCGTCTCCTCCTGGACACCCTCAGTTTCCCCCTGGACACCCTCAGTCTCCCCCGCGGACACACTCAGTCTCCCCCTGGAGCACACAGTCTGTCCCTGGACACCCTCAGTCTCCCCCTGGACACACTCACCCCCGCGGGCACCCTCAGTCTCCCCCGGTACACACTCAGTCTCCCCATGGACACACTCAGTCTCCCCCGCGGACACACTCAGTCTCCCCCGGGCCACCCTCAGTCTCCCCCTGGACACACTCAGTCTCCCCCTGGACACCCTCAGTCTCCTCCTGGAACACACAGTCTCTCCCTGGAAAACACAGTCTCACCCTGGACACCCTCAGTCTCCCCTTGAGATCCTCAGTCTCCCGCTCGGACACACTCAGTCTCCCCCTGGACACCCTCAGTCTCCCCTCGGACACCCTCAGTCTCCCCCTGCACACCCTCAGTCTCCCCCTGGACACCCTCAGTCTCCCCTTGGACACCCTCAATCTCACCCCGGACACCCTCTGTCTCCCCCTCGGACCCCCTCAGTCTCCCCCTGGACACCCTAAGTCTCACCGCGGACACCGTCAGTCTCCCTCGTGGACCCTCTCAGTCTCCCCCCGGACACCCTCAATCTCCCCCTTGGACTCCCTCAGTCTCCCGCTGGACGCTCTCAGTCTCCCCCCGAACACCCTCAGTCTCCCCCTTGGACGCCCTTAATCTCGCCCAGACACCCTCAGTCACCCCTCGGACACCTTCACTCTCCACCGGGCACCCTCTGTCTCCCCCTGGAAACCCTCAGTCTCACCACAGACTCCCTCTGTCTCCACTCGGACACCCTCAGTCTCCCCCTTGACACACTCAGTCTCCCTCTTGACACCCTCAGATTCCCCCTGGACACCCTCAGTCTCTTCCCGGACACGCTCAGTCTCCCCCTGGACACCCTCAGTCTCTTCCCGGACACCCTCAGTCTCCCATTGAGACCCTCAGTCTCACTCTTGACACCCTCAGTGTCTCCCTGGACACCCTCAGTCTCCTCCTTGACACCCTCAGTGTCTCCCTGGACACCCTCAGTCTCCTCCTTGACACACTCAGTGTCTCCCTGGACACCCTCAGTCTCCTCCTTGACACACTCAGTGTCTCCCTGGACACCCTCAGTCTCCTCCTTGACACACTCAGTGTCTCCCTGGACACCCACAGTCTCCCCCTTGACACCCACAGTCTCCCCCTTGACACCCTCAGTCTCTTCCCGGACACCCTCAGTCTCCCCCTTGACACCCTCAGTCTCTTCCCGGACACCCTCAGTCTCCCTTGAGACCCTCAGTCTCCCTTTCGGACAAATTCAGTCTCCCCCTTGACACCCTCAGTCTCCCCCCTGGACACCCTCAGTCTCGCCCCCGACACACTCAGTCTCCCCCCTGAAAACCCTCTCTCTCCTGGACCCATAAAGTCTCCCCTCTTCCAAGGTCTCACCCCGAACACCCACCATCTCCCCTCCGATCACCCTCAGTCTCCCCCTGGACACCCTCAGTCTCCCCCTGGACACCCTCAGTCTCCCCCTGGACACCTCAGTCTCCCCCTGGACACCCTCAGTCTCCCCCTGGACACACTCAATCTCCCCCTGCACACCCTCAGTCTCCCCCTGGACACACTCAGTCTCCCCCTGGACACACTCAATCTCTCCCTGGACACCCTCAGTCTCTCCCTGGACACCCTCAGTCTCCCCCTGCACACGCTCAGTCTCCCTTTTGACAGCCTCAGTTTCCCCTGCGGACACTCTCTGTCTCCCCCGGGAAACCCTCAGTCTCCACTCAGACACCCTCTGTCTCCCTCTTGACACCCTCAGATTCCCCCTGGACACCCTCAGTCTCCCCCTGGACACCCTCAGATTCCCCCTGGACACCCTCAGTCTCCCCCTGGAACACACTCAATCTCTCCCTGGACACCCTCAGTCTCCCCCTGGAACACACTCAATCTCTCCCTAGACACCCTCAGTCTCCCCCTGGACACCCTCAATCTCCCCCTGGACACCCTCAGTCTCCCCATGGACACACTCAGTCTCCCCCGCAGACACACTCAGTCTCCCCCGGAACACGCAGTCTCTCCCTGGACACCCTCAGTCTCCGCCTAGGACACCCTCATTCTCCCTTTGGACACCCTCATTCTCGCCCTGGAGATCCTTAGTCCGTCCATGGACACCCTGAGACTCCCCCAGGACCCCCACTGTCTCCCCACTGGACACCCTCAGACTCCCCCAGGACCCCCACTGTCTCCCCACTGGACACCCTCAGACTCCCCCAGGACCCCCACTGTCTCCCCACTGGACACCCTCAGACTCCCCCAGGACCCCAACTGTCTCCCCCTGGACACCCTCAGACTCCCCCAGGACCCCCACTGTCTCTCCCTGGACACCCTCAGACTCCCCCAGGACCCCCACTGTATCCCCCTGGACACCCTCAGACTCCCATTGACACCCTCAGTCTCCCTTTCGGACACCCTCAGTCTCCCCCTTGACACCCTCAGTCTCCCCCTTGACACCCTCAGTCTCGCCCACGACACACTCAGTCTCCCCCCTGGAAACCCTCTATCGCTCCTGGACCCATAAAGTCTCCCCTCTTCCAAGGTCTCACCCCAAACACCCACCATCTCCCCTCCGATCACCCTCAGTCTCCCCCGGGACACACTCAGTCTCCCCCTGGACACCTTAGTCTCCCCCTGCACACCCTCAGTCTCCCTTTTGACACCCTCAGTCTCCCCCTGGACACCCTCAGTCTCCCCCTGGACACCTCAGTCTCCCCCTGCACACCCTCAGTCTCACTTTTGACAGCCTCAGTTTCCCCTGCGGACACCCTCTGTCTCCCCCTGGAAACCCTCAGTCTCGACTCAGACACCCTCTGTCTCCCTCTTGACACCCTCAGTCTCCCCCTGGACACCCTCAGTCTCCCCCTGGAACACACTCAGTCTCCCCCGGGACACCCTCAGTCTCCCCCTGGAACACACTCAATCTCTCCCTGGACACCATCAGTCTCCCCCTGGACACCCTCAGTCTCCCCCCTGGGCACCCTCAGTCTCCCCCTGGACACCCTCAGTCTCCCCCTGGACACCCTCTGTCTCACCCTGGAACACACAGTCTCGCCCTTGCCACCCTCAGTCTCCCTTGGGACACACTCAGTCTCCCCTTGGACATACTCAGTCTCCCCCGCGGACACACTCAGTCTCCCCCGGGACACACTCAGTCTCCCCCTGGACAGACTCAGTCTCCCCTGCGGACACACACAGTCTCCCCCTGGACACACTCAGTCTCCCCTTGGACACCCTCAGTCTTCCCCTGGACACACTCAGTCTCCCCTGCGGAAACCCTCAGTCTCTCCCTGGAAAACACAGACTCACCCTGGACACCCTCAGTCTCCCCTTGAGATCCTCATTCTCCCATCGGACACACTCAGTAACCGCAGGACTCACTCAATCTCCCCTCGGACACCCTCAGTCTCACCTTGGACACCCTCAGTCTCCCCCTGGACACCCTCAGTCTCCCCTTGGACACCCTCAGTCTCCCCTCAGACACCTTCAGTCTCCCCTTGGACACCCTCAGTCTCCCCTTGACACCTTCAGTCTCCCCCATGGACACCCTCAGTCTCCCCCTGGACACCCTTAGTCTCCCCCTGGACACCCTCAGTCTCACCCTGGGCACCCTCAGTCTCCCCTTGAGATCCTCATTCTCCCATCGGACACACTCAGTAACCGCAGGACTCACTCAATCTCCCCTCAGACACCTCAGTCTCACCTTGGACACCCTCAGTCTCCCCTTGAGATCCTCATTCTCCCATCGGACACACTCAGTAACCGCAGGACTCACTCAATCTCCCCTCGGACACCCACAGTCTCACCTTGGACACCCTCAGTCTCCCCCTGGACACCCTCAGTCTCCCCTTGGACACCCTCAGTCTCCCCTCAGACACCTTCAGTCTCCCCTTGGACACCCTCAGACTCCCATTGACACCCTCAGTCTCCCTTTCGGACACCCTCAGTCTCCCCCTTGACACCCTCAGTCTCGCCCCCGACACACTCAGTCTCCCCCCTGGAAACCCTCTATCGCTCCTGGACCCATAAAGTCTCCCCTCTTCCAAGGTCTCACCCCAAACACCCACCATCTCCCCTCCGATCACCCTCAGTCTCCCCCGGGACAGACTCAGTCTCCCCCTGGACACCTTAGTCTCCCCCTGCACACCCTCAGTCTCCCTTTTGACACCCTCAGTCTCCCCCTGGACACCCTCAGTCTCCCCCTGGACACCTCAGTCTCCCCCTGCACACCCTCAGTCTCACTTTTGACAGCCTCAGTTTCCACTGCGGACACCCTCTGTCTCCCCCTGGAAACCCTCAGTCTCGACTCAGACACCCTCTGTCTCCCTCTTGACACCCTCAGGTTCCCCCTGGACACCCTCAGTCTCCCCCTGGACACCCTCAGTCTCCCCCTGGACACCCTCAGTCTCCCCCTGGAACACACTCAGTCTCCCCCGGGACACCCTCAGTCTCCCCCTGGAACACACTCAATCTCTCCCTGGACACCATCAGTCTCCCCCTGGACACCCTCAGTCTCCCCCCTGGGCACCCTCAGTCTCCCCCTGGACACCCTCAGTCTCCCCCTGGACACCCTCTGTCTCACCCTGGAACACACAGTCTCGCCCTTGCCACCCTCAGTCTCCCTTGGGACACACTCAGTCTCCCCTTGGACATACTCAGTCTCCCCCGCGGACACACTCAGTCTCCCCCGGGACACACTAAGTCTCCCCCGGGACACACTCAGTCTCCCCCTGGACAGACTCAGTCTCCCCTGCGGACACACACAGTCTCCCCCTGGACCCACTCAGTCTCCCCTTGGACACCCTCAGTATTCCCCTGGACACACTCAGTCTCCCCTGCGGAAACCCTCAGTCTCTCCCTGGAAAACACAGTCTCACCCTGGACACCCTCAGTCTCCCCTTGAGATCCTCATTCTCCCATCGGACACACTCAGTAACCGCAGGACTCACTCAATCTCCCCTCGGACACCCTCAGTCTCACCTTGGACACCCTCAGTCTCCCCCTGGACACCCTCAGTCTCCCCTTGGACACCCTCAGTCTCCCCTCAGACACCTTCAGTCTCCCCTTGGACACCCTCAGTCTCCCCTTGACACCTTCAGTCTCCCCCATGGACACCCTCAGTCTCCCCCTGGACACCCTTAGTCTCCCCCTGGACACCCTCAGTCTCACCCTGGGCACCCTCAGTCTCCCCTTGAGATCCTCATTCTCCCATCGGACACACTCAGTAACCGCAGGACTCACTCAATCTCCCCTCAGACACCCTCAGTCTCACCTTGGACACCCTCAGACTCCCCCTGGACACCCTCAGTCTCCCCTCGGACACACTCAGTCTCCCCTCAGACACCTTCAGTCTCCCCTTGGACACCCTCAGTCTCCCCTTGACACCTTCAGTCTCCCCCTTGGACACCTTCAGTCTCCCCCTCAGACACCCTCAGTCACCCCCCGACAGACTCAGTCTCCCCCTGGACACCCTCAATCTCCCCTTGGACACCCTCAGTCACCCCCTGGACACCCTCCGTCTCGCCTCCGACACCCTCAGTCTCCGCCGGACACCCTGGGTCTCACCCTGGAGACCAACAGTTTCAGGTGGACACCCTCAGTCTCCCCCTGGAAACCCTCAGTCTCCCCCTGTTCACCCTCAGTCTCACCTTGTTCACCCACCGTCTCCCCATGGACACCCTCAGTCTCACCCTGGACGCCCTCAGTCTCCCCCTGTTCACCCACAGTCTCCCCCTGTTCACCCTCAGTCTCCCCCTGTTCACCCACAGTCTCCCCCTGTTCACCCTCAGTCAACCCCTGGACGCCCTCAGTCTCCCCCTCAACTTCCGTCTCCCCCTGGACACTCTCATTATCTCCTGGACAGCCTCAGTCTCCCCCTCAGACATTCTCTGTCTCCCCCGGACACCCTCATTTTCTCCCTTGGAAACCCTCAGTCTCCCCCCGGACACCCTTAATCTCCCCTCACCCTCCGTCTCCCCCTGGACACTCTCATTATCCCCTGGACAGCCGCAGTCTCCCCCTCAGACATTCTCATTCTCCCCCTTGGACAGCCTTAGGCTCCCCTTCGGACACCCTCAGTCTCCCCCAACCTCCATCTCCCCCTGGACACTGTTATTATCCCCCGAACAGCCTCAGTCTCCCCCTGGACCTCCTCTGTCTCCCCCTGGCCACCCTCAGACTCCCCACTGGCCACCCTCAGTCTCCCCACTGGACACCCTCAGTCTCTCACTGGACACCCTCAGTCTCCCCACTGGACACCCTCAGTCTCTCCCTGGACACCCTCAGTCCCCGCCTAGGACACCCTCATTCTCCCTTTGGACAGCCTCATTCTCCCCATGGAGATCCTTAGTCCGTCCATGGACACCCTCAGACTCCCCCAGAACCCCCACTGTCTCCCCCTGGACACCCTCAGACTCCCCCAGGACCCCCACTGTCTCCCCCTGGACACCCACAGACTCCCCCAGGACCCCCACTGTCTCCCCCTGGACACCCTCAGACACCCCCAGGACCCCCACTGTCTCCCCCTGGACACCCTCAGACTCCCCCAGGACCCCCACTGTCTCCCCCTGGACACCCTCAGACTCCCCCAGGACCCCCACTGTCTCTCCTGGACACCCTCAGACTCCCCCAGGACACCCACTGTCTCCCCCTGGACACACTCAGACTCCCCCAGGACCACCACTGTCTCCTCCTGGACACCCTCAGACTCCCCCAGGACCCCCACTGTCTCCCCCTGGACACCCTCAGACTCCCCCAGGACCCCCACTGTCTCCCCCTGGACACCCTCAGACTCCCCCAGGACCCCCACTGTCTCCCCCTGGACACCCTCAGTCTCCCCCTTGACACCCTCAGTCTCCCCCTTGACACCCTCAGTCTCCCCCTGGACACACTCAGTCTCCCCCCTGGAAACCCTCTATCTCTCCTGGACCCATAAAGTCTCCCCTCTTCCAAGGTCCCACCCCGAACTCCCACCATCTCCCCTCCGATCACCCTCAGTCTCCCCCTGGACACCCTCAGTCTCCCCCTGGTCACCCTCAGTCTCCCCCTGGACACCTCAGTCTCCCCCTGGACACCCTCAGTCTCCCCCTGGACACCTCAGTCTCCCCCTGCACACCCTCAGTCTCACCCTGGACACCCTCAGTCTCACCCTGGACACCCTCAGTCTCACCCTGGACACCTCAGTCTCCCCCTGCACACCCTCAGTCTCCCTTTTGACAGCCTCAGTATCCCCTGCGGACACCCTCAGTCTCCCCCTGGAAACCCTCAGTCTCCACTCAGACACCCTCTGTCTCCCCCTGGAAACCCTCAGTCTCCACTCACACACCCTCTGTCTCCCTCTTGACACCCTCAGATTTCCCCTGGACACCCTCATTCTCCCCCTGGACACCCTCAGTCTCACCCTGGAACACACTCAATCTCCCCCTGGACACCCTCAGTCTCCCCCTGGAACACACTCAATCTCTCCCTGGACACCCTCAGTCTCCCCCTGGAACACACTCAATCTCCCCCTGGACACCCTCAGTCTCCCCCTGGAACACACTCAATCTCTCCCTGGACACCCTCAGTCTCCCCCTGGAGGACACTCAATCTCTCCCTGGACACCCTCAGTCTCTCCCCGGACACTCTCAGTCTCCCCCTGGACACCCTCAGTCTCCCCCTGGACACCCTCAGTCTCTCCCCTGGACACCCTCAGTCTCCCCCTGGACACACTCGGTCTCCCCTGGGACTCACTCAATCTCCCCTCGGACACCCTCAGTCTCTCCTCGGAGACCCTCAGTCTCCCCTTGGACACCCTCAGTTTCCCCATCAGACTACCTCAGTCTCTTACTGGATACCCTCACTCTCCCCATTAACACCCTCAATCTCCCCTCGGACACCCTCAGTCTCCCCTCAGAGACCCTCAGCCTCCCCTGGACACCCTCAGTTTCCCCATCAGACTAGCTCAGTCTCTTACTGGATACCCTCATTCTCCCCATTAACACCCTCATTCTCCCCTCGGACATCCTCAGTCTCCCCCTGGACATCCTCAGTCTCCCCCTGGACACCTTCAGTCTCCCCCTGGATACACACAGGTCCCCCTGTACACACTCAGTCTCCCCTCGGAAAGCCTCAGTCGCCCACTGGACGCCCTCACTTTCACCCCAGACACCCTCATTCTCCACTCAGACATCCTCAGTCTCCCCCTCAGACACCCTCAGTATCCCCCGGACACCCTCAGTCACCCCGCGGACACTCAGTCTCCTCATCGGACACCCTCAGTATCCCCCGGACACCCTCAGTCACCCCGCGGACACTCAGTCTCCTCATCGGACACCCTCAGTCTCCCCCTGGACACCCTCAGTCTCCCCCTGGACACCCTCAGTCTCCCCCTGGACACCCTCCGTCTCCCCCAGGACATGCTCGGTCTCTCTCTGGACACCCACAGTCTCCCCTCAACCTCCGTCTCCCCCATGGAACCTTCAGTAACACACTAGACCTCCTCAGACCCACCTCAGACACCCTCAGTATCCCCCTGGACATCCTCAGTCTCACCCCCGGATACCGTCTGTCTCCCCCTGGACACCCTCATTATCCCATGGACAGCCTCACTCTCCCCCTCAGACACCCTCAGTCTCCCCCCGACACCATCATTCTCTCCCTGGACCCCTCAGTCTCCCCCCCGACACCCTCACTCTCCCTCTCAGCAACCCTCAGTCCCCACCTAGGACACCCTCATTCTCCCTTTGGACACCCTCATTCTCCCCATGGAGATCCTTAGTCCGTCCATGGACACCCTCAGACTCCCCCAGAACCCCCACTGTCTCCCCCTGGACACCCTCAGACTCCCCCAGGACCCCCACTGTCTCCCCCTGGACACCCTCAGACTCCCCCAGGACCCCCACTGTCTCCCCCTGGACACCCTCAGACACCCCCAGGACCCCCACTGTCTCCCCCTGGACACCCTCAGACTCCCCCAGGACCCCCACTGTCTCCCCCTGGACACCCTCAGACTCCCCCAGGACCCCCACTGTCTCTCCCTGGACACCCTCAGACTCCCCCAGGACCCCCACTGTCTCCCCCTGGACACACTCAGACTCCCCCAGGACCACCACTGTCTCCTTCTGGACACCCTCAGACTCCCCCAGGACCCCCACTGTCTCCCCCTGGACACCCTCAGACTCCCCCAGGACCCCCACTGTCTCCCCCTGGACACCCTCAGACTCCCCCAGGACCCCCACTGTCTCCCCCTGGACACCCTCAGACTCCCCCAGGACCCCCACTGTCTCCCCCTGGACACCCTCAGACTCCCCCAGGACCCCCACTGTCTCCTCCTGGACACCCTCAGACTCCCCCAGGACCCCCACTGTCTCCCCCTGGACACCCTCAGACTCCCCCAGGACCCCCACTGTCTCCCCCTGGACACCCTCAGACTCCCATTGAGACCCTCAGTCTCCCTTTCAGACACCCTCAGTCTCCCCTTCGGACAACCTCAGTCTCCCCCTTGACACCCTCAGTCTCCCCCTTGACACCCTCAGTCTCCCCCTTGACACCCTCAGTCTCACCCCCGCCACACTCAGTCTCCCCCCTGGAAACCCTCTATCTCTCCTGGACCCATACAGTCTCCCCTCTTCCAAGGTCCCACCCCGAGCTCCCACCATCTCCCCTCCGATCACCCTCAGTCTCCCCCTGGACACCCTCAGTCTCCCCCTGGACACCCTCAGTCTCCCCCTGGACACCCTCTGTCTCCCCCTGGACACCCTCAGATTCCCCCTGGAAACCCTCAGTCTCCCCCTGGACATACTCAGTCTCCCCCGCGGAAACCCTCAGTCTCTCCCTGGAAAACACAGTCTCACCCTGGACACCCTCAGTCTCCCCTTGAGATCCTCATTCTCCCATCGGACACACTCAGTAACCGCAGGACTCACTCAATCTCCCCTCGGACACCCTCAGTCTCACCTTCGACACCCTCAGACTCCCCCTGGACACCCTCAGTCTCCCCTTGGACACCCTCAGTCTCCCCCTGGACACCCTCAGTCTCCCCCTGGACACCCTCAGTCTCCCCTTGAGATCCTCATTCTCCCATCGGACACACTCAGTAACCACAGGACTCACTCAATCTCCCCTCGGACACCCTCAGTCTCACCTTGGACACCCTCAGTCTCCCCCTGGACACCCTCAGTCTCACCTTGGACACCCTCAGTCTCCCCCTGGACACCCACAGTCTCCCCTTGGACATCCTCAGTCTCCCCCTGGACACCCACAGTCTCCCCCTGCACACCCTCAGTCTCCCCCTGGACACCCACAGTCTCCCCTTGGACACCCTCAGTCTCCCCCCGGACACCCTCAATCTCCACTCGGACACCCTCAGTCTCCCCCTGGACACCCTCAGTCTCAGCCCGGACACCCTCAGTCTCCCCCACGGAGACCCTCAGTCTCCCCCTGGACACCCTCAGTCTCCCCCTGGACACCCTCAGTCTCACCGCGGACATCGTCAGTCTCCCTCGCGGACCCTCTCAGTCTCCCCCCGGACCCCCTCAAACACCCCCTTGGAAGTCCTTAATCTCGCCCGGACACCCTCAGTCACCCCTCGGACACCTTCACTCTCCACCGGGCACCCTCTGTCTCCCCCTGGAAACCCTCAGTCTCACCACGGACACCCTCTGTCTCCACTCGGACACCCTCACATTCCCCCTGGACACCCTCAGTCTCCCTGATGGACACACTCAGTCTCCCCCTTGACACTATCAGTCTCCCTCTTGACACCCTCAGATTCCCCCTGGACACCCTCAGTCTCGCATTGAGACCCTCAGTCTCACTCTTGACACCCTCAGTCTCCTCCTGGACACCCTCAGTCTCCCCCTTGACACCCTCAGTCTCTTCCTGGACACCCTCAGTCTCCCATTGAGACCCTCAGTCTCCCCTTCGGACACCCTCAGTCTCCCCCTTGACCCCCTCAGTCTCCCCCTTGACACCCTCAGTCTCCCCCTGGACACACTCAGTCTCCCCCCTGGAAACCCTCTATCTCTCCTGGACCCATAAAGTCTCCCCTCTTCCAAGGTCTCACCCCGAACTCCCACCATCTCCCCTCCGATCACCCTCAGTCTCCCCCTGGACACCCTCAGTCTCCCCCTGGTCACCCTCAGTCTCCCCCTGGACACCTCAGTCTCCCCCTGGACACCCTCAGTCTCCCCCTGGACACCTCAGTCTCCCCCTGCACACCCTCAGTCTCACCCTGGACACCCTCAGTCTCACCCTGGACACCCTCAGTCTCACCCTGGACACCTCAGTCTCCCCCTGCACACCCTCAGTCTCCCTTTTGACAGACTCAGTATCCCCTGCGGACACCCTCAGTCTCCCCCTGGAAACCCTCAGTCTCCACTCAGACACCCTCTGTCTCCCCCTGGAAACCCTCAGTCTCCACTCACACACCCTCTGTCTCCCTCTTGACACCCTCAGATTTCCCCTGGACACCCTCAATCTCCCCCTGGACACCCTCAGTCTCCCCCTGGAACACACTCAATCTCCCCCTGGACACCCTCAGTCTCCCCCTGGAACACACTCAATCTCTCCCTGGACACCCTCAGTCTCCCCCTGGAAGACACTCAATCTCTCCCTGGACACCCTCAGTCTCTCCCCGGACACTCTCAGTCTCCCCCTGGACACCCTCAGTCTCTTCCCTGGACACCCTCAGTCTCCCCCTGGACACACTCGGTCTCCCCTGGGACTCACTCAATCTCCCCTCGGACACCCTCAGTCTCCCCTCGGAGACCCTCAGCCTCCCCTGGACACCCTCAGTCTCCCCTTGGACACCCTCAGTTTCCCCATCAGACTACCTCAGTCTCTTACTGGATACCCTCACTCTCCCCATTAACACCCTCAATCTCCCCTCGGACACCCTCAGTCTCCCCTCAGAGACCCTCAGCCTCCCCTGGACACCCTCAGTTTCCCCATCAGACTACCTCAGTCTCTTACTGGATACCCTCACTCTCCCCATTAACACCCTCATTCTCCCCTCGGACATCCTCAGTCTCCCCCTGGACACCTTCAGTCTCCCCCTGGATACACACAGGTCCCCGTTTACACACTCAGTCTCCCCTCGGAAAGCCTCAGTCGCCCACTGGACGCCCTCACTTTCACCCCAGACACCCTCATTCTCCACTCAGACATCCTCAGTCTCCCCCTCAGACACCCTCAGTATCCCCCGGACACCCTCAGTCACCCCGCGGACACTCAGTCTCCTCATCGGACACCCTCAGTCTCCCCCTGGACACCCTCAGTCTCCCCTCAGACACCCTCAGTCTCCCCCTGGACACCCTCAGTCTCCCCCTGGACACCCTCAGTCTCCCCTCAGACACCCTCAGTCTCCCCCTGGACACCCTCAGTCTCCCCCTGGACACCCTCAGTCTCCCCTCAGACACCCTCAGTCTCCCCCTGGACACCCTCCGTCTCCCCCTGGACATGCTCGGTCTCTCTCTGGACACCCACAGTCTCCCACTGGAGACCCACAGTCTCCCCTCAACCTCCGTCTCCCCCATGGAACCCTCGGTAACACACTAGACCTCCTCAGACACACCTCAGACACCCTCAGTATCCCCCTGGACACCCTCAGTCTCCCCTCAGACACCCTCAGTCTCCCCCTGGACACCCTCAGTCTCCCCCTGGACACCCTCCGTCTCCCCCATGGAACCTTCAGTAACACACTAGACCTCCTCAGACCCACCTCAGACACCCTCAGTATCCCCCTGGACATCCTCAGTCTCACCCCCGGATACCGTCTGTCTCCCCCTGGACACCCTCATTATCCCATGGACAGCCTCAGTCTCCCTCTCGAACACACCCAGTCTCCCCCGACACCATCATTCTCTCCCTGCACCCCTCAGTCTCCCCCCGACACTCACTCTCCCTCTCAGAAACCCTCACTCTCCCCCTCAGACACCCTCAGTCTCCCCCCGACACCATCATTCTCTCCCTGGACCCCTCAGTCTCCCCCCCGACACCCTCACTCTCCCTCTCAGCAACCCTCAGTCTCCCCTTGGACAGCATCAGTCTCCCGCTGGACCCCCTCAGGCTCCCCATGCACACCCTAAGTCTCCCCCTGGACCCCCTCAGTCTCCCACGCGGACACCCTCAGTCTCCCCCAGACAGCTTCAATCTCCCCATCGGACACCCTCAGTCTCCCTCTCGGACACCCTCAGTCTCCCACGCGGACACCCTCAGTCTCCCCCAGACAGCCTCAATCTCCCCATCGGACACCCTCAGTCTCCCTCTCGGACACCCTCAGTCTCCACAGGACAGCCTCTGTCTCCCTCTCGGACACCCTCACTCTCCCCCATATACCCTAAGACTCCCCCATGAGACCCTCAGTCTCCCCTTTGGACAGCCTCAGTCTCCCCCAGGACACCGTCAGTCTCATCCCGGACACCCTCATTCTCCCTTCGGACACCCTCACTCTCCCCCAGACACCATCAGTCTCCCCCTAGGGCACACTCAGTCTCCCCCAGATCGCCTCAGTCTCATCCCGGACACCCTCATTCTCCACTCGGACACCCTCACTCTCCCCCAGACACCCACAGTCTCCCCCTGGACACACACAGTGTCCCCTTGTACACACTCAGTCTCCCCTCAGAAAGCCTCAGTCTCCCCCGGACACCCTCAGTCTCCCCCTGGACACACACAGTGTCCCCTTGTACACACTCAGTCTCCCCTCAGAAAGCCTCAGTCTCCCCCGGACACCCTCAGTCTCCCCCTGGACACCCTCAGTTTCACCCCGGACACCCTCTAGCTCCACTCGGACACCCTCAGTCTCTCCCCCGGACACCCTCAGTCTCCCCCTGGACACACTCGGTCTCCCCTGGGACTCACTCAATCTCCCCTCGGACACCCTCAGTCTCCCCTCGGAGACCCTCAGCCTCCCCTGGACACCCTCAGTCTCCCCTTGGACACCCTCAGTTTCCCCATCAGACTACCTCAGTCTCTTACTGGATACCCTCACTCTCCCCATTAACACCCTCAATCTCCCCTCGGACACCCTCAGTCTCTCCTCGGAGACCCTCAGCCTCCCCTGGACACCCTCAGTTTCCCCATCAGACTAGCTCAGTCTCTTACTGGATACCCTCACTCTCCCCATTAACACCCTCATTCTCCCCTCGGACATCCTCAGTCTCCCCCTGGACATCCTCAGTCTCCCCCTGGACACCTTCAGTCTCCCCCTGGATACACACAGGTCCCCGTGTACACACTCAGTCTCCCCTCGGACATCCTCAGTCTCCCCCTCAGACACCCTCAGTATCCCCCGGACACCCTCAGTCACCCCGCGGACACTCAGTCTCCTCATCGGACACCCTCAGTCTCCCCCTGGAGACCCTCAGTCTCCCCCTGGAGACCCACAGTCTCCCCTCAACCTCCGTCTCCCCCATGGAACCCTCAGTAACACACTAGACCTCCTCAGACACACCTCAGACACCCTCAGTATCCCCCGGACATCCTCAGTCTCACCCCCGGATACCGTCTGTCTCCCCCTGGACACCCTCATTATCCCATGGACAGCCTCACTCTCCCCCTCAGACACCCTCAGTCTCCCCCCGACACCATCATTCTCTCCCTGGACCCCTCAGTCTCCCCCCCGACACCCTCACTCTCCCTCTCAGCAACCCTCAGTCTCCCCTTGGACAGCATCAGTCTCCCGCTGGACCCCCTCAGGCTCCCCATGCACACCCTAAGTCTCCCCCTGGACCCCCTCAGTCTCCCACGCGGACACCCTCAGTCTCCCCCAGACAGCTTCAATCTCCCCATCGGACACCCTCAGTCTCCCTCTCGGACACCCTCAGTCTCCCACGCGGACACCCTCAGTCTCCCCCAGACAGCCTCAATCTCCCCATCGGACACCCTCAGTCTCCCTCTCGGACACCCTCAGTCTCCACAGGACAGCCTCTGTCTCCCTCTCGGACACCCTGAGTCTCCACAGGACACCCTCTGTCTCCCTCTCGGACACCCTCAGTCTCCCCAGGACACCCTCAGTCTCCCCATCAGACACCCTCAGTCTCCCCTGGACACCCTCAGTCTCCCCCTCAGACACCCTCAGTCTCCACAGGACACCCTCTGTCTCCCTCTCGGACACCCTCAGTCTCCCCAGGACACCCTCAGTCTCCCCATCGGACACCCTCAGTCTCCCCTGGACACATTCACTCTCCCCCTTGGACACCCTCAGTTTCCCCTCAGACACACTCAGTTACCCACGGTCACCCTCAGTCTCCCCCGGACACCCTCAGTCTCCCCCGGACACCCTCAGTCACCCCCGGACACCCTCAGTCTCCCCTCGGACACACTCAGTCACCCCCGGTCAACCTCAGTCTCCTCCTTGGACACCTTCAGTCTCCCCCTTGGACACCTTTATTCTCCCCCAGACACCCTCAGCCTCCATCTCGGACACCCTCAATCACCCCCTGGACACAGTGTCCCCGTGTATGCCTGCAGTCTCCCCTCGAAACCCTCAGTCTCCCCCGCACACCCTCAGTCTCCCCCTCGGACACCCTCACTCTCCCCCATATACCCTAAGACTCCCCCATGAGACCCTCAGTCTCCCCTTTGGACAGCCTCAGTCTCCCCCAGGACACCGTCAGTCTCATCCCGGACACCCTCATTCTCCCTTCGGACACCCTCACTCTCCCCCAGACACCATCAGTCTCCCCCTAGGACACACTCAGTCTCCCCCAGACCGCCTCAGTCTCATCCCGGACACCCTCATTCTCCACTCGGACACCCTCACTCTCCCCCAGACACCCACAGTCTCCCCCTGGACACACACAGTGTCCCCTTGTACACACTCAGTCTCCCCTCAGAAAGCCTCAGTCTCCCCCGGACACCCTCAGTCTCCCCCTGGACACACACAGTGTCCCCTTGTACACACTCAGTCTCCCCTCAGAAAGCCTCAGTCTCCCCCGGACACCCTCAGTCTCCCCCTGGACACCCTCAGTTTCACCCCGGACACCCTCTAGCTCCACTCGGACACCCTCAGTCTCTCCCCTGGACACCCTCAGTCTCCCCCTGGACACACTCGGTCTCCCCTGGGACTCACTCAATCTCCCCTCGGACACCCTCAGTATCCCCTCGGAGACCCTCAGCCTCCCCTGGACACCCTCAGTCTCCCCTTGGACACCCTCAGTTTCCCCATCAGACTACCTCAGTCTCTTACTGGATACCCTCACTCTCCCCATTAACACCCTCAATCTCCCCTCGGACACCCTCAGTCTCCCCTCAGAGACCCTCAGCCTCCCCTGGACACCCTCAGTTTCCCCATCAGACTAGCTCAGTCTCTTACTGGATACCCTCACTCTCCCCATTAACACCCTCATTCTCCCCTCGGACATCCTCAGTCTCCCCCTGGACATCCTCAGTCTCCCCCTGGACACCCTCAGTCTCCCCCTGGACACCCTCAGCCTCCCCTGGACACCCTCAGTCTCCCCCTGGACACCCTCAGTTTCCCCATCAGACTACCTCAGTCTCTTACTGGATACCCTCACTCTCCCCATTAACACCCTCAATCTCCCCTCGGACACCCTCAGTCTCCCCTCAGAGACCCTCAGCCTCCCCTGGACACCCTCAGTTTCCCCATCAGACTACCTCAGTCTCTTACTGGATACCCTCACTCTCCCCATTAACACCCTCATTCTCCCCTCGGACATCCTCAGTCTCCCCCTGGACACCTTCAGTCTCCCCCTGGACACCTTCAGTCTCCCCCTGGATACACACAGGTCCCCGTTTACACACTCAGTCTCCCCTCGGAAAGCCTCAGTCGCCCACTGGACGCCCTCACTTTCACCCCAGACACCCTCATTCTCCACTCAGACATCCTCAGTCTCCCCCTCAGACACCCTCAGTATCCCCCGGACACCCTCAGTCACCCCGCGGACACTCAGTCTCCTCATCGGACACCCTCAGTCTCCCCCTGGACACCCTCAGTCTCCCCTCAGACACCCTCAGTCTCCCCCTGGACACCCTCAGTCTCCCCCTGGACACCCTCAGTCTCCCCTCAGACACCCTCAGTCTCCCCCTGGACACCCTCCGTCTCCCCCTGGACATGCTCGGTCTCCCTCTGGACACCCTCCGTCTCCCCCTGGACATGCTCGGTCTCTCTCTGGACACCCACAGTCTCCCACTGGAGACCCACAGTCTCCCCTCAACCTCCGTCTCCTCCATGGAACCCTCAGTAACACACTAGACCTCCTCAGACACACCTCAGACACCCTCAGTATCCCCCTGGACATCCTCAGTCTCACCCCCGGATACCGTCTGTCTCCCCCTGGACACCCTCATTATCCCATGGACAGCCTCAGTCTCCCTCTCGAACACACCCAGTCTCCCCCGACACCATCATTCTCTCCCTGCACCCCTCAGTCTCCCCCCGACACTCACTCTCCCTCTCAGAAACCCTCACTCTCCCCCTCAGACACCCTCAGTCTCCCCCCGACACCATCATTCTCTCCCTGGACCCCTCAGTCTCCCCCCCGACACCCTCACTCTCCCTCTCAGCAACCCTCAGTCTCCCCTTGGACAGCATCAGTCTCCCGCTGGACCCCCTCAGGCTCCCCATGCACACCCTAAGTCTCCCCCTGGACCCCCTCAGTCTCCCACGCGGACACCCTCAGTCTCCCCCAGACAGCTTCAATCTCCCCATCGGACACCCTCAGTCTCCCTCTCGGACACCCTCAGTCTCCCACGCGGACACCCTCAGTCTCCCCCAGACAGCCTCAATCTCCCCATCGGACACCCTCAGTCTCCCTCTCGGACACCCTCAGTCTCCACAGGACAGCCTCTGTCTCCCTCTCGGACACCCTGAGTCTCCACAGGACACCCTCTGTCTCCCTCTCGGACACCCTCAGTCTCCCCAGGACACCCTCAGTCTCCCCATCAGACACCCTCAGTCTCCCCTGGACACCCTCAGTCTCCCCCTCAGACACCCTCAGTCTCCACAGGACACCCTCTGTCTCCCTCTCGGACACCCTCAGTCTCCCCAGGACACCCTCAGTCTCCCCATCGGACACCCTCAGTCTCCCCTGGACACATTCACTCTCCCCCTTGGACACCCTCAGTTTCCCCTCAGACACACTCAGTCACCCACGGTCACCCTCAGTCTCCCCCGGACACCCTCAGTCTCCCCCGGACACCCTCAGTCACCCCCTGGACACCCTCAGTCTCCCCTCGGACACACTCAGTCACCCCCGGTCAACCTCAGTCTCCTCCTTGGACACCTTCAGTCTCCCCCTTGGACACCTTCAGTCTCCCCCTCAGACACCCTCAGTCACCCCCCGACAGACTCAGTCTCCCCCTGGACACCCTCAATCTCCCCTTGGACACCCTCAGTCACCCCCTGGACTCCCTCAGTCTCGCCTCCGACACCCTCAGTCTCCGCCGGACACCCTGGGTCTCACCCTGGAGACCAACAGTTTCAGGTGGACACCCTCAGTCTCCCCCTGGAAACCCTCAGTCTCCCCCTGTTCACCCTCAGTCTCACCTTGTTCACCCACCGTCTCCCCATGGACACCCTCAGTCTCACCCTGGACGCCCTCAGTCTCCCCCTGTTCACCCACAGTCTCCCCCTGTTCACCCTCAGTCTCCCCCTGTTCACCCACAGTCTCCCCCTGTTCACCCTCAGTCAACCCCTGGACGCCCTCAGTCTCCCCCTCAACCTCCGTCTCCCCCTGGACACTCTCATTATCTCCTGGACAGCCTCAGTCTCCCCCTCAAACATTCTCTGTCTCCCCCGGACACCCTCAGTGTCTCCCTGGACACCCTCAGCCTCCCCCCGGACACCCTTAATCTCCCCTCACCCACAGTCTCCCCCTGGACACTCTCATTATCCCCTGGACAGCCTCAGTCTCCCCCTCAGACATTCTCATTCTCCCCCTTGGACAGCCTTAGGCTCCCCTTCGGACACCCTCAGTCTCCCCCAACCTCCATCTCCCCCTGGACACTGTTATTATCCCCCGAACAGCCTCAGTCTCCCCCTGGACCTCCTCTGTCTCCCCCTGGCCACCCTCAGACTCCCCACTGGCCACCCTCAGTCTCCCCACTGGACACCCTCAGTCTCTCACTGGACACCCTCAGTCTCCCCACTGGACACCCTCAGTCTCTCCCTGGACACCCTCAGTCCCCGCCTAGGACACCCTCATTCTCCCTTTGGACACCCTCATTCTCCCCATGGAGATCCTTAGTCCGTCCATGGACACCCTCAGACTCCCCCAGAACCCCCACTGTCTCCCCCTGGACACCCTCAGACTCCCCCAGGACCCCCACTGTCTCCCCCTGGACACCCTCAGACTCCCCCAGGACCCCCACTGTCTCCCCCTGGACACCCTCAGACACCCCCAGGACCCCCACTGTCTCCCCCTGGACACCCTCAGACTCCCCCAGGACCCCCACTGTCTCCCCCTGGACACCCTCAGACTCCCCCAGGACCCCCACTGTCTCTCCCTGGACACCCTCAGACTCCCCCAGGACCCCCACTGTCTCCCCCTGGACACACTCAGACTCCCCCAGGACCCCCACTGTCTCCCCCTGGACACCCTCAGACTCCCCCAGGACCCCCACTGTCTCCCCTCAGACACCCTCAGACTCCCCCAGGACCCCCACTGTCTCCCCCTGGACACCCTCAGACTCCCCCAGGACCCCCACTGTCTCCCCCTGGACACCCTCAGACTCCCCCAGGACCCCCACTGTCTCCCCCTGGACACCCTCAGACTCCCCCAGGACCCCCACTGTCTCCTCCTGGACACCCTCAGACTCCCCCAGGACCCCCACTGTCTCCCCCTGGACACCCTCAGACTCCCCCAGGACCCCCACTGTCTCCCCCTGGACACCCTCAGACTCCCATTGAGACCCTCAGTCTCCCTTTCAGACACCCTCAGTCTCCCCTTCGGACAACCTCAGTCTCCCCCTTGACACCCTCAGTCTCCCACTTGACACCCTCAGTCTCCCCCTTGACACCCTCAGTCTCACCCCCGCCACACTCAGTCTCCCCCCTGGAAACCCTCTATCTCTCCTGGACCCATAAAGTCTCCCCTCTTCCAAGGTCCCACCCCGAGCTCCCACCATCTCCCCTCCGATCACCCTCAGTCTCCCCCTGGACACCCTCAGTCTCCCCCTGGACACCCTCAGTCTCCCCCTGGACACCCTCTGTCTCCCCCTGGACACCCTCAGATTCCCCCTGGAAACCCTCAGTCTCCCCCTGGACATACTCAGTCTCCCCCGCGGAAACCCTCAGTCTCTCCCTGGAAAACACAGTCTCACCCTGGACACCCTCAGTCTCCCCTTGAGATCCTCATTCTCCCATCGGACACACTCAGTAACCGCAGGACTCACTCAATCTCCCCTCGGACACCCTCAGTCTCACCTTCGACACCCTCAGACTCCCCCTGGACACCCTCAGTCTCCCCTTGGACACCCTCAGTCTCCCCCTGGACACCCTCAGTCTCCCCCTGGACACCCTCAGTCTCCCCTTGAGATCCTCATTCTCCCATCGGACACACTCAGTAACCACAGGACTCACTCAATCTCCCCTCGGACACCCTCAGTCTCACCTTGGACACCCTCAGTCTCCCCCTGGACACCCTCAGTCTCACCTTGGACACCCTCAGTCTCCCCCTGGACACCCACAGTCTCCCCTTGGACATCCTCAGTCTCCCCCTGGACACCCACAGTCTCCCCCTGCACACCCTCAGTCTCCCCCTGGACACCCACAGTCTCCCCTTGGACACCCTCAGTCTCCCCCCGGACACCCTCAATCTCCACTCGGACACCCTCAGTCTCCCCCTGGACACCCTCAGTCTCAGCCCGGACACCCTCAGTCTCCCCCACGGAGACCCTCAGTCTCCCCCTGGACACCCTCAGTCTCCCCCTGGACACCCTCAGTCTCACCGCGGACATCGTCAGTCTCCCTCGCGGACCCTCTCAGTCTCCCCCCGGACACCCTCAAACTCCCCCTTGGAAGTCCTTAATCTCGCCCGGACACCCTCAGTCACCCCTCGGACACCTTCACTCTCCACCGGGCACCCTCTGTCTCCCCCTGGAAACCCTCAGTCTCACCACGGACACCCTCTGTCTCCACTCGGACACCCTCACATTCCCCCTGGACACCCTCAGTCTCCCTGATGGACACACTCAGTCTCCCCCTTGACACTATCAGTCTCCCTCTTGACACCCTCAGATTCCCCCTGGACACCCTCAGTCTCGCATTGAGACCCTCAGTCTCACTCTTGACACCCTCAGTCTCCTCCTGGACACCCTCAGTCTCCCCCTTGACACCCTCAGTCTCTTCCTGGACACCCTCAGTCTCCCATTGAGACCCTCAGTCTCCCCTTCGGACACCCTCAGTCTCCCCCTTGACACCCTCAGTCTCCCCCTTGACACCCTCAGTCTCCCCCTGGACACACTCAGTCTCCCCCCTGGAAACCCTCTATCTCTCCTGGACCCATAAAGTCTCCCCTCTTCCAAGGTCTCACCCCGAACTCCCACCATCTCCCCTCCGATCACCCTCAGTCTCCCCCTGGACACCCTCAGTCTCCCCCTGGTCACCCTCAGTCTCCCCCTGGACACCTCAGTCTCCCCCTGGACACCCTCAGTCTCCCCCTGGACACCTCAGTCTCCCCCTGCACACCCTCAGTCTCACCCTGGACACCCTCAGTCTCACCCTGGACACCCTCAGTCTCACCCTGGACACCTCAGTCTCCCCCTGCACACCCTCAGTCTCCCTTTTGACAGCCTCAGTATCCCCTGCGGACACCCTCAGTCTCCCCCTGGAAACCCTCAGTCTCCACTCAGACACCCTCTGTCTCCCCCTGGAAACCCTCAGTCTCCACTCACACACCCTCTGTCTCCCTCTTGACACCCTCAGATTTCCCCTGGACACCCTCATTCTCCCCCTGGACACCCTCAGTCTCACCCTGGAACACACTCAATCTCCCCCTGGACACCCTCAGTCTCCCCCTGGAACACACTCAATCTCTCCCTGGACACCCTCAGTCTCCCCCTGGAACACACTCAATCTCCCCCTGGACACCCTCAGTCTCCCCCTGGAACACACTCAATCTCTCCCTGGACACCCTCAGTCTCCCCCTGGAGGACACTCAATCTCTCCCTGGACACCCTCAGTCTCTCCCCGGACACTCTCAGTCTCCCCCTGGACACCCTCAGTCTCCCCCTGGACACCCTCAGTCTCTCCCCTGGACACCCTCAGTCTCCCCCTGGACACACTCGGTCTCCCCTGGGACTCACTCAATCTCCCCTCGGACACCCTCAGTCTCCCCTCGGAGACCCTCAGCCTCCCCTGGACACCCTCAGTCTCCCCTTGGACACCCTCAGTTTCCCCATCAGACTACCTCAGTCTCTTACTGGATACCCTCACTCTCCCCATTAACACCCTCAATCTCCCCTCGGACACCCTCAGTCTCCCCTCGGAGACCCTCAGCCTCCCCTGGACACCCTCAGTCTCCCCTTGGACACCCTCAGTTTCCCCATCAGACTACCTCAGTCTCTTACTGGATACCCTCACTCTCCCCATTAACACCCTCAATCTCCCCTCGGACATCCTCAGTCTCCCCCTGGACATCCTCAGTCTCCCCCTGGACACCTTCAGTCTCCCCCTGGATACACACAGGTCCCCGTGTACACACTCAGTCTCCCCTCGGAAAGCCTCAGTCGCCCACTGGACGCCCTCACTTTCACCCCAGACACCCTCATTCTCCACTCAGACATCCTCAGTCTCCCCCTCAGACACCCTCAGTATCCCCCGGACACCCTCAGTCACCCCGCGGACACTCAGTCTCCTCATCGGACACCCTCAGTCTCCCCCTGGACACCCTCAGTCTCCCCTCAGACACCCTCAGTCTCCCCCTGGACACCCTCAGTCTCCCCCTGGACACCCTCAGTCTCCCCCTGGACACCCTCCGTCTCCCCCAGGACATGCTCGGTCTCTCTCTGGACACCCACAGTCTCCCCTCAACCTCCGTCTCCCCCATGGAACCTTCAGTAACACACTAGACCTCCTCAGACCCACCTCAGACACCCTCAGTATCCCCCTGGACATCCTCAGTCTCACCCCCGGATACCGTCTGTCTCCCCCTGGACACCCTCATTATCCCATGGACAGCCTCAGTCTCCCTCTCGAACACACCCAGTCTCCCGCGACACCATCATTCTCTCCCTGCACCCCTCAGTCTCCCCCCGACACTCACTCTCCCTCTCAGAAACCCTCACTCTCCCCCTCAGACACCCTCAGTCTCCCCCCGACACCATCATTCTCTCCCTGGACCCCTCAGTCTCCCCCCCGACACCCTCACTCTCCCTCTCAGCAACCCTCAGTCTCCCCTTGGACAGCATCAGTCTCCCGCTGGACCCCCTCAGGCTCCCCATGCACACCCTAAGTCTCCCCCTGGACCCCCTCAGTCTCCCACGCGGACACCCTCAGTCTCCCCCAGACAGCTTCAATCTCCCCATCGGACACCCTCAGTCTCCCTCTCGGACACCCTCAGTCTCCCACGCGGACACCCTCAGTCTCCCCCAGACAGCCTCAATCTCCCCATCGGACACCCTCAGTCTCCCTCTCGGACACCCTCAGTCTCCACAGGACAGCCTCTGTCTCCCTCTCGGACACCCTGAGTCTCCACAGGACACCCTCTGTCTCCCTCTCGGACACCCTCAGTCTCCCCAGGACACCCTCAGTCTCCCCATCAGACACCCTCAGTCTCCCCTGGACACCCTCAGTCTCCCCCTCAGACACCCTCAGTCTCCACAGGACACCCTCTGTCTCCCTCTCGGACACCCTCAGTCTCCCCAGGACACCCTCAGTCTCCCCATCGGACACCCTCAGTCTCCCCTGGACACATTCACTCTCCCCCTTGGACACCCTCAGTTTCCCCTCAGACACACTCAGTCACCCACGGTCACCCTCAGTCTCCCCCGGACACCCTCAGTCTCCCCCGGACACCCTCAGTCACCCCCGGACACCCTCAGTCTCCCCTCGGACACACTCAGTCACCCCCGGTCAACTTCAGTCTCCTCCTTGGACACCTTCAGTCTCCCCCTTGGACACCTTCAGTCTCCCCCTCAGACACCCTCAGTCACCCCCCGACAGACTCAGTCTCCCCCTGGACACCCTCAATCTCCCCTTGGACACCCTCAGTCACCCCCTGGACACCCTCAGTCTCGCCTCCGACACCCTCAGTCTCCGCCGGACACCCTGGGTCTCACCCTGGAGACCAACAGTTTCAGGTCGACACCCTCAGTCTCCCCCTGGAAACCCTCAGTCTCCCCCTGTTCACCCTCAGTCTCACCTTGTTCACCCACCGTCTCCCCATGGACACCCTCAGTCTCACCCTGGACGCCCTCAGTCTCCCCCTGTTCACCCACAGTCTCCCCCTGTTCACCCTCAGTCTCCCCCTGTTCACCCACAGTCTCCCCCTGTTCACCCTCAGTCAACCCCTGGACGCCCTCAGTCTCCCCCTCAACCTCCGTCTCCCCCTGGACACTCTCATTATCTCCTGGACAGCCTCAGTCTCCCCCTCAGACATTCTCTGTCTCCCCCGGACACCCTCATTTTCTCCCTTGGAAACCCTCAGTCTCCCCCCGGACACCCTTAATCTCCCCTCACCCTCCGTCTCCCCCTGGACACTCTCATTATCCCCTGGACAGCCGCAGTCTCCCCCTCAGACATTCTCATTCTCCCCCTTGGACAGCCTTAGTCTCCCCTTCGGACACCCTCAGTCTCCCCCAACCTCCATCTCCCCCTGGACACTGTTATTATCCCCCGAACAGCCTCAGTCTCCCCCTGGACCTCCTCTGTCTCCCCCTGGCCACCCTCAGACTCCCCACTGGCCACCCTCAGTCTCCCCACTGGACACCCTCAGTCTCTCACTGGACACCCTCAGTCTCCCCACTGGACACCCTCAGTCTCTCCCTGGACACCCTCAGTCCCCACCTAGGACACCCTCATTCTCCCTTTGGACACCCTCATTCTCCCCATGGAGATCCTTAGTCCGTCCATGGACACCCTCAGACTCCCCCAGAACCCCCACTGTCTCCCCCTGGACACCCTCAGACTCCCCCAGGACCCCCACTGTCTCCCCCTGGACACCCTCAGACTCCCCCAGGACCCCCACTGTCTCCCCCTGGACACCCTCAGACACCCCCAGGACCCCCACTGTCTCCCCCTGGACACCCTCAGACTCCCCCAGGACCCCCACTGTCTCCCCCTGGACACCCTCAGACTCCCCCAGGACCCCCACTGTCTCTCCCTGGACACCCTCAGACTCCCCCAGGACCCCCACTGTCTCCCCCTGGACACACTCAGACTCCCCCAGGACCACCACTGTCTCCTCCTGGACACCCTCAGACTCCCCCAGGACCCCCACCGTCTCCCCCTGGACACCCTCAGACTCCCCCAGGACCCCCACTGTCTCCCCCTGGACACCCTCAGACTCCCCCAGGACCCCCACTGTCTCCCCCTGGACACCCTCAGACTCCCCCAGGACCCCCACTGTCTCCCCCTGGACACCCTCAGACTCCCCCAGGACCCCCACTGTCTCCTCCTGGACACCCTCAGACTCCCCCAGGACCCCCACTGTCTCCCCCTGGACACCCTCAGACTCCCCCAGGACTCCCACTGTCTCCCCCTGGACACCCTCAGACTCCCATTGAGACCCTCAGTCTCCCTTTCAGACACCCTCAGTCTCCCCTTCGGACAACCTCAGTCTCCCCCTTGACACCCTCAGTCTCCCCCTTGACACCCTCAGTCTCCCCCTTGACACCCTCAGTCTCACCCCCGCCACACTCAGTCTCCCCCCTGGAAACCCTCTATCTCTCCTGGACCCATAAAGTCTCCCCTCTTCCAAGGTCCCACCCCGAGCTCCCACCATCTCCCCTCCGATCACCCTCAGTCTCCCCCTGGACACCCTCAGTCTCCCCCTGGACACCCTCAGTCTCCCCCTGGACACCCTCTGTCTCCCCCTGGACACCCTCAGATTCCCCCTGGAAACCCTCAGTCTCCCCCTGGACATACTCAGTCTCCCCCGCGGAAACCCTCAGTCTCTCCCTGGAAAACACAGTCTCACCCTGGACACCCTCAGTCTCCCCTTGAGATCCTCATTCTCCCATCGGACACACTCAGTAACCGCAGGACTCACTCAATCTCCCCTCGGACACCCTCAGTCTCACCTTCGACACCCTCAGACTCCCCCTGGACACCCTCAGTCTCCCCTTGGACACCCTCAGTCTCCCCCTGGACACCCTCAGTCTCCCCCTGGACACCCTCAGTCTCCCCTTGAGATCCTCATTCTCCCATCGGACACACTCAGTAACCACAGGACTCACTCAATCTCCCCTCGGACACCCTCAGTCTCACCTTGGACACCCTCAGTCTCCCCCTGGACACCCTCAGTCTCACCTTGGACACCCTCAGTCTCCCCCTGGAGACCCACAGTCTCCCCTTGGACATCCTCAGTCTCCCCCTGGACACCCACAGTCTCCCCCTGCACACCCTCAGTCTCCCCCTGGACACCCACAGTCTCCCCTTGGACACCCTCAGTCTCCCCCCGGACACCCTCAATCTCCACTCGGACACCCTCAGTCTCCCCCTGGACACCCTCAGTCTCAGCCCGGACACCCTCAGTCTCCCCCACGGAGACCCTCAGTCTCCCCCTGGACACCCTCAGTCTCCCCCTGGACACCCTCAGTCTCACCGCGGACATCGTCAGTCTCCCTCGCGGACCCTCTCAGTCTCCCCCCGGACCCCCTCAAACACCCCCTTGGAAGTCCTTAATCTCGCCCGGACACCCTCAGTCACCCCTCGGACACCTTCACTCTCCACCGGGCACCCTCTGTCTCCCCCTGGAAACCCTCAGTCTCACCACGGACACCCTCTGTCTCCACTCGGACACCCTCACATTCCCCCTGGACACCCTCAGTCTCCCTGATGGACACACTCAGTCTCCCCCTTGACACTATCAGTCTCCCTCTTGACACCCTCAGATTCCCCCTGGACACCCTCAGTCTCGCATTGAGACCCTCAGTCTCACTCTTGACACCCTCAGTCTCCTCCTGGACACCCTCAGTCTCCCCCTTGACACCCTCAGTCTCTTCCTGGACACCCTCAGTCTCCCATTGAGACCCTCAGTCTCCCCTTCGGACACCCTCAGTCTCCCCCTTGACACCCTCAGTCTCCCCCTTGACACCCTCAGTCTCCCCCTGGACACACTCAGTCTCCCCCCTGGAAACCCTCTATCTCTCCTGGACCCATAAAGTCTCCCCTCTTCCAAGGTCTCACCCCGAACTCCCACCATCTCCCCTCCGATCACCCTCAGTCTCCCCCTGGACACCCTCAGTCTCCCCCTGGTCACCCTCAGTCTCCCCCTGGACACCTCAGTCTCCCCCTGGACACCCTCAGCCTCCCCCTGGACACCTCAGTCTCCCCCTGCACACCCTCAGTCTCACCCTGGACACCCTCAGTCTCACCCTGGACACCCTCAGTCTCACCCTGGACACCTCAGTCTCCCCCTGCACACCCTCAGTCTCCCTTTTGACAGCCTCAGTATCCCCTGCGGACACCCTCAGTCTCCCCCTGGAAACCCTCAGTCTCCACTCAGACACCCTCTGTCTCCCCCTGGAAACCCTCAGTCTCCACTCACACACCCTCTGTCTCCCTCTTGACACCCTCAGATTTCCCCTGGACACCCTCATTCTCCCCCTGGACACCCTCAGTCTCACCCTGGAACACACTCAATCTCCCCCTGGACACCCTCAGTCTCCCCCTGGAACACACTCAATCTCTCCCTGGACACCCTCAGTCTCCCCCTGGAACACACTCAATCTCCCCCTGGACACCCTCAGTCTCCCCCTGGAACACACTCAATCTCTCCCTGGACACCCTCAGTCTCCCCCTGGAAGACACTCAATCTCTCCCTGGACACCCTCAGTCTCTCCCCGGACACTCTCAGTCTCCCCCTGGACACCCTCAGTCTCCCCCTGGACACCCTCAGTCTCTCCCCTGGACACCCTCAGTCTCCCCCTGGACACACTCGGTCTCCACTGGGACTCACTCAATCTCCCCTCGGACACCCTCAGTCTCCCCTCGGAGACCCTCAGCCTCCCCTGGACACCCTCAGTCTCCCCTTGGACACCCTCAGTTTCCCCATCAGACTACCTCAGTCTCTTACTGGATACCCTCACTCTCCCCATTAACACCCTCAATCTCCCCTCGGACACCCTCAGTCTCCCCTCGGAGACCCTCAGCCTCCCCTGGACACCCTCAGTTTCCCCATCAGACTACCTCAGTCTCTTACTGGATACCCTCACTCTCCCCATTAACACCCTCATTCTCCCCTCGGACATCCTCAGTCTCCCCCTGGACACCTTCAGTCTCCCCCTGGATACACACAGGTCCCCGTTTACACACTCAGTCTCCCCTCGGAAAGCCTCAGTCGCCCACTGGACGCCCTCACTTTCACCCCAGACACCCTCATTCTCCACTCAGACATCCTCAGTCTCCCCCTCAGACACCCTCAGTATCCCCCGGACACCCTCAGTCACCCCGCGGACACTCAGTCTCCTCATCGGACACCCTCAGTATCCCCCGGACACCCTCAGTCACCCCGCGGACACTCAGTCTCCTCATCGGACACCCTCAGTCTCCCCCTGGACACCCTCAGTCTCCCCTCAGACACCCTCAGTCTCCCCCTGGACACCCTCAGTCTCCCCCTTAACACCCTCAGTCTCCCCTCAGACACCCTCAGTCTCCCCCTGGACACCCTCCGTCTCCCCCAGGACATGCTCGGTCTCTCTCTGGACACCCACAGTCTCCCCTCAACCTCCGTCTCCCCCATGGAACCTTCAGTAACACACTAGACCTCCTCAGACCCACCTCAGACACCCTCAGTATCCCCCTGGACATCCTCAGTCTCACCCCCGGATACCGTCTGTCTCCCCCTGGACACCCTCATTATCCCATGGACAGCCTCAGTCTCCCTCTCGAACACACCCAGTCTCCCCCGACACCATCATTCTCTCCCTGCACCCCTCAGTCTCCCCCCGACACTCACTCTCCCTCTCAGAAACCCTCACTCTCCCCCTCAGACACCCTCAGTCTCCCCCCGACACCATCATTCTCTCCCTGGACCCCTCAGTCTCCCCCCCAACACCCTCACTCTCCCTCTCAGCAACCCTCAGTCTCCCCTTGGACAGCATCAGTCTCCCGCTGGACCCCCTCAGTCTCCCCATGCACACCCTAAGTCTCCCCCTGGACCCCCTCAGTCTCCCACGCGGACACCCTCAGTCTCCCCCAGACAGCTTCAATCTCCCCATCGGACACCCTCAGTCTCCCTCTCGGACACCCTCAGTCTCCCACGCGGACACCCTCAGTCTCCCCCAGACAGCCTCAATCTCCCCATCGGACACCCTCAGTCTCCCTCTCGGACACCCTCAGTCTCCACAGGACAGCCTCTGTCTCCCTCTCGGACACCCTGAGTCTCCACAGGACACCCTCTGTCTCCCTCTCGGACACCCTCAGTCTCCCCAGGACACCCTCAGTCTCCCCATCAGACACCCTCAGTCTCCCCTGGACACCCTCAGTCTCCCCCTCAGACACCCTCAGTCTCCACAGGACACCCTCTGTCTCCCTCTCGGACACCCTCAGTCTCCCCAGGACACCCTCAGTCTCCCCATCGGACACCCTCAGTCTCCCCTGGACACATTCACTCTCCCCCTTGGACACCCTCAGTTTCCCCTCAGACACACTCAGTTACCCACGGTCACCCTCAGTCTCCCCCGGACACCCTGTCTCCCCCGGACACCCTCAGTCACCCCGGACACCCTCAGTCTCCCCTCGGACACACTCAGTCACCCCCGGTCAACCTCAGTCTCCTCCTTGGACACCTTCAGTCTCCCCCTTGGACACCTTTATTCTCCCCCAGACACCCTCAGCCTCCACCTCGGACACCCTCAATCACCCCCTGGACACAGTGTCCCCGTGTATGCCTGCAGTCTCCCCTCGAAACCCTCAGTCTCTCCCGCACACCCTCAGTCTCCCCCTCGGACACCCTCACTCTCCCCCATATACCCTAAGACTCCCCCATGAGACCCTCAGTCTCCCCTTTGGACAGCCTCAGTCTCCCCCAGGACACCGTCAGTCTCATCCCGGACACCCTCATTCTCCCTTTGGACACCCTCACTCTCCCCCAGACACCATCAGTCTCCCCCTAGGACACACTCAGTCTCCCCCAGATCGCCTCAGTCTCATCCCGGACACCCTCATTCTCCACTCGGACACCCTCACTCTCCCCCAGACACCCACAGTCTCCCCCTGGACACACACAGTGTCCCCTTGTACACACTCAGTCTCCCCTCAGAAAGCCTCAGTCTCCCCCGGACACCCTCAGTCTCCCCCTGGACACCCTCAGTTTCACCCCGGACACCCTCTAGCTCCACTCGGACACCCTCAGTCTCTCCATGGACATCCTCATTCTCCAATTGGACACCCTCATTCTCCACTCGGACACACTCAGTCTCCCCCTAGACACCCTCAGTCTCCGCCTGGACACACTCTATATCCCCCTGGACACCCTCAGTCTCCCCCTAGACACCCTCAGTCTCCGCCTGGACACACTCTATATCCCCCTGGACACACTCAGTCTCCCCGCGGACACTGACAGTCTCACCCTGGACACCCTCAGTCTCTCTCTGGACACCCACAGTCTCCCACTGGAGACACACAGTCTCCCCTCAACCTCCGTCTCCCCCATGGAACCCCTCAATAACACACTAGACCTCCTCAGACACCACCTCGGACACCCTCAGTCTCCCCCGGACATCCTCTGTCTCACCCCCGGATACCGTCTGTCTCCACCTGGACACCCTCATTATCCCATGGACAGCCTCAGTCTCCCTCTCGAACACACTCAGTCTCCCCCCGACACCATCATTCTCTCCCTGCACCCCTCAGTCTCCCCCCCCGACACTCACTCTCCATCTCAGAAACCCTCAGTCTCCCCCTGGACACCCTCAGTCTCCCCTCGGACACCCTCAGTCTCCCCCTGGACACCCTCAGTTTCCACACGGACTCCCTCAGTCTCCACAAGGACACCCTCAGTCTACCCTCAGACACCCTTAGTCTCCCCCTGGACAACTTCAGTCTCCACACGGAAACCCTCAGTCTCCACCCTGAACACTCAAAGTCTCCCTCCAGACACACGCAGTCTCCCACTGACACCCACAGCCTCCCCCGGACACCCTCAGTCTCCCCCTCGGACAACCTCACTCTCCCCCATATACCCTAAGTCGCCCCCTTGAGACCCTCAGTCTCCCCTTTGGACACCCTCAGTCTCCCCCTATGACACCCACATTCCCACCCTGGAGACCCTGATTCTGCACTCGGACACCCTCAGTCTCCCCCAGACCCCCTCAGTCTCCCCCTCGGACACCCTCAGAGTCTCCCCTCGACACCCTAAGTCTGCACCTTGGACACCCTCAGTCACCCACTGGACACTTTCAGTCTCCCCCTGGAAACAATCAGTCTCTCCCGGACATCCTCAGTCTCCCCTTGGACACCCACAGTCTCCCCCTGGACACCCTCAGTCTCATCCCGGACACCCTCATTCTCCCCTCGGACACCCTCACTCTCCCCCAGACACCCTCAGTCTCCCCCTGGACACACACAGTGTCCCTGTGTACACACTTAGTCTCCCCTCGGAAAGTCTCAGTCTCCCCCAGACCCCCTCAGTCTCCCACTGGACACCCTCAATTTCACCCCGGTCACCCTCTGTCTCCCCACGGACACTGTCAGTCTCCCCATCGGACAACCTCAGTCTCCCGAGGACACCCTCAGTCTCCACATGGACTCCCTCAGTCTCCACACGGACACCCTCATTCTACGCTCAGACACCCTCAGTCTCTCCCTGGACACCCCCAGCCTCACCACGCACACCCTCAGGCTCCCCTCGGACACAATTAGTCACCGCCGGACACCCTCAGTCTCCCTCTCGACGCACTCAGTCTCCCCTCGGACACCCTCAGCCTCCCCCGGACACCCTCAGTCTCCCCATCGGACACCCTCAGTCTCTTCCTGGATGCTCTCATTCTCCCCATTAACACCCTCATTCTCCCCTCGGACACCCCCAGTCTCCCCGTGGACACCATCAGCCTCCCCCTGGACACCCTACCTCTCCACCTGGACACCCTCAGTCTCCCCTGGACACACTCAGTCTCACCTCGGATACCCTCAGTCTCTCCCGGACACCCTCAGTCTCCCCCAGGACATGCTCAATCTTCCTCTGGACACCCACAGTCTCCCACTGGAGACCCACAGTCTCCCCTCAACCTCCGTCTCCCCCATGGAACCCCTCAGTAACACACTCAAGCTCCTCAGACACCACCTCGGACACCCTCAGTCTCCCCCTGGACATCCTCAGTCTCACCCCGGATACTGTCTGTCTCCCCCTGGACACCCTCATTATACCATGGACAGCCTCAGTCTCCCTCTTGAACACACCCAGTCTCCTCCCGACACCATCATTCTCTCACTGCACCCCTCAGTCTCCCCCCCGACACCCTCACTCTCCTCTCAGAAACCCTCAGACTCCCCCTTGAGACACAGTATCCCCATGGACACACTACGTCTCCCCCTGGACACCTTCTGTCTCCCCTCGGACACCCTGTTTCCCACTGGACACCCTCAGTCTCCCCCCTGGACACCCTCAGTCTCCCCATGGACACCCTCAGTCTCCCCATGGACACCCTCAGTCTCAACCCTGGACACCCTCAGTCTCCCCCCTGGACAACCTCAGTCTCCCACTGGACACCCTCAGTCTCCCCATTAACACCCTCAGTCTCCACCCTGGACACCCTCAGTCTTTCCCTGGACACCCTCAGTCTCCCCCTGGACACGCTCAGTCTTTCCCTGGACACCCTCAGTCTCCCCCTGGACACACTCATTCTCCCCCAGACACCCTCAGTCTCCCCCTTAACACCCTCAGTCTCCCGCATGGAGTCCCTCAGTATCCACTTGGAGACACTCAGAATCCCTCCTGGACACCCTCAGTCTCCCACTCAACCCCCTTAGTCTTCATTTTGTCCCTACAGTCTCCCCTGGACACCCTCAGTCTCCCCGTGGACACAATAAGCCTCAACCTGGACACACTCAGTCTCCACTTGGACACCCTCAGTCTCCCCCGGACACCCTCAGTCTCCCCCGAACACCCTCAGTCTCCCCCGGACACCCTCAGTCTCCCCATTGGACTGCTTCAGTCTCTTGCTGGATACCCTCACTGTCCCCATTAACACCCTCATTCTCCCCTCAGACACCCTCAATCTCCCCCTGGACATCCTCGGTCTCCCTCTGGACACCCACAGACTCCCCTCAACCTCCGTCTCCCCGCTGGAACCCCTCAGTAACACACTGGACCCCCTTAGACACCACCACCGAGGCCCTCAGTATCCCCCTGGACACCCCCAGTCTCACCCCGGATACCGTCTGTCTCCCCCTGGACACCCTCATTATCCCCTGGGCACCTTCAATATCCCTCTCAGACACCCTCAGTCTCCCCCTTGACACCCTCAGACTCCCAACGCACCCCCTTTGTCTCCCCCTGGACAGTCTCAGTCTCCCCCTGGGCACCCTCTATACTCCCCCTCGGACAACCTCAGTGTCTCCCTGGACACCCTCAGGCTCCCCGTGGGGACTTTCAGTCTCCCCCTGGACACCCTCTGTGTCCCCATCGGACACACTCAGTCTCCCACTGGACACCCTCAGTCTACCCTCAGTCACCCTCATTCTCCCCCTGGACACCGTCAGCCTCCCCCATGGACACGCTCAGTCACCCTGTAGGACACCATCAGTCTTCCTTCAACCTGCGTCTCCCCCTGGACACGCTCATTATCCCGTGGACAGCCTCTGTCTCCCCCTCAGACATTCTCAGTCTCCCCCGGACACCCTCATTCTCCCCCTTGCACACACTAAGTCTCCCCCCGGACACCCTTAGTCTCCCCTTCGGACACCCTCAGTCTCCCCTCAACCTCCGTCTCCCCCTGGACACCCTCAGCATCCCCTGGACAGCCTCAGTCTCCTCCCGGACCTCCTCTGTCTCCCCCTGGCCACCCTCAGTCTCCACTTGGACACCCTCAGTCTTTCCCTGGACACCCTCAGTCTCCCCCTAGACACCCTCAGTCTCACCGCGGACACCGTCAGTCTCCCCCTGGACACCCTCAGTCTCACCGCGGACACCGTCAGTCTCCCCCTGGACACCCTCAGTCTCCCCTTTGACACCCTCAGTCACCCCTCGGACACCTTCACTCTCCACCGGGCACCCTCTGTCTCCCCCTGGAAACCCTCAGTCTCACCACGGACACCCTCTATCTCCACTCGGACACCCTCAGTCTCCCTCTTGACACCCTCAGTCTCCCCCCGGACACCCTCAGTCTCTTCCCGGACACCCTCAGTCTCCCCCTGGACACCCTCAGTCTCTTCCCGGACACCCTCAGTCTCCCGTTGAGACCCTCAGTCTCACTCTTGACACCCTCAGTGTCTCCCTGGACACCCTCAGTCTCCCCCTTGACACCCTCAGTCTCCCCCTGGACACCCTCAGTCTCTTCCCGGACACGCTCAGTCTCCCATTGAGACCCTCAGTCTCTTCCCAGACACCCTCAGTCTGCCATTGAGACCCTCAGTCTCACTCTTGACACCCTCAGTGTCTCCCTGGACACCCTCAGTCTCCCTCTTGACACACTCAGTCTCCCCCTTGACACCCTCATTCTCTTCCCGGACACCCTCAGTCTCCCCTTTCGGACACCCTCAGTCTCCCCTCTGATCACCCACAGTCTCCCCCTGGACACCCTCAGTCTCCCCCTTGACACCCTCAGTTTTGGCCCCGCCACACTCAGTCTCCCCCCTGGAAACCCTCTATCTCTCCTGGACCCATAAAGTCTCCCCTCTTCCAAGGTCTCGCCCCAAACACCCACCATCTCCCCTCCGATCACACTCAGACTCCCCCTGCACACCTCAGTCTCCCCCTGCACACCCTCAGTCTCCCCCTGGTCACCCTCAGTCTCCTTCTGGACACCCTCAATCTCCCCCTTGGACACCCTCAGTCTCCCCCGGTAAACCTCAGTCTCACCCTGGACACCCTCAGTCTCCCCCTGGACACCCTCAGTCTCCTTCTGGACACCCTCAATCTCCCCCTTGGACACCCTCAGTCTCCCCCGGAAAACCTCAGTCTCACCCTGGACACCCTCAGTCTCCCCCTTGAGACCATCAGTCTCCCCGTCGGGCACCCTCAGTCTCCCCTTGGACACCTTCAGTCTACCCCTGGACATCCTCGGTCTCCCTCTGGACACCCACAGTCTCCTGCTGGAGACGCTCAGTAACACACTGGACCCCCTTAGACACCACCACCGACACCCTCTGTCTCCCCCTGGACACCCTCATTATCCCCTGGACAGCCTCAGTCACCCCCTCGGACACTCTCAGTCTCCCCCCTGACACCCTCACTCTCCCTCTCAGAAACACTCAGTCTCCCCCTCGCACACTCTCAGTCTCCCCCCTGACACCCTCACTCTCCCTCTCAGACACCCTCAGTCTCCCCCTTGACACCCTCAGATTCCCAATGCACCCCCTTTGTCTCCCCCTGGACAGTCTCAGTCTCCCCCTGGGCACCCTCTGTACTCCCCCTCGGACACCCTCAATGTCTCCCTGGACACCCTCAGTCTCCCCCTGGACACCGTCAGCCTCCCCCCTGGACACCCTCAGTCTCCACCTCAGACATTCTCAGTCTCCCCCGGACACCCTCATTCTCCCCCTTGGACACCCTCAGTCTCACCCCCGGGACACCCTCAGTCTCACCCCCTTGGACACCCTCAGTCTCATCCCCGGACACCCTTAGTCTCCCCTCGGACACCCTCATTCTCCCCCTTGGACACCCTTAGTCTCCCTTTCGGACACCCTCAGTCTCCCCTCAACCTCCATCTCCCCCTGGACACTGTTATTATCCCCCGGACAGCCTCAGTCTCCCCCTGGACCTCTTCTTTCTCCCCCTGGCCACCCTCAGTCTCTCACTGGACACCCTCAGTCTCTCCCTGGACACCCTCAGTCTCTCACTGGACACCCTCAGTCTCCCCACTGGACACCCTTAGTCTCTCACTGGACACCCTCAGTCTCCCCACTGGACAGTCCACAGTCTCCCCCTCGGACACCCTCAGTCTCCGCCTAGGACACCCTCAGTGTCTCACTGGCCACCCTCAGTCTCCCCACTGGCCACCCTCAGTCTCTCCGTGGACACCCTCAGTCTCCCCCTGGACACCCTCAGTCTCCCTTTGGACACCCTCATTCTCCCCCTGGAGATCCTTAGTCCATCCATGGACACCCTCAGACACCCCCAGGACCCCCACTGTCTCCCCACTGGACACCCTCAGACTCCCCCAGGACCCCCACTGTCTCCCCACTGGACTCGCCCAGACTCCCCCAGGACCCCCACTGTCTCCCCACTGGACACCCTCAGACTCCCCCAGGACCCCTACTGTCTCCCCAGTGGACACCCTCAGACTCCCCCAGGACCCCCACTCTCTCCCCCTGCACACCCTCAGTCTCCCTTTTGACAGCCTCAGTTTACCCTGCGGACACCCTCAGTCTCCCCCTGGAAACCCTCAGTCTCCACTCACACACCCTCTGTCTCCCTCTTGACACCCTCAGATTCCCCTTGGACACCCTTAGTCTCCCCCTGGACACACTCAGTCTCCCCCAGGACCCCCTCAGTCTCCCCCTGGAAACCCTCAGTCTCCCCCGGGACACCCTCAGTCTCCCCGTGGACACACTTAGTCTCCCCTGCGGACACCCTGGGTCTCACCCTGGAACACACAGTCTCTCCCTGGAAAACACAGTCTCCCCCTGGACACCCTCAGTCTCCCCCTGGACACCCTCAGTCTCCCCTTGGACACCCTCAGTCTCTCCTCAGATACCTTCAGTCTCCCCTTGGACACACTCAGTCTCTCCCTGGACACACTCAGTCACCCCCGCGGACACCCTCAGTCTCCCCCGGGACACACTCAGTCTCACCCCCGGACACCCTCAGTCTCCCCCTGGTACACACAGTCTCTCCCTGGAAAACACAGTCTCTCCCTGGAAAACACAGTCTCACCCTGGACACCCTCAATCTCCCCTTGAGATCCTCATTCTCCCATCGGACACACTCAGTAACCGCAGGACTCACTCAATCTCCCATCGGACACCCTCAGTCTCACCTTGGACACTCTCAGTCTCCCCTCAGACACCTTCAGTCTCCCCTTGGACACGCTCAGTCTCCCCCGGACAACCTCAGTCTCCCCCTGGACACCCTCAGTCTCACCCTCGGACACATTCAGTCTCCCCCTCGGACACACTCAGTCTCCCCTCAGACACTTTCAGTCTCCCCTTGGACACCCTCAGTCTCCCCTCCGACACCCTCAGTCTCCCCCTGGACACCCTCAGTCTCCCCTTGGACACCCTCTGACTCCCCTAGGACCCCCACTGTCTCCCCTTGGACTCCTGCAGTCTCTCCCTGGACACCCTCAGTCTCCCCCGGGACAACCTTAGTTTCCCCCGGGACAACACTCAGGCTCCCCTTGGACACCCTTAGTCTCCCCTTGGACATCCTGAGTCTCCCCTTTGACACCCTCAGTCTCCCCCCGGACATCCTCAATCTCCCCCTTGAACCCCCTCAGTCTCCCCCTCGACACCCTCAATCTCCCCCTCGGACCCCCTCAGTCTCCCGCTGGGCACCCTCAGTCTCCTCCTGGACACCCTCAGTCTCCCCCTGGACACCCTCAGTCACCCCCTGGACACCCTCAGTCTCACCCTGGACACCTCAGTCTCCCCCTGGACACCCTCAGTCTCCCCCTGGACACCCTCAGTCTCACCCTGGACACCCTCAGTCTCCCCCTGGACACCCTCAGTCACCCCCTGGACACCCTCAGTCTCCCCACTGGAGACCCTCAGTCTCCCCCTCAGACATTCTCAGTCTCCCCCGGACACCCTCATTCTCCCCCTTGGACACCCTCAGTCTCACCCCCGGGACACCCTCAGTCTCACCCCCGGGACACCCTCAGTCTCACCCCCGGACACCCTTAGTCTCCCCTCGGACACCCTCATTCTCCCCCTTGGACACCCTTAGTCTCCCTTTCGGACACCCTCAGTCTCCCCTCAACCTCCATCTCCCCCTTGACACTGTTATTATCCCCTGGACAGCCTCCGTCTCCCCCTGGAACTCTTCTGTCTCCCCCTGGCCACCCTCAGTCTCTCACTGGACACCCTCAGTCTCTCCCTGGACACCCTCAGTCTCTCACTGGACACCCTCAGTCTCCCCACTGGACACCCTCAGTCTCTCACTGGACACCCTCAGTCTCCCCACTGGACAGTCCACAGTCTCCCCCTCGGACACCCTCAGTCTCCGCCTAGGACACCCTCAGTGTCTCACTGGCCACCCTCAGTCTCCCCACTGGCCACCCTCAGTCTCTCCGTGGACACCCTCAGTCTCCCCCTGGACACCCTCAGTCTCCCTTTGGACACCCTCATTCTCCCCCTGGAGATCCTTAGTCCATCCATGGACACCCTCAGACACCCCCAGGACCCCCACTGTCTCCCCACTGGACACCCTCAGACTCCCCCAGGACCCCCACTGTCTCCCCACTGGACTCACCCAGACTCCCCCAGGACCCCCACTGTCTCCCCAGTGGACACCCTCAGACTCCCCCAGGACCCCCACTCTCTCCCCCTGCACACCCTCAGTCTCCCTTTTGACAGCCTCAGTTTACCCTGCGGACACCCTCAGTCTCCCCCTGGAAACCCTCAGTCTCCACTCACACACCCTCTGTCTCCCTCTTGACACCCTCAGATTCCCCCTGGACTCCCTCAGTCTCCCCCTGGACACACTCAGTCTCCCCCAGGACCCCCGCAGTCTCCCCCTGGAAACCCTCAGTCTCCCCCGGGACACCCTCAGTCTCCCCCTGGACACACTCAATCTCCCCTGCGGACACCCTGGGTCTCACCCTGGAACACACAGTCTCTCCCTGGAAAACACAGTCTCCCCCTGGACACCCTCAGTCTCCCCCTGGACACCCTCAGTCTCCCCTTGGACACCCTCAGTCTCTCCTCAGATACCTTCAGTCTCCCCTTGGACACACTCAGTCTCTCCCTGGACACACTCAGTCACCCCCGCGGACACCCTCAGTCTCCCCCGGGACACACTCAGTCTCACCCCCGGACACCCTCAGTCTCCCCCTGGTACACACAGTCTCTCCCTGGAAAACACAGTCTCTCCCTGGAAAACACAGTCTCACCCTGGACACCCTCAATCTCCCCTTGAGATCCTCATTCTCCCATCGGACACACTCAGTAACCGCAGGACTCACTCAATCTCCCATCGGACACCCTCAGTCTCACCTTGGACACTCTCAGTCTCCCCTCAGACACCTTCAGTCTCCCCTTGGACACGCTCAGTCTCCCCCTGGACAACCTCAGTCTCCCCCTGGACACCCTCAGTCTCACCCTCGGACACATTCAGTCTCCCCCTCGGACACACTCAGTCTCGCCTCAGACACCTTCAGTCTCCCCTTGGACACCCTCAGTCTCCCCTCCGACACCCTCAGTCTCCCCCTGGACACCCTCAGTCTCCCCTTGGACACCCTCAGTCTCCCCTCCGACACCCTCAGTCTCCCCCTGGACACCCTCAGTCTCCTACTGGATACCCTCAGTCTCTCCCTGGACACCCTCAGTCTCTCCTTGGACACCCTCAGTTTCACCCCGGACACCCTCAGTCTCCCCCTGGGCACCCTCAGTCTCCGTCTAGGACACCCTCAGTCTCACCCTGGAGATCCTTAGACCGTCCATGGACACCCTCAGACTCCCCCAGGACCCCCACTGTCTCCCCTTGGACACCCTCTGACTCCCCTAGGACCCCCACTGTCTCCCCTTGGACTCCCACAGTCTCTCCCTGGACACCCTCAGTCTCCCCCGGGACACCCTTAGTCTCCCCCGGGACAACACTCAGGCTCCCCTTGGACACCCTTAGTCTCCCCTTGGACATCCTCAGTCTCCCCTTTAACACCCTCAGTCTCCCCCCGGACACCCTCAATCTCCCCCTTGAACCCCCTGAGTCTCCCCCTCGACACCCTCAATCTCCCCCTCGGACCCCCTCAGTCTCCCCCTGGGCACCCTCAGTCTCCCCCTGGACACCCTCAGTCTCCCCCTGGACACCCTCAGTCACCCCCTGGACACCCTCAGTCTCACCCTGGACACCTCAGTCTCCCCCTGGACACCCTCAGTCTCCCCCTGGACACCCTCAGTCTCACCCTGGACACCCTCAGTCGCCCCCTGGACACCCTCAGTCACCCCCTGGACACCCTCAGTCTCCCCACTGGAGACCCTCAGTCTCTCCCTAGGTCACACTCAATCTCCCCCCCGCCACACTTAGTCTCCCCCTCGGACACCCTCAGTCTCCCACTCAACCCCCTTAGTCTTCCTTTGGATACCCACAGACTCCCCCTAGACACCCTCGGTCTCCCCCTGGACACCCTCGGTCTCTCCTGGACCCATAAAGTCTCCCCTCTTCCAAGGTCTCACCCCGAACAGCCTCCATCTCCCCCCTGCTCACCCTCAGTCTCCCGCTGGACAGTCTTTGTCCCCCATTGGATACCCTCAGTCTCCCCCTCGGACAACCTCAGTCTTTTCCTGGACACACTCACTCTCCCCACTGACACCCTCATTCTCCCCTCAGACATCCTCAGTCTCCTCCGGGCACCCTCAGTCTCCCCCTCGGACACCCTCAGTCTCCCCCTTGGACAACCTCAATCTCCCTCCGGACAGTCTTTGTCCCCCATTGGACACCCTCAGTCTCCCACTGCACCCCCTCTGTCTCCCCATGGACATCCTCAGTCTCCACTTTGACAGCCTCAGTCTCCCCCTCGGACACCCTCAGTCTCCCCCTCGGACACTCTCAGTCTCCCCCTCGCACACCCTCAGTCTCCCCCTCGGACACCCTCAGTCTCCCCCTTAGACACCCTCAGTCTCCCTCTGGACAGTCTTTGTCCCCCATTGGACACCCTCAGTCTCCCCCTGCACCCCCTCAGTCTCCACATGGACATCCTCAGTCTCCCCTTTGACAGCCTCAGTCTCCCCCTCGGACACCCTCAGTCTGCCCCTTGGACACACTCATTATCCCCAGGACACCCTCAATCTCCCCCTCGGACACCTTCAGTCTCCATCTCGGACACCCTCACTCTCCCCCTGGACACACTCAGTCTCCCCTCGCTCACCCTCATTCTCCCCCTGAACACCGTCAGCCTCCCCCCTGGACACTCTCATTATCCCCTGGACAGCCTCAGTTTCCCCCTTGGACACCCTCAGTCTCCCCCCGGGCACCCTCAGTCTCCCCTCAACCTCCGTCTCCCCGTGGACACTCTCATTATCCCCCGGACACCCTCATTCTCCCCCTTGGACACCCTCAGTCTCCCCCCGGACACCCTTAGTCTCTCCTTCGGACACCCTCAGTCTCCCCTCAACCTCCGTCTCCCCTGGACACCCTCATCATCCCCTGGACAGCCTCAGTCTCCTCCCGGACCTCCTCTGTCTCCCCCTGGCCACCCTCAGTCTCCACTTGGACACCCTCAGTCTCCCCCTGGCCACCCTCATTCTCACACCGGACACCCTCAGTCTCCCACTCGGACACCCTCAGTCTCCCCCTGGACACCCTCAGTCTCCACTTGGACACCCTCAGTCTCCCACTCGGACCCCCTCAGTCTCCCCCTGGACACAATCAGTCTCCCCCTGGACACCATCAGTCTCCCCCTGGCCACCCTCAGTCTCCACTTGGACACCCTCAGTCTCCACTTGGACACCCTTAGTCTCCCCCCAACCTCCATCTTCCCCGGGACACTGTTATTATCCCCGGACAGCCTCAGTCTCCCCCTGGACCTCCTCTGTCTCCCCCTGGCCACCCTCAGACACTCCACTGGCCACCCTCAGTCACCCCACGGGACACCCTCAGTCTCTCACTGGACACGCTCAGTCTCTCACTGGACACGCTCAGTCTCCCCACTGGACACCCTCAGTCTCTCCCTGGACACCCTCAGTCTCCGCCTAGGACACTCTCATTCTCCCTTTGGACACCAAGATTCTCCACCTGGAGATCTTTAGTCCGTCCATGGACACCCTCAGACTCCCCCAGGACCCCCACGGTCTCCCCACTGGACACCCTCAGACTCCCCCAGGACCCCCACTGCCTCCCCACTGGACACCCTCAGACTCCCCCAGGACCCCCACTGTCTCCCCCAGGACCCCCACTGTCTCCCCACTGGACACCCTCAGACTCCCCCAGGACCCCCACTGTCTCCCCACTGGACACCCTCAGACTCCCCCAGGACCCCCACTGTCTCCCCACTGGACACCTTCAGACTCCAACAGGACCCCCACTGTCTCCCCCTGGACTCCCACAGTCTCTCCCTGGACACCCTCAGTCTCCCCCGGGACACCCTCAGTCTCCCCCTGGAAACCCTCAGTCTCCCCCGGGACACCCTCAGTCTCCCCCTGGACACACTCAGTCTCCCCTGTGGACACCCTGGGTCTCACCCTGGAACACACAGTCTCTCCCTGGAAAACACAGTCTCCCCCTGGACACCCTCAGTCTCCCCCTGGACACCCTCAGTCTCCCCTTGGACACCCTCAGTCTCTCCTCAGATACCTTCAGTCTCCCCTTGGACACACTCAGTCTCTCCCTGGACACACTCAGTCACCCCCGCGGACACCCTCAGTCTCCCCCGGGACACACTCAGTCTCACCCCCGGACACCCTCAGTCTCCCCCTGGTACACACAGTCTCTCCCTGGAAAACACAGTCTCTCCCTGGAAAACACAGTCTCACCCTGGACACCCTCAATCTCCCCTTGAGATCCTCATTCTCCCATCGGACACACTCAGTAACCGCAGGACTCACTCAATCTCCCATCGGACACCCTCAGTCTCACCTTGGACACTCTCAGTCTCCCCCTGGACAACCTCAGTCTCCCCCTGGACACGCTCAGTCTCCCCCTGGACAACCTCAGTCTCCCCCTGGACAGCCTCAGTCTCACCCTCGGACACATTCAGTCTCCCCCTCGGACACACTCAGTCTCCCCTCAGACACCTTCAGTCTCCCCTTGGACACCCTCAGTCTCCCCTCCGACACCCTCAGTCTCCCCCTGGACACCCTCAGTCTCCCCTTGGACACCCTCAGTCTCCCCTCCGACACCCTCAGTCTCCCCCTTGACACCCTCAGTCTCCCCCTGGATACCCTCAGTCTCTCCCTGGACACCCTCAGTCTCTCCTTGGACACCCTCAGTTTCACCCCGGACACCCTCAGTCTCCCCTTGGACACCCTCAGTCTCTCCTCAGATACCTTCAGTCTCCCCTTGGACACACTCAGTCTCTCCCTGGACACACTCAGTCACCCCCGCGGACACCCTCAGTCTCCCCCGGGACACACTCAGTCTCACCCCCGGACACCCTCAGTCTCCCCCTGGTACACACAGTCTCTCCCTGGAAAACACAGTCTCTCCCTGGAAAACACAGTCTCACCCTGGACACCCTCAATCTCCCCTTGAGATCCTCATTCTCCCATCGGACACACTCAGTAACCGCAGGACTCACTCAATCTCCCATCGGACACCCTCAGTCTCACCTTGGACACTCTCAGTCTCCCCCTGGACAACCTCAGTCTCCCCCTGGACACGCTCAGTCTCCCCCTGGACAACCTCAGTCTCCCCCTGGACAGCCTCAGTCTCACCCTCGGACACATTCAGTCTCCCCCTCGGACACACTCAGTCTCCCCTCAGACACCTTCAGTCTCCCCTTGGACACCCTCAGTCTCCCCTCCGACACCCTCAGTCTCCCCCTGGACACCCTCAGTCTCCCCTTGGACACCCTCAGTCTCCCCTCCGACACCCTCAGTCTCCCCCTTGACACCCTCAGTCTCCCCCTGGATACCCTCAGTCTCTCCCTGGACACCCTCAGTCTCTCCTTGGACACCCTCAGTTTCACCCCGGACACCCTCAGTCTCCCCCTGGGCACCCTCAGTCTCCGCCTAGGACACCCTCAGTCTCACCCTGGAGATCCTTAGTCCGTCCATGGACACCCTCAGACTGCCCCAGGACCCCCACAGTCTCCCCTTGGACACCCTCTGACTCCCCTAGGACCCCCACTGTCTCCCCTTGGACTCCCGCAGTCTCTCCCTGGACACCCTCAGTCTCCCCCGGGACACCCTTAGTCTCCCCCGGGACAACACTCAGGCTCCCCTTGGACACCCTTAGTCTCCCCTTGGACATCCTCAGTCTCCCCTTTGCACCCTCAGTCTCCCCCCGGACACCCTCAATCTCCCCCTTGAACCCCCTGAGTCTCCCCCTCGACACCCTCAATCTCCCCCTCGGACCCCCTCAGTCTCCCCCTGGGCACCCTCAGTCTCCTCCTGGACACCCTCAGTCTCCCCCTGGACACCCTCAGTCACCCCCTGGACACCATCAGTCTCACCCTGGACACCTCAGTCTCCCCCTGGACACCCTCAGTCTCCCCCTGGACACCCTCAGTCACCCCCTGGACACCCTCAGTCTCACCCTGGACACCCTCAGTCTCCCCCTGGACACCCTCAGTCACCCCCTGGACACCCTCAGTCTCCCCACTGGAGACCCTCAGTCTCTCCCTAGGACACACTCAATCTCCCCCCCGCCACACTTAGTCTCCCCCTCGGACACCCTCAGTCTCCCACTCAACCCCCTTAGTCTTCCTTTGGATACCCACAGACTCCCCCTAGACACCCTCGGTCTCCCCCTGGACACCCTCGGTCTCTCCTGGACCCATAAAGTCTCCCCTCTTCCAAGGTCTCACCCCGAACAGCCTCCATCTCCCCCCTGCTCACCCTCAGTCTCCCGCTGGACAGTCTTTGTCCCCCATTGGATACCCTCAGTCTCCCCCTCGGACAACCTCAGTCTTTTCCTGGACACACTCACTCTCCCCACTGACACCCTCATTCTCCCCTCAGACATCCTCAGTCTCCTCCGGGCACCCTCAGTCTCCCCCTCGGACACCCTCAGTCTCCCCCTTGGACACCCTCAGTCTCCCTCCGGACAGTCTTTGTCCCCCATTGGACACCCTCAGTCTCCCACTGCACCCCCTCAGTCTCCCCATGGACATCCTCAGTCTCCCCTTTGACAGCCTCAGTCTCCCCCTCGGACACCCTCAGTCTCCCCCTCGGACACTCTCAGTCTCCCCCTCGCACATCCTCAGTCTCCCCCTCGGACACCCTCAGTCTCCCCCTTGGACACCCTCAGTCTCCCTCTGGACAGTCTTTGTCCCCCATTGGACACCCTCAGTCTCCCCCTGCACCCCCTCAGTCTCCACATGGACATCCTCAGTCTCCCCTTTGACAGCCTCAGTCTCCCCCTCGGACACCCTCAGTCTGCCCCTTGGACACACTCATTATCCCCAGGACACCCTCAATCTCCCCCTCGGACACCTTCAGTCTCCATCTCGGACACCCTCACTCTCCCCCTGGACACACTCAGTCTCCCCTCGCTCACCCTCATTCTCCCCCTGAACACCATCAGCCTCCCCCCTGGACACTCTCATTATCCCCTGGACAGCCTCAGTTTCCCCCTTGGACACCCTCAGTCTCCCCCCGGGCACCCTCAGTCTCCCCTCAACCTCCGTCTCCCCGTGGACACTCTCATTATCCCCCGGACACCCTCATTCTCCCCCTTGGACACCCTCAGTCTCCCCCCGGACACCCTTAGTCTCTCCTTCGGACACCCTCAGTCTCCCCTCAACCTCCGTCTCCCCTGGACACCCTCATCATCCCCTGGACAGCCTCAGTCTCCTCCCGGACCTCCTCAGTCTCCCCCTGGCCACCCTCAGTCTCCACTTGGACACCCTCAGTCTCCCCCTGGCCACCCTCATTCTCACACCGGACACCCTCAGTCTCCCACTCGGACACCCTCAGTCTCCCCCTGGACACCCTCAGTCTCCACTTGGACACCCTCAGTCACCCACTCGGACCCCCTCAGTCTCCCCCTGGACACAATCAGTCTCCCCCTGGACACCATCAGTCTCCCCCTGGCCACCCTCAGTCTCCACTTGGACACCCTCAGTCTCCACTTGGACACCCTTAGTCTCCCCCCAACCTCCATCTTCCCCGGGACACTGTTATTATCCCCGGACAGCCTCAGACACTCCACTGGCCACCCTCAGTCACCCCACGGGACACCCTCAGTCTCTCACTGGACACGCTCAGTCTCTCACTGGACACGCTCAGTCTCCCCACTGGACACCCTCAGTCTCTCCCTGGACACCCTCAGTCTCCGCCTAGGACACCCGCATTCTCCCTTTGGACACCCAGATTCTCCACCTGGAGATCTTTAGTCCATCCATGGACACCCTCAGACTCCCCCAGGACCCCCACTGTATCACCACTGGACACCCTCAGACTCCCCCAGGACCCCCACTGTCTCCCCACTGGACACCCTCAGACTCCCCCAGGACCCCCACTGTCTCCCCCAGGACCCCCACTGTCTCCCCACTGGACACCCTCAGACTCCCCCAGGACCCCCACTGTCTCCCCACTGGACACCCTCAGACTCCCCCTGGACACCCTCAGTCTCCCCCTGGACACACTCAGTCTCCCCTGCGGACACCCTGGGTCTCACCCTGGAACACACAGTCTCTCCCTGGAAAACACAGTCTCCCCCTGGACACCCTCAGTCTCCCCCTGGACACCCTCAGTCACCCCTTGGACACCCTCAGTCTCTCCTCAGATACCTTCAGTCTCCCCTTGGACACACTCAGTCTCTCCCTGGACACACTCAGTCACCCCCGCGGACACCCTCAGTCTCCCCCGGGACACACTCAGTCTCACTCCCGGACACCCTCAGTCTCCCCCTGGTACACACAGTCTCTCCCTGGAAAACACAGTCTCTCCCTGGAAAACACAGTCTCATCCCGGACACCCTCAATCTCCCCTTGAGATCCTCATTCTCCCATCGGACACACTCAGTAACCGCAGGACTCACTCAATCTCCCATCGGACACCCTCAGTCTCACCTTGGACACTCTCAGTCTCCCCTCAGACACCTTCAGTCTCGCCTTGGACACGCTCAGTCTCCCCCTGGACAACCTCAGTCTCCCCCTGGACACCCTCAGTCTCACCCTCGGACACATTCAGTCTCCCCCTCGGACACACTCAGTCTCCCCTCAGACACCTTCAGTCTCCCCTTGGACACCCTCAGTCTCCCCTTGGACACCCTCAGTCTCCCCCTGGACACCCTCAGTCTCCCCTTGGACACCCTCAGTCTCCCCTCCGACACCCTCAGTCTCCCCCTGGACACCCTCAGTCTCCCCCTGGATACCCTCAGTCTCTCCCTGGACACCCTCAGTCTCTCCTTGGACACCCTCAGTTTCACCCCGGACACCCTCAGTCTCCCCCTGGGCACCCTCAGTCTCCGCGTAGGACACCCTCAGTCTCACCCTGGAGATCCTTAGTCCGTCCATGGACACCCTCAGACTCCCCCAGGACCCCCACTGTCTCCCCTTGGACACCCTCTGACTCCCCTAGGACCCCCACTGTCTCCCCTTGGACTCCCGCAGTCTCTCCCTGGACACCCTCAGTCTCCCCCGGGACACCCTTAGTCTCCCCCGGGACAACACTCAGGCTCCTCTTGGACACCCTTAGTCTCCCCTTGGACATCCTCAGTCTCCCCTTTGACACCCTCAGTCTCCCCCCGGACACCCTCAATCTCCCCCTTGAACCCCCTCAGTCTCCCCCTCGACACCCTCAATCTCCCCCTCGGACCCCCTCAGTCTCCCCCTGGGCACCCTCAGTCTCCCCCTGGACACCCTCAGTCTCCCCCTGGACACCCTCAGTCACCCCCTGGACACCATCAGTCTCACCCTGGACACCTCAGTCTCCCCCTGGACACCCTCAGTCTCCCCCTGGACACCCTCAGTCACCCCCTGGACACCCTCAGTCTCACCCTGGACACCCTCAGTCTCCCTCTGGACACCCTCAGTCACCCCCTGGACACCCTCAGTCTCCCCACTGGAGACCCTCAGTCTCTCCCTAGGTCACACTCAATCTCCCCCCCGCCACACTTAGTCTCCCCCTCGGACACCCTCAGTCTCCCACTCAACCCCCTTAGTCTTCCTTTGGATACCCACAGACACCCCCTAGACACCCTCGGTCTCCCCCTGGACACCCTCGGTCTCTCCTGGACCCATAAAGTCTCCCCTCTTCCAAGGTCTCACCCCGAACAGCCTCCATCTCCCCCCTGGTCACCCTCAGTCTCCCGCTGGACAGTCTTTGTCCCCCATTGGATACCCTCAGTCTCCCCCTCGGACAACCTCAGTCTTTTCCTGGACACACTCACTCTCCCCACTGACACCCTCATTCTCCCCTCAGACATCCTCAGTCTCCTCCGGGCACCCTCAGTCTCCCCCTCGGACACCCTCAGTCTCCCTCTTGGACACCCTCAGTCTCCCTCCGGACAGTCTTTGTCCCCCATTGGACACCCTCAGTCTCCCACTGCACCCCCTCAGTCTCCCCATGGACATCCTCAGTCTCCACTTTGACAGCCTCAGTCTCCCCCTCGGACACTCTCAGTCTCCCCCTCGCACACCCTCAGTCTCCCCCTCGGACACCCTCAGTCTCCCCCTTGGACACCCTCAGTCTCCCTCTGGACAGTCTTTGTCCCCCATTGGACACCCTCAGTCTCCCCCTGCACCCCCTCAGTCTCCACATGGACATCCTCAGTCTCCCCTTTGACAGCCTCAGTCTCCCCCTCGGACACCCTCAGTCTGCCCCTTGGACACACTCATTATCCCCAGGACACCCTCAATCTCCCCCTCGGACACCTTCAGTCTCCATCTCGGACACCCTCACTCTCCCCCTGGACACACTCAGTCTCCCCTCGCTCACCCTCATTCTCCCCCTGAACACCATCAGCCTCCCCCCTGGACACTCTCATTATCCCCTGGACAGCCTCAGTTTCCCCCTTGGACACCCTCAGTCTCCCCCCGGGCACCCTCAGTCTCCCCTCAACCTCCGTCTCCCCGTGGACACTCTCATTATCCCCCGGACACCCTCATTCTCCCCCTTGGACACCCTCAGTCTCCCCCCGGACACCCTTAGTCTCTCCTTCGGACACCCTCAGTCTCCCCTCAACCTCCATCTCCCCTGGACACCCTCATCATCCCCTGGACAGCCTCAGTCTCCTCCCGGACCTCCTCTGTCTCCCCCTGGCCACCCTCAGTCTCCACTTGGACACCCTCAGTCTCCCCCTGGCCACCCTCATTCTCACACCGGACACCCTCAGTCTCCCACTCGGACACCCTCAGTCTCCCCCTGGACACTCTCAGTCTCCACTTGGACACCCTCAGTCTCCCACTCGGACCCCCTCAGTCTCCCCCTGGACACAATCAGTCTCCCCCTGGACACCATCAGTCTCCCCCTGGCCACCCTCAGTCTCCACTTGGACACCCTCAGTCTCCACTTGGACACCCTTAGTCTCCCCCCAACCTCCATCTTCCCCGGGACACTGTTATTATCCCCGGACAGCCTCAGACACTCCACTGGCCACCCTCAGTCACCCCACGGGACACCCTCAGTCTCTCACTGGACACGCTCAGTCTCTCACTGGACACGCTCAGTCTCCCCACTGGACACCCTCAGTCTCTCCCTGGACACCCTCAGTCTCCGCCTAGGACACCCTCATTCTCCCTTTGGACACCCAGATTCTCCACCTGGAGATCTTTAGTCCGTCCATGGACACCCTCAGACTCCCCCAGGACCCCCACTGTCTCCCCACTGGACACCCTCAGACTCCCCCAGGACCCCCACTGTCTCCCCACTGGACACCCTCAGACTCCCCCAGGACCCCCACTGTCTCCCCCAGGACCCCCACTGTCTCCCCACTGGACACCCTCAGACTCCCCCAGGACCCCCACTGTCTCCCCACTGGACACCCTCAGACTCCCCCAGGACCCCCACTGTCTCCCCACTGGACACCTTCAAACTCCCCCAGGACCCCCACTGTCTCCCCCTGGACTCCCACAGTCTCTCCCTGGACACCCTCAGTCTCCCCCGGGACACCTTTAGTCTCCCCCGGGACAACACTCAGTCTCCCCCTGGACACCCTCAGTCTCCCCTTGGACATCCTCAGTCTCCCCCTGGACACCCTCAGTCTCCCCTTTGACACCCTCAGTCTCCCCCCGGACACCGTCAATCTCCCCCTCGGACACCCTCAGTCTCCACACGGACACCCTCAGTCTCCCCCTGGACACCCTCAGTCTCCCACTCAACCCCCTTAGTCTTCCTTTGGATACCCACAGACTCCCCCTAGACACCTTCGGTCTCCCCCTGGAAACCCTCAGTCTCTCCTGGACCCATAAAGTCTCCCCTCTTCCAAGGTCTCCCCCCGAACAGCCTCCATCTCCCCCCTGCTCACCCTCAGTCTCCCGGTGGACAGTCTTTGTCCCCCATTGGATACCCTCAGTCTCCCCCTCGGACAACCTCAGTCTTTTCCTGGACACACTCACTCTCCCCACTGACACCCTCATTCTCCACTCAGACATCCTCAGTCTCCACCGGGCACCCTCAGTCTCCCCCTCGGACACCCTCAGTCTCCCCCTTGGACACCCTCAGTCTCCCGCTGGACAGTCTTTGTCCCCCATAGTTCACCCTCAGTCTCCCCCTCGGACAACCTCAGTCTTTTCCTGGACACACTCACTCTCCCCACTGACACCCTCATTCTCCCATCAGACATCCTCAGTCTCCTCCGGGCACCCTCAGTCTCCCCCTCGGACAGCCTCAGTCTCCCCCTTGGACACCCTCAGTCTCCCTCTGGATAGTCTTTGTCCCCCATTGGACACCCTCAGTCTCCCACTGCACCCCCTCAGTCTCCCCATGGACATCCTCAGTCTCCCCTTTGACAGCCTCAGTCTCCCCCTTGGACACCCTCAGTCTGCCCCTTGGACACACTCATTATCCCCAGGACACCCTGAGTCTCCCCCTCGGGCACCCTCAGTCTCCCCCTTGGACACCCTCAGTCTCCCCCGGAAAACCTCAGTCTCACCCTTGAGACCATCCGTCTCCCCTTCGGACACACTCAGTCTCCCCTTTGGACACCCTCAGTCTCACCCTGGACACCCTCAGTCTCCCCCTTGAGCCCATCAGTCTCCCCGTCGGGCACCCTCAGTCTCCCCTTGGACACCTTCAGTCTACCCCTGGACATCCTCGGTCTCCCTCTGGACACCCACAGTCTCCTGCTGGACACCCCCATTATCCCCTGGACAGCCTCAGTCACCCCCTCGGACACTCTCAGTCTCTCCCCTGACACCCTCACTCTCCCTCTCAGACACCCTCAGTCTCCTCCCTGACACCCTCACTCTCCCTCTCAGAAACACTCAGTCTCCCCCTTGAGCCCATCAGTCTCCCCGTTGGGCACCATCAGTCTCCCCCTTGAGACCATCAGTCTCCCCGTCGGGCACCCTCAGTCTCCCCTTGGACACCTTCAGTCTACCCCTGGACATCCTCGGTCTCCCTCTGGACACCCACAGTCTCCTGCTGGAGACGCTCAGTAATACACTGGACACCCTTAGACACCACCACCTACACCCTCTGTCTCCCCCTGGACACCCTCATTATCCCCTGGACAGCCTCAGTCACCCCCTCGCACACTCTCAGTCTCCCCCCTGACACCCTCACTCTCCCTCTCAGACACCCTCAGTCTCCCCCTTGACACCCTCAGATTCCTAATGCACCCCCTTTGTCTCCCCCTGGACAGTCTCATTCTCCCCCTGGGCACCTTCTATACTCCCCCTCGGACTCCCTCAGTCTCCCCCTTGGACACAGTCTCCCCTCGCTCACCCTCATTCTCCCCCTGAACACCGTCATCTCCCCCCTGGACACCCACATTCTCCCCCCTGGACACTCTCATTATCCCCTGGACAGCCTCAGTCTCACCCTGGACACCCTCAGTCTCCCCCTTGGACACCCTCAGTCTCCCTTCAGACACCCTCAGTCTCCCCTCAACCTGCGTCTCCCCCTGGACACTCTCATTATCCCGTGGACAGCCTCAGTCTCCCCCTCAGACATTCTCAGTCTCCCCCGGACACGCTCATTCTCACCCTTGGATACCCTCAGTCTCCCCCCGGACACCCTTAGTCTCCCCTTGGACACCTTCAGTCTCCCCTCAACCTCCGTCTCCCCTGGACACCCTCATCATACCCTGGACAGCCTCAGTCTCCTCCCGGACCTCCTCTGTCTCCCCCTGTCCACCCTCAGTCTCCACTTGGACACCCTCAGTCTGCACTTGGACACTCTCAGTCTCCCCTCGGACACCCTCATTCTCCCCCTCGGACACCCGTAGTCTCCCCTTCGGACACCCTCAGTCTCCCCTCAACCTCCATCTCCCCCTGGACACTGTTATTATCCCCCGGACTGCCTCAGTCTCCTCCTGGACCTTTTCTGTCTTCCCCTGGCCACCCTCAGACTCCCCACTGGCCACCCTCAGTCTCCCCACTGGACACTCTGTCTCTCACCGGACACCCTCAGTCTCCCCACTGGACACCCTCATTCTCCCTTTGGACACCCTCATTCTCCGCCTAGGACACCCTCATTCTCCCTTTGGACACCCTAATTTTCCTCCTGGAGTTACTTAGTCCATCCATGGACACCCTCAGACTCCCCCAGGGCCCCCACTGTCTCCCCACTGGACACCCTCAGACTCCCCCAGGGCCCCCACTGTCTCCCCACTGGACACCCTCAGACTCCCCCAGGACCCCCACTGTCTCCCCACTGGACACCCTCAGACTCCCCCAGGACCCCCACTGTCTCCCCACTCGACACCCTCAGATTCCCCCTGGACCCCCACTGTCTCCCCACTGGACACCCTCAGACTCCCCTAGGACCCCCACTGTCTCCCCACTGGACACCCTCAGACTCCCCTAGGACCCCCACTGTCTCCCCACTGGACACCCTCAGACTCCCCCAGGACCCCCACTCTCTCCCTGTGGACACGATCAGACTCCCATTGAGACCCTCAGACTCCCATTGAGACACTCAGTCTCCCATTGAGATCCTCAGTCTCCCCTTCAGACAACTTCAGTCTCCCCCTGGACACCCTCAGTCTCCCACTTGACACCCTCAGTCTCCCCCTTGACACCCTCAGTCTCGCCCCCCGCCACAAGCAGTCTCCCCCCTGGAAACCCTCTATCTCTCCTGGACCCATAAAGTCTCCCCTCTTCCAAGGTCGCACCCCAAACACCCACCATCTCCCCTCCGATCACCCTCAGACTCCCCCGGGACACACTCAGTCTCCCCGTGGACACCGTCAGTCTCCCCCTGGACACACTCAGTCTCCCCCGCGGACACACTCAGTCTCCCCTTGGAACACACAGTCTCTCCCTGGACACACTCAGTCTCCCCCGCGGACACACTCAGTCTCCCCCTGGAACACACAGTCTCTCCCTGGACACACTCAGTCTCCCCCTGGACACACTCAGTCTCCCCTGCGGACACCCTCAGTCTCCACCTGGAACACACAGTCTCTCCCTGGAAAACACAGTCTCACCCTGGACACCCTCAGTCTCCCCTTGAGATCCTCATTCTCCCATCGGACACCCTCAGTCTCCCCCTGGAACACACAGTCTCTCCCTGGAACACACAGTCACACCCTGGACACCCTCAGTCTCCCCTTGAGATCCTCAGTCTCCAGCTCGGACACACTCAGTCTCCCCCTGGACACCCTCAGTCTCCCCCTGGACACCCTCAGTCTCCCCCTGGACACCCTCAGTCTCCCCTTGGACACCCTCAATCTCCCCTCAGACACCTTCAGTCTCCCCTTGGACACCCTCAGTCTCCCCCTGGACAACCTCAGTCTCCCCCGGACACCCTCAGTCTCACCCTCGGACACCTTCAGTCTCCCCCTCGGACACACTCAGTCTCCCCTCAGACACCTTCAGTCTCCCCTTGGACACACTCAGTCTCCCCCTGGACACCCTCAGTCTCACCCTTGGACACCTTCAGTCTCCCCCTCAGACACCCTCATTCTCCCCTCAGACACATTCAGTCTCACCTTGGACACACTTAGTCTCCCCTCCGACACCCTCAGTCTCCCCCTGAAGACCCTCAATCTCACCCTGGACACCCTTAGTCTCTCCCTGGATACCCTCAGTCTCCCCTTGGACACCCTCAGTTTCACCCCGGACACCCTCAGTCTCACCCTGGACACCCTGAGTCTCCCCCTGGACACCCTCAGTCTCACCCTGGACACCCTCAGTCTCCCCCTGGACACCCTCAGTCTCACCCCGGACACCCTCAGTCTCCCCCTGGACACCCTCAGTCTCCGCCTAGGACACCCTCATTCTCCCTTTGGACACCCTCATTCTCCCCCTGGAGATCCTTAGTCCGTCCATGGACACCCTCAGACTCCTCCAGGATCCCCACTGTCTCCCCACTGGACACCCTCCGACTCCCCCAGGACCCCTACTGTCTCCCCCTGGACTCCCGCAGTCTCTCCCTGGACACCCTCAGTCTCCCCCGGGACACCCTTGGTCTCCCCCGGGACACACTCAGTCTCCCCCTGGACACCCTTAGTCTCCCTCCGGACACACTCAATCTCCACCCCCGCCACACTTAGTCTCCCCCTTGGACACCATCAGTCTCCCACTCAACCCCCTTAGTCTTCATTTGGATACCCACAGACTCCCCCTAGACACCCTCGGTCTCCTCCTGGACACCCTCAGTCTCTCCTGGACCCATAAAGTCTCCCCTCTTCCAAGGTCTCACCCCGAACAGCCTCCAGCTCCCCCTTGCTCACCCTCAGTCTCCCCCTGGACAGTCTTTGTCCCCCATTGGATACCCTCAGTCTCCCACTGGACACCCTCAGTCTTTTCCTGGACACACTCACTCTCCCCACTGACACCCTCAGTCTCCCATCAGACATCCTCAGTCTCCTCCGGGCACCCTCAGTCTCCCCCTCGGACACCCTCAGTCTCCCCCTTGGACACCCTCAGTCTCCCTCTGGACAGACTTTGTCCCCCATTGGACACCCTCAGTCTCCCACTGCACCCCCTCAGTCTCCCCATTGACATCCTCAGTCTCCCCTTTGACAGCCTCAGTCTCCCCCTCGGACACCCTCAGTCTGCCCCTTGGACACACTCATTATCCCCAGGACACCCTCAATCTCCCCCTCGGACACCTTCAGTCTCCATCTCGGACACCCTCACTCTCCCCCTCGGACACCCTCAGTCTCCCCTTGAGATACCCATTATCCCACTGGACACCCTCAGTCTCCCCCTTGGACACCCTCAGTCTCCCCCGGAAAACCTCAGTCTCACCCTGGACACCCTCAGTCTCCCCCTTGAGACCATCCGTCTCCGCTTCGGACACCCTCAGTCTCCTCTTCAGACACCCTCAGTCACCCCCTCGGACTCTCTCAGTCTCCCCCCTGACACCCACAGACTCCCAATGCACCCCCTTTGTCTCCCCCTGGACAGTCTCAGTCTCCCCCTGGGTACCCTCTGGACTCCCCCTCGGACACCCTCAATGTCTCCCTGGACACCCTCAGTCTCCCCCAGGACACCCTCAGTCTCCCCCAGGACACCCTCAGGCTCCCCCTGGACACTGTCAGCCTCCCCCCGGACACCCTCGGTCTCCCCCCGGACACACTTAGTCTCCCCTTTGGACACCCTCAGTCTCCCCTCAACCTCCGTCTCCACCTGGACACCCTCATCATCCCCTGGACAGCCTCAGTCTCTTCCCGGACCTCCTCTGTCTCCCCCTGGCCACCCTCACTCTCCCCACTGGACACCCTCAGTCTCCCCTCGGACACCTTTATTCTCCCCCTTTGACACCCTCAGTCTCCCCCCGGAAACCCTCAATCTCCCCCTCGGACCCCCTCAATCTCCCCCTTGGACCCCCTCAGTCTCCCCGCAGACACCCTCAGTCTCCCCCGGACACCCTCACTCTCCCCCCCACCACACTCAGTCTCCACCTCGGATCCCCTCAGTCTCTCACTCAACCACCTTAGTCTTCCTTAGGATACCCACAGACACTGTCAGCCTCCCCCCGGACACCCTCGGTCTCCCCCTGGACACCCTCAGTCTCTCCTGGGCCCATAAAGTCTCCCCTCTTCCAAGGTCTCACCCCGAACAGCCTCCATCTCCCCCCTGCTCACCCTCAGTCTCCCGCTGGACAGTCTTTGTCCCCCATTGGACACCCTCAGTCTCCCCCTGCACAGTCTTTGTCTCCCATTGGACACCCTCAGTCTCCCACTGGACATCCTCAGTCTCCCCTTTGACAGCCTCAGTCTCCCCCCATGGACACCCTCAGTCTGCCCCTTGGACACACTCATTATCCCCAGGACACCCTCAATCTCCCCCTCGGACACCTTCAGTCTCCATCTCGGACACCCTCACTCTCCCCCTCGGACACCCTCAGTCTCCCCTTGAGATCCTCATTATCCCACTGGACACACTCAGTATCCCCAGGACATCCTCAATCTCCCCCCCCCTGACACCCACACTCCACCTCTCAGACACCCTCAGTCTCCTCATTGGACACCCTCAGTCTCCCCTCGGACACCCTCAGTCTCCCCTTGAGATACCCATTATCCCACTGGACACACTCAGTATCCCCAGGACATCCTCAATCTCCCCCCCCCCCCGACACCCACACTCCACCTCTCAGACACCCTCAGTGTCCGCATTGGACATCCTCAGTCTCCCCTCGGACACCCTCAGTCTCCCCCGGAAAACCTCAGTCTCTCCCTCGGACACCCTCAGTCTCCCCCGGAAAACCTCAGTCTCACCCTGGACACCCTCAGTCTCCCCCTTGAGACCATCAGTCTCCCCGTCGGGCACCCTCAGTCTCCCCTTGGACACCTTCAGTCTCCCCCTGGACATCCTCGGTCTCCCTCTGGACACCCACAGTCTCCTGCTGGAGACGCTCAGTAACACACTGGACCCCCTTAGACACCACCACCTACACCCTCTGTCTCCCCCTGGACACCCTCATTATCCCCTGGACAGCCTCTGTCTCCCCCTCCGACACTCTCAGTCTCCCCCCTGACACCCTCACTCTCCCTCTCAGACACCCTCAGTCTCCCCCTTGACACCCTCATTATCCCCTGGACAGCCTCATTCACCCCCTCGGACACGCTCAGTCTCCCCCCTGACACCCTCACTCTCCCTCTCAGACACCCTCAGTCTCCCCCTGGACACCCTCAGTCTCTCACTGGACACCCTCAGTCTCCGCCTAGGACACCCCCATTCTCCCTTTGGACACCGTCATTCTCCCCCTGGAGACCCTTAGTCCGTCCATGGACACCCTCAGACTCCCCCAGGACCCCCACTTTCTCCCCTTGGACACATTCAGACTCCCCCAGGACCCCCACTGTCTCCCCCTGGACACCCTTAGTCTCTCCCCTGGCCACCCTCAGTCTTTCCCTGGACACCCTCAGTCTCTCCCCAGACACCCTCAGTCTCCCCTTTGACACACTCAGTCTCTCCCCGGACACCCTCAGTCTCCCCTTAGACACACTCAGTCTCTCACCGGACACCCTCAGTCTCCCCTTTGACACACTCAGTCTCTCCCTGGACACCCTCAGTCTCCCTTTTGACACCCTAAGTCTCCCCCCGGACACCCTCAATCTCCACTCGGACCCCTTCAGTCTCCCCACTGACAGACTCAGTCTCCCCCTCGGACCCCCTCATTCACCCCATGGACACCCTCAGTCTCTTCCACGGACCCTCTCAGTCTCCCCCCGGACACCCTCAATCTCTCCCTTGGACACCCTCAGTCTCCCCCGGGACACACTCAGTCTCCCCCTGGACACACTCAGTCTCCCCCGCAGGCACACTCAGTCTCCCCCTGGACACCCTCATTCTCCCCCTCCGACACCCTCAGTCTCACCCTCGGACACCCTCAGTCTCCCCCTCAGACACCCTCAGTCTCCCCCTGGACACCCTCAGTCTCACCCTCGGACACCCTCAGTCTCCCCCTCGGACACACTCAGTCTCCCCCTGGACACCCTCAGTCTCACCAGCGGACACCCTCAGTCTCCCCCTGGACACCCTCAGTCTCACCAGCGGACACCCTCAGTCTCCCCCTGGACACCCTCAGTCTCCCCCTGGACACCCTCAGTCTCCCCCTGGACACCCTCAGCCTCAGCCCTGACACCCTCAGTCTCCCCCTGGACACCCTCAGTCTCCCCTTGTTCACCCTCAGTCTCCCCTTGTTCACCCACAGTCTCCCCCTGGACACCCTCAGTCTCCCCCTGTTCACCCACAGTCTCCCCCTGTTCACCCTCAGTCTCCCCCTGTTCACCCACAGTCTCCCCCTGGACACCCTCAGTCTCCCCCTGTTCACCCACAGTCTCCCCCTGTTCACCCACAGTCTCCCCATGTTCACCCACAGTCTCACCCTGGACACCCTCAGTCTCCCCCTGTTCACCCACCGTCTCCCCCTGTTCACCCACAGTCTCCACTTGTTCACCCACAGTCTCCACTTGTTCACCCACAGTCTCCTTCTGGACTCCCTCAGTCTCCCCCTGGAAACCCTCAGTCTCCCCCTGGACAACCTCAGTCTCCCCCTGGACACCCTCAGTCTCCCTCTGGACACCCTCAGTCTCCCCCTTGGACACCCTCAGTCTCCCCCGGAAAACCTCAGTCTCACCCTGGACACCCTCAGTCTCCCCCTTGAGACCATCAGTCTCCCCGTCGGACACCCTCAGTCTCCCCTTGGACACCTTCAGTCTACCCCTGGACATCCTCGGTCTCCCTCTGGACACCCACAGTCTCCTGCTGGAGACGCTCAGTAACACACTGGACCCCCTTAGACACCACCACTGACACCCTCTGTCTCCCCCTGGACACCCTCATTATCCCCTGGACAGCCTCAGTCACCCCCTCGGACACTCTCAGTCTCCCCCCTGACACCCTCACTCTCCCTCTCGGACACCCTCAGTCTCCCCCTCGACACCCTCAGGTTCCCAATGCACTCCCTTTGTCTCCCCCTCGACAGTCTCAGTCTCCCCCTTGGCACCCTCTGTACTCCCCCTCGGACACCCTCAGTGCCTCCCTGGACACCCTCAGTCTCCCCCAGGAAACCCTCAGTCTCCCCCAGGACACCCTCAGTCTCCCCCAGGACACCCTCAGGCTCCCCTTGAAAACCTCAGTCTCACCCTGGACACCCTCAGTCTCCCCCTTGAGACCACCAGTCTCCCCCTGGACACCCTCATTATCCCCTGGACAGCCTCAGGCTCCCCCTGGACACCCTCATTATCTCCTGGACAGCCTCAGTCACCCCCTCGGACACCCTCAGTCTCCCCCTCGACACCCTCAGGTTCCCAATGCACCCCCTTTGTCTCCCCCTGGACAGTCTCAGTCTCCCCCTGGGTACCCTCTGTACTCCCCCTCGGACACCCTCAGTGTCTCCCTGGACACCCTCAGTCTCCCCCACGACACCCTCAGTCTCCCCCTGGACACCGTCATTCTCCCCCTGGACACACTCAGTCTCCCCTCGGTCACCCACATTCTCCCCCTGAACACCGTCAGCCTCCCCCCTGGACACCCTCGGTCTCCCTCCGGACACACTTAGTCTCCCCTTCGGACACCCTCAGTCTCCCCTTAACCTCTGTCTCCACCTGGACACCCTCATCATCCCCTGGACAGCCTCAGTCTCCTCCCGGAAACCCTCAATCTCCCCCTCGGACCCGCTCAATCTTCCCCTTGGACCCCCTCAGTCTCCCCGCAGACACCCTCAATCTCCCCCCCGCCACACTCAGTCTCCACCTCGGATCCCCTCAGTCTCTCACTCAACCACCTTAATCTTCCTTAGGATACCCACAGATTCCCGCTGGACACCCTCGGTCTCCCCTGGACACCCTCAGTCTCTCCTGGGCCCATAAAGTCTCCCCTCTTCCAAGGTCTCACCCCGAACAGCCTCCATCTCCCCCCTGCTCACCCTCAGTCTCCCGCTGGACAGTCTTTGTCCCCCATTGGACACCCTCAGTCTCCCGCTGCACAGTCTTTGTCTCCCATTGGACACCCTCAGTCTCCCACTGGACATCCTCAGTCTCCCCTTTGACAGCCTCAGTCTCCCCCCGTGGACACCCTCAGTCTGCCCCTTGGACACACTCATTATCCCCAGGACACCCTCAATCTCCCCCTCGGACACCTTCAGTCTCCATCTCGGACACCCTCACTCTCCCCCTCGGACACCCTCAGTCTCCCCTTGAGATCCTCATTATCCCACTGGACACACTCAGTATCCCCAGGACATCCTCAATCTCCCCCCCCCTGACACCCACACTCCACCTCTCAGACACCCTCAGTCTCCTCATTGGACACCCTCAGTCTCCCCTCGGACACCCTCAGTCTCCCCTTGAGATACCCATTATCCCACTGGACACACTCAGTATCCCCAGGACATCCTCAATCTCCCCCCCCACCGACACCCACACTCCACCTCTCAAACACCCTCAGTGTCCGCATTGGACATCCTCAGTCTCCCCTCGGACACCCTCAGTCTCCCCCGGAAAACCTCAGTCTCTCCCTCGGACACCCTCAGTCTCCCCCGGAAAACCTCAGTCTCACCCTGGACACCCTCAGTCTCCCCCTTGAGACCATCAGTCTCCCCATCGGGCACCCTCAGTCTCCCCTTGGACACCTTCAGTCTCCCCCTGGACATCCTCGGTCTCCCTCTGGACACCCACAGTCTCCTGCTGGAGACGCTCAGTAACACACTGGACCCCCTTAGACACCACCACCTACACCCTCTGTCTCCCCCTGGACACCCTCATTATCCCCTGGACAGCCTCTGTCTCCCCCTCCGACACTCTCAGTCTCCCCCCTGACACCCTCACTCTCCCTCTCAGACACCCTCAGTCTCCCCCTTGACACCCTCATTATCCCCTGGACAGCCTCATTCACCCCCTCGGACACGCTCAGTCTCCCCCCCTGACACCCTCACTCTCCCTCTCAGACACCCTCAGTCTCCCCCTGGACACCCTCAGTCTCTCACTGGACACCCTCAGTCTCCGCCTAGGACACCCCCATTCTCCCTTTGGACACCGTCATTCTCCCCCTGGAGACCCTTAGTCCGTTCATGGACACCCTCAGACTCCCCCAGGACCCCCACTTTCTCCCCTTGGACACATTCAGACTCCCCCAGGACCCCCACTGTCTCCCCCTGGACACCCTTAGTCTCTCCCCTGGCCACCCTCAGTCTTTCCCTGGACACCCTCAGTCTCTCCCCGGACACCCTCAGTCTCCCCTTTGACACACTCAGTCTCTCCCCGGACACCCTCAGTCTCCCCTTAGACACACTCAGTCTCTCACCGGACACCCTCAGTCTCCCCTTTGACACACTCAGTCTCTCCCTGGACACCCTCAGTCTCCCTTTTGACACCCTAAGTCTCCCCCCGGACACCCTCAATCTCCACTCGGACCCCTTCAGTCTCCCCACTGACAGACTCAGTCTCCCCCTCGGACCCCCTCATTCACCCCATGGACACCCTCAGTCTCTTCCACGGACCCTCTCAGTCTCCCCCCGGACACCCTCAATCTCTCCCTTGGACACCCTCAGTCTCCCCCGGGACACACTCAGTCTCCCCCTGGACACACTCAGTCTCCCCCGCAGGCACACTCAGTCTCCCCCTGGACACCCTCATTCTCCCCCTCCGACACCCTCAGTCTCACCCTCGGACACCCTCAGTCTCCCCCTCAGACACCCTCAGTCTCCCCCTGGACACCCTCAGTCTCACCCTCGGACACCCTCAGTCTCCCCCTCGGACACACTCAGTCTCCCCCTGGACACCCTCAGTCTCACCAGCGGACACCCTCAGTCTCCCCCTGGACACCCTCAGTCTCACCAGCGGACACCCTCAGTCTCCCCCTGGACACCCTCAGTCTCCCCCTGGACACCCTCAGTCTCCCCCTGGACACCCTCAGCCTCAGCCCTGACACCCTCAGTCTCCCCCTGGACACCCTCAGTCTCCCCTTGTTCACCCTCAGTCTCCCCTTGTTCACCCACAGTCTCCCCCTGGACACCCTCAGTCTCCCCCTGTTCACCCACAGTCTCCCCCTGTTCAAACTCAGTCTCCCCCTGTTCACCCACAGTCTCCCCCTGGACACCCTCAGTCTCCCCCTGTTCACCCACAGTCTCCCCCTGTTCACCCACAGTCTCCCCCTGTTCACCCTCAGTCTCCCCATGTTCACCCACAGTCTCACCCTGGACACCCTCAGTCTCCCCCTGTTCACCCACCGTCTCCCCATGTTCACCCACAGTCTCCACTTGTTCACCCACAGTCTCCACTTGTTCACCCACAGTCTCCTTCTGGACTCCCTCAGTCTCCCCCTGGAAACCCTCAGTCTCCCCCTGGACAACCTCAGTCTCCCCCTGGACACCCTCAGTCTCCCTCTGGACACCCTCAGTCTCCCCCTTGGACACCCTCAGTCTCCCCCGGAAAACCTCAGTCTCACCCTGGACACCCTCAGTCTCCCCCTTGAGACCATCAGTCTCCCCGTCGGACACCCTCAGTCTCCCCTTGGACACCTTCAGTCTACCCCTGGACATCCTCGGTCTCCCTCTGGACACCCACAGTCTCCTGCTGGAGACGCTCAGTAACACACTGGACCCCCTTAGACACCACCACCGACACCCTCTGTCTCCCCCTGGACACCCTCATTATCCCCTGGACAGCCTCAGTCACCCCCTCGGACACTCTCAGTCTCCCCCCTGACACCCTCACTCTCCCTCTCGGACACCCTCAGTCTCCCCCTCGACACCCTCAGGTTCCCAATGCACCCCCTTTGTCTCCCCCTGAACAGTCTCAGTCTCCCCCTTGGCACCCTCTGTACTCCCCCTCGGACACCCTCAGTGCCTCCCTGGACACCCTCAGTCTCCCCCAGGACACCCTCAGTCTCCCCCAGGACACCCTCAGGCTCCCCTTGAAAACCTCAGTCTCACCCTGGACACCCTCAGTCTCCCCCTTGAGACCACCAGTCTCCCCCTGGACACCCTCATTATCCCCTGGACAGCCTCAGGCTCCCCCTGGACACCCTCATTATCTCCTGGACAGCCTCAGTCACCCCCTCGGACACCCTCAGTCTCCCCCTCGACACCCTCAGGTTCCCAATGCACCCCCTTTGTCTCCCCCTGGACAGTCTCAGTCTCCCCCTGGGTACCCTCTGTACTCCCCCTCGGACACCCTCAGTGTCTCCCTGGACACCCTCAGTCTCCCCCACGACACCCTCAGTCTCCCCCTGGACACCGTCATTCTCCCCCTGGACACACTCAGTCTCCCCTCGGTCACCCACATTCTCCCCCTGAACACCGTCAGCCTCCCCCCTGGACACCCTCGGTCTCCCTCCGGACATACTTAGTCTCCCCTTCGGACACCCTCAGTCTCCCCTTAACCTCTGTCTCCACCTGGACACCCTCATCATCCCCTGGACAGCCTCAGTCTCCTCCCGGAAACCCTCAATCTCCCCCTCGGACCCCCTCAATCTTCCCCTTGGACCCCCTCAGTCTCCCCGCAGACACCCTCAGTCTCCCCCCCGCCACACTCAATCTCCCCCCCGCCACACTCAGTCTCCACCTCGGATCCCCTCAGTCTCTCACTCAACCACCTTAATCTTCCTTAGGATACCCACAGATTCCCGCTGGACACCCTCGGTCTCCCCTGGACACCCTCAGTCTCTCCTGAGCCCATAAAGTCTCCCCTCTTCCAAGGTCTCACCCTGAACAGCCTCCATCTCCCCCCTGCTCACGCTCAGTCTCCCCCTGGACACCCTCACTCTCACCCCCCGCCACACTCAGTCTCCACCTCGGATCCCCTCAGTCTCTCACTCAACCACCTTAGTCTTCCTTAGGATACCCACAGATTCCCGCTGGACACCCTCGGTCTCCCCCTGGACACCGTCAGTCTCCCCATGGACACCGTCAGTCTCCCCTTTGACAGCCTCAGTCTCCCCCCGCGGACACCCTCAGTCTGCCCCTTGGACACACTCATTATCCCCAGGGCACCCTCAATCTCCCCCTCGGACACCTTCAGTCTCCATCTCGGACACCCTCACTCTCCCCCTCGGACACCCTCAGTCTCCCCTTGAGATACCCATTATCCCACTGGACACACTCAGTATCCCCAGGACACCCTCAATCTCCCCCCCCCGACACCCACACTCCACCTCTCAGACACCCTCAGTCTCCTCATTGGACACCGTCAGTCTCCCCTCGGACACCCTCAGTCTCCCCCGGAAAACCTTAGTCTCACCCTGGACACCCTCAGTCTCCCCCTTGAGACCATCAGTCTCCCCGTCGGGCACCCTCAGTGTCCCCTTGGACACCTTCAGTCTACCCCTGGACATCCTCGGTCTCCCTCTGGACACCCACAGTCTCCTGCTGGAGATGCTCAGTAACACACTGGACCCCCTTAGACACCACCACCGACACCCTCTGTCTCCCCCTGGACACCCTCATTATCCCCTGGACAGCCTCAGTCACCCTCTCAGACACCCTCAGTCTCCCCCCTGACACCCTCAGACTCCTAATGCACCCCCTTTGTCTCCCCATGGACAGTCTCAGTCTCCCCCTGGGCACCTTCTGTACTCCCCCTCGGACACCCTCAATGTCTCCCTGGACACCCTCAGTCTCCCCCTGGACACCGTCAGCCTCCCCCCTGGACAGCCTCATTCTCCCCCTGGACACCGTCAGCCTCCCCCCTGGACAGCCTCAGTCTCCCCCTCAGACATTCTCAGTCTCCCCCGGAGACCCTCATTCTCCCCCTTGGACACCCTCAGTCTCCCCCTGGACACCGTCAGCCTCCCCCCTGGACAGCCTCAGTCTCCCCCTGGACACCGTCAGCCTCCCCCCTGGACAGCCTCAGTCTCCCCCTCAGACATCCTCAGTCTCCCCCCCTGGACACCCTCATCATCCCCTGGACAGCCTCAATCTTCTCCCGGACCTCCTCTGTCTCCCCCTGGCCACCCTCAGTCTCCCCACTGGACACCCTCAGTCTCCCCCTGGACACCCTCAGTCTCCACTTGGACACCCTCAGTCTCCCCTCGGACACCCTCATTCTCCCCCTTGGACACCCTTAGTCTCCCCTTCGGACACCCTCAGTCTCCCCTCAACCTCCATCTCCCCCTGGACACTCTTATTATCCCCTGGCCACCCTCAGTCTCCCACTGGACACCCTCAGTCTCCCACTGGCCACCCTCAGTCTCTCACTGGACACCCTCAGTCTCTCCCTGGACACCCTCAGTCTCCCCGCTGGCCACCCTCAGTCTCTCCCTGGACACCTTCAGTCACCCCCTGGACACCCTCAGTCTCCTCACTGGACACCCTCAGTCTGCCCCTGGACACCCTCAGTCTCCGCCTAGGACACCCTCATTCTCCCTTTGGACACCGTCATTCTCCCCCTGGAGACCCTTAGTCCGTCCATGGACACCCTCAGACTCCCCCAGGACCCCCACTCTCTCCCCTTGGACACCCTCAGACTCCCCCAGGTCCCCCACTGTCTCCCCCTGGACACCCTTAGTCTCTCCCCTGGCCACCCTCGGTCTTTCCCTGGACACCCTCAGTCTCTCCCCGGACACCCTCAGTCTTTCCCTGGACACCCTCAGTCTCTCCCTGGACACCCTCAGTCTCCCCTTTGACACACTCAGTCTCTCCCTGGACACCCTCAGTCTCCCCTTTGACACCCTAAGTCTCCCCCGGACACCCTCAATCTCCACTCGGACCCCCTCTTTCTCCCCCCTGACAGCCTCTATCTCCCCCTCGGACCCCCTCAGTCTCCCCCTGGACACCATCAGTCTCACCTCGGACACCCTCAGTCTCTCCCTGGATACCCTCAGTCTCTCCCGTGGACCCTCTCAGTCTCCACCCGGACACCCTCAATCTCCCCCTTGGACCCCCTCAGTCTCCCCCTGGACACCCTCAGTCTCCCCTTTGACACCCTCAGTCTCACCCTCGGACACCCTGAGTCTCACCCTTGGACGCCCTTAATCTCGCCCGGACACCCTCAGTCACCCCTCGGACACCCTCTGTCTCCCTCTTGACACCCTCAGATTCCCGCTGGACACCCTCAGTCTCCGCCTGGAACACACTCAATCTCTCCCTGGACACCCTCAGTCTCCCCCTGGAACACACTCAATCTCTCCCTGGACACCCTCAGTCTCCCCCTGGACACACTCAGTCTCCCCCTGGGACACCCTCAGTCTCCCCCTGGGACACACTCAGTCTCCCCCTGGACACCCTCAGTCTCCCCCTGGGACACACTCAGTCTCCCCTTGGACACCCTCAGTCTCACCCTGGGACACCCTCAGTCTCCCCCTGGGACACACTCAGTCTCCCCCTGGGACACCCTCAGTCTCCTCCTGGGTCACACTCAGTCTCCCCCTGGACACCCTCAGTCTCCCCCTGGGACACACTCAGTCTCCCCCTGGACACCCTCAGTCTCACCCTGGGACACCCTCAGTCTCCCCCTGGACACCCTCAGTTTCACCCCGGACACCCTCAGTCTCCCCCTGGGACACACTCAGTCTCCCCCTGGGACACCCTCAGTCTCCCCCTGGGTCACACTCAGTCTCCCCCTGGACACCCTCAGTCTCACCCTGGGACACCCTCAGTCTCCCCCTGGGACACCCTCAGACTCCCCCTGGGACACCCTCAGTCTCACCCTGGGGCACCCTCAGTCTCCCCCTGGGGCACCCTCAGTCTCCCCCTGGGGCACCCTCAGTCTCCCCCGGGACACACTCAGCCTCCCCCTGGGACACCCTCAGTCTCCCCCTGGACACCCTCAGTCTCCCCCGGGAAACCCTCAGTCTCCCCCTGGACACCCTCAGTCTCCCCCTGGGACACACTCAGTCTCCCCCTGGGACACACTCAGTCTCCCCCCTGGACACCCTCAGTCTCCCCCTCTGACCCCCTCTGTCTCCCCCTGGACACACTCAGACTCACCCTGGACACCCTCAGTCTCCCCCTCTGACCCCCTCTGTCTCCCCCTGGACACACTCAGACTCACCCTGGACACACTCAGTCTCCCCCTGGGACATACTCAGTCTCCCCCTGGGACACACTCAGTCTCCCCCTCTGACCCCCTCTGTCTCCCCCTGGACACACTCAGACTCACCCTGGACACACTCAGTCTCCCCATGGGACACCCTCAGTCTCCCCCTGGGACACACTCAGTCTCCCCCTCTGACCCCCTCTGTCTCCCCCTGGGACACACTCAGACTCACCCTGGGAAACACTCAGTCTCCCCCTGGGACACACTCAGTCTCCCCCTCTGACCCCCTCTGTCTCCCCCTGGGACACACTCAGTCTCCCCCTCTGACCCCCTCTGTCTCCCCCTGGGACACACTCAGTCTCCCCCTCTGACCCCCTCTGTCTCCCCCTGGGACACCCTCAGTCTCCCCCTGGACACCCTCAGTCTCCCCCTCTGACCCCCTCTGTCTCCCCCTGGGACACACTCAGACTCACCCTGGACACACTCAGTCTCCCCTCTGGGACACCCTCAGTCTCCCCCTGGGACACCCTCAGTCTCCCCCTGGACACCCTCAGTCTCCTCCTGGGACACACTCAGTCTCCCCCTCTGACCCCCTCAGTCTCCCCCTGGGACACACTCAGTCTCCCCCTCTGAACCCCTCTGTCTCCCCCTGGGACACACTCAGTCTCCCCCTCTGAACCCTTCTGTCTCCCCCTGGGACACACTCAGTCTCCCCCCTCTGACCCCCTCTGTCTCCCCCTGGGACACACTCAGTCTCCCCCTCTGACCCCCTCTGTCTCCCCCTGGGACACACTCAGTCTCCCCCTCTGACCCCCTCCGTCTCCCCCTGGGACACACTCAGTCTCCCCCTCTGACCCCCTCCGTCTCCCCCTGGGACACACTCAGTCTCCCCCTCTGACCCCCTCTGTCTCCCCCTGGGACACACTCAGTCTCCCCCTCTGACCCCCTCCGTCTCCCCCTGGGACACACTCAGACTCACCAATAAAAACAAAACAAAACCGCGGATGCCGGAAATCCAAAACAAAAACAGAATGACCTGGAAAAACTCAGCAGGTCCGGCAGCATGGGCGGAGACGAAAAGAGTTGACGCTTCGAGTGCTCGTGACCCTTCGACAGAACGGGGTGAATCCAAGGAGAGGGGTGAAATATACGCTGGTTTCAGGTGGTGGGGGTGGGGGGGTGGGGTTGGGTTGGGGGGGGTGGTAGAGAGAGAGACGTGGAGGGGGTTGGGTGTGGTTGTAGGGACAAGCAAGCAGTGATAGAAGCAGATCATCAAAAGATGTCACAGACAACAGAACAAAAGAACACAGAGGTGTTGAAGGTGGTGATATTATCTAAACGAACGTGCCATTTAAGAATGGACGTAAGGCACTCAAGGTACAGCTCTAGGGGGGGGTAGGGGGAGCAGAAGAGGTTTATAAATAATGGAAATAAGTGGGAAAAGAAAAATCCATACAGTTTATTGGAAAAAACAAAAGGAAAGGGGGAAACAGAAAGGGGGGTGGGGATGGGGGAGGGAGCTCACGACCTAAAGTTGTTGAATTCAATATTCAGACCGGAAGGCTGTAGGGTGCCTAGTCGGAAGATGAGGGGCTGTTCCTCCAGTTTGTGTTGGACTTCACTGGAACAACGCGGCAAGCCAAGGACGGACATGTGGGCAAGAGAGCAGGGTGGGAGTGTTGAAATGGCAAGCGACAGGGAGGTCTGGGTCATTCTTGCGGACAGACCGCAGGTGTTCCGCAAAGCACATGCGTTTCGGTAACGTCACCACCACCTTCAACAGCGATGTGCACTTTTGTCCTGTTGTCGGTGACATCTATTGATGAGCTGCTCCTATCACTGCTTGTTTGTACCTACAACCACACCACCACACACCCCCCCTCCACCCCACCTCTCTCCCCTCACACAACCCAGCAACGCCCCACCACACAACTTAAACCAGCATTTATTTCACGCCTATCCTTGGATTCACCCAGTTCTGTGGAAGAGTCGTTAGGACTCGAAACGTCAAGTCTTTTCTTCTCCGCCGATTCTGCCAGACCTGCCGCGTTTTATCAGGTGATTCTGCTACTGCTAATATAGGGCTTATGACGCGGACACAGTTTATATAGTGTTTATGCTGTGGAAACTGTTTATAAAGTGTGTATGATGGGGAGACTGTTTATATAGTGTTTATGATGGGGACACTGTTTATATAGTGTGTATGATGGGGACACTGTTTATATAGTGTGTATGATGTGGACACTGTTTATATAGTGTGTATGATGGGGACACTGTTTATATAGTGTGTATGATGTGGACACTGTTTATATAGTGTTTATGATGGGGACACTGTTTATATAGTGTTTATGATGGGGACACTGTTTATATAGTGTGTATGATGGGGACTCTGTTTATATAGTGTGTATGATGGGGACACTGTTTATATAGTGTGTATGATGGGGACACTGTTTATATAGTGTGTATGATGGGGACACTGTTTATATAGTGTGTATGATGGGGACACTGTTTATATAGTGTGTATGATGGGGACACTGTTTATATAGTGTGTATGATGGGGACACTGTTTATATAGTGTGTATGATGGGGACACTGTTTATATAGTGTGTATGATGAGGACACTGTTTATATAGTGTTTATGATGGGGACACTGTTTATATAGTGTGTATGATGGGGACACTGTTTATATAGTGTGTATGATGGGGACACTGTTTATATAGTGTGTATGATGAGGACACTGTTTATATAGTGTGTATGATGGGGACACTGTTTATATAGTGTGTATGATGGGTACACTGTTTATATAGTGTGTATGATGGGGACACTGTTTATATAGTGTTTATGATGGGGACACTGTTTATATAGTGTGTATGATGGGGACACTGTTTATATAGTGTTTATGATGGGGACACTGTTTATATAGTGTGTATGATGGGGACACTGTTTATATAGTGTGTATGATGGGGACACTGTTTATATAGTGTGTATGATGGGGACCATGTTTATATAGTGTTTATGATGGGGACACTGTTTATATAGTGTGTATGATGGGGACACTGTTTATATAGTGTGTATGATGGGGACACTGTTTATATAGTGTGTAGGATGAGGACAGTGTTTATATAGTGTGTATGATGGGGACACTGTTTATACAGTGTGTATGATGGGGACACTGTTTATATAGTGTGTATGATGGGGACACTGTTTATATAGTGTGTATGATATGGACACTGTTTATATAGTGTGTACGATGGGGACACTGTTTATATAGTGTGTATGATGGGGACACTGTTTATATAGTGTGTATGATGGGGACAATGTTTATATAGTGTTTATGATGGGGACACTTTTTACATAGTGTGTATGATGGGGACACTGTTTATATAGTGTTTATGATGGGGACACTGTTTATATAGTGTGTATGATGGGGACACTGTTTATATAGTGTTTATGATGGGGACACTGTTTATATAGTGTGTATGATGGGGACACTGTTTATATAGTGTGTATGATGTGGACACTGTTTATATAGTGTGTATGATGTGGACACTGTTTAAATAGTGTGTATGATGGGGACACTGTTTATATAGTGTTTATGATGTGGACACTGTTTATATAGTGTGTATGATGGGGACGCTGTTTATATAGTGTGTATGATGTGGACACTGTTTATATAGTGTGTATGATGGGGACACTGTTTATATAGTGTGTATGATGGGGACACTGCTTATATAGTGTGTATGATGGGGACACTGTTTATATAGTGTTTATGATGGGGATACTGTTTATATAGTGTGTATGATGTGGGCACTGTTTATATAGTGTTTATGATGGGGACACTGTTTATATAGTGTGTATGATGGGGACACTGTTTATATAGTGTGTATGATGGGGACACTGTTTATACAGTGTGTATGATGTGGACAGTGTTTATATAGTTTGTATGATGGGGACACTGTTTATATAGTGTGTATGATGGGGACACTGTTTATATAGCGTGTATGATGGGGACACTGCTTATATAGTGTGTATGATGGGGACACAGTTTATATAGTGTGTATGAAGGGGACACTGTTTATATAGTGTGTATGAGGGGGACAGTGTTTATATAGTGTGTATGATGGGTACACTGTTAATATAGTGTGTATGATGGGGACACTTTATTTAGTGTGTATGATGGCGACACTGTTTATATAGAGTGTATGAGGGGGACACTGTTTATATAGTGTTTATGATGGGGACACTGTTTATATATTGTTTATGATGGGGACACTGTTTATATAGTGTTTTTGATGGGGACACTGTTTATATAGTGTGTATGATGGGGACTCTGTTTATATAGTGTGTATGATGGGGACACTGTTTATATAGTGTGTATGATGGGGACACTGTTTATATAGTGTGTATGATGGGGACACTGTTTATATAGTGTGTATGATGGGGACACTGTTTATATAGTGTGTATGATGGGGACACTGTTTATATAGTGTGTATGATGGGGACACTGTTTATATAGTGTGTATGATGGGGACACTGTTTATATAGTGTGTATGATGAGGACACTGTTTATATAGTGTTTATGATGTGGACACTGTTTATATAGTGTGTATGATGGGGACACTGTTTATATAGTGTGTATGATGGGGACACTGTTTATATAGTGTGTATGATGAGGACACTGTTTATATAGTGTGTATGATGGGGACACTGTTTATATAGTGTGTATGATGGGTACACTGTTTATATATTGTGTATGATGGGGACACTGTTTATATAGTGTTTATGATGGGGACACTGTTTATATAGTGTGTATGATGGGGACACTGTTTATATAGTGTTTATGATGGGGACACTGTTTATATAGTGTGTATGAGGGGACACTGTTTATATAGTGTGTATGATGGGGACACTGTTTATATAGTGTGTATGATGGGGACACTGTTTATATAGTGTGTATGATGGGGACCATGTTTATATAGTGTTTATGATGGGGACACTGTTTATATAGTGTGTATGATGGGGACACTGTTTATATAGTGTGTATGATGGGGACACTGTTTATATAGTGTGTAGGATGAGGACAATGTTTATATAGTGTTTATGATGGGGACACTTTTTACATAGTGTTAATGATGGGGACACTGTTTATATAGTCTTTATGATGGGGACACTGTTTATATAGTGTGTATGATGGGGACACTGTTTATATAGTGTTTATGATGGGGACACTGTTTATATAGTGTGTATGATGGGGACACTGTTTATATAGTGTGTATGATGTGGACACTGTTTATATAGTGTGTATGATGTGGACACTGTTTAAATAGTGTGTATGATGGGGACACTGTTTATATAGTGTTTATGATGTGGACACTGTTTATATAGTGTGTATGATGGGGAACTGTTTATATAGTGTGTATGATGTGGACACTGTTTATATAGTGTGTATGATGGGGACACTGTTTATATAGTGTGTATGATGGGGACACTGCTTATATAGTGTGTATGATGGGGACACTGTTTATATAGTGTTTATGATGGGGATACTGTTTATATAGTGTGTATGATGTGGGCACTGTTTATATAGTGTTTATGATGGGGACACTGTTTATATAGTGTGTATGATGGGGACACTGTTTATATAGTGTGTATGATGGGGAAACTGCTTATATAGTGTGTATGATGGGGACACTGTTTATATAGTGTTTATGATGGGGATACTGTTTATATAGTGTGTATGATGTGGGCACTGTTTATATAGTGTTTATGATGGGGACACTGTTTATATAGTGTGTATGATGGGGACACTGTTTATATAGTGTGTATGATGGGGACACTGTTTATACAGTGTGTATGATGTGGACAGTGTTTATATAGTTTGTATGATGGGGACACTGTTTATATAGTGTGTATGATGGGGACACTGTTTATATAGCGTGTATGATGGGGACACTGCTTATATAGTGTGTATGATGGGGACACAGTTTATATAGTGTGTATGAAGGGGACACTGTTTATATAGTGTGTATGATGGGGACAGTGTTTATATAGTGTGTATGATGGGTACACTGTTAATATAGTGTGTATGATGGGGACACTTTATTTAGTGTGTATGATGGCGACACTGTTTATATAGAGTGTATGAGGGGGACACTGTTTATATAGTGTTTATGATGTGGACACTGTTTATATATTGTTTATGATGGGGACACTGTTTATATAGTGTTTATGATGGGGACACTGTTTATATAGTGTGTATGATGGGGACTCTGTTTATATAGTGTGTATGATGGGGACACTGTTTATATAGTGTGTATGATGGGGACACTGTTTATATAGTGTGTATGATGGGGACACTGTTTATATAGTGTGTATGATGGGGACACTGTTTATATAGTGTGTATGATGGGGACACTGTTTATATAGTGTGTATGATGGGGACACTGTTTATATAGTGTGTATGATGAGGACACTGTTTATATAGTGTTTATGATGGGGACACTGTTTATATAGTGTGTATGATGGGGACACTGTTTATATAGTGTGTATGATGGGGACACTGTTTATATAGTGTGTATGATGAGGACACTGTTTATATAGTGTGTATGATGGGGACACTGTTTATATAGTGTGTATGATGGGTACACTGTTTATATAGTGTGTATGATGGGGACACTGTTTATATAGTGTTTATGATGGGGACACTGTTTATATAGTGTGTATGATGGGGACACTGTTTATATAGTGTTTATGATGGGGACACTGTTTATATAGTGTGTATGATGGGGACACTGTTTATATAGTGTGTATGATGGGGACACTGTTTATATAGTGTGTATGATGGGGACACTGTTTATATAGTGTGTATGATGGGGACCATGTTTATATAGTGTTTATGATGGGGACACTGTTTATATAGTGTGTATGATGGGGACACTGTTTATATAGTGTGTATGATGGGGACACTGTTTATATAGTGTGTAGGATGAGGACAGTGTTTATATAGTGTGTATGATGGGGACACTGTTTATACAGTGTGTATGATGGGGACACTGTTTATATAGTGTGTATGATGGGGACACTGTTTATATAGTGTGTATGATATGGACACTGTTTATATAGTGTGTACGATGGGGACACTGTTTATATAGTGTGTATGATGGGGACACTGTTTATATAGTGTGTATGATGGGGACAATGTTTATATAGTGTTTATGATGGGGACACTTTTTACATAGTGTGTGTGATGGGGACACTGTTTATATAGTGTTTATGATGGGGACACTGTTTATATAGTGTGTATGATGGGGACACTGTTTATATAGTGTGTATGATGTGGACACTGTTTATATAGTGTGTATGATGTGGACACTGTTTAAATAGTGTGTATGATGGGGACACTGTTTATATAGTGTTTATGATGTGGACACTGTTTATATAGTGTTTATGATGGGGATACTGTTTATATAGTGTGTATGATGTGGGCACTGTTTATATAGTGTTTATGATGGGGACACTGTTTATATAGTGTGTATGATGGGGACACTGTTTATATAGTGTGTATGATGGGGACACTGTTTATACAGTGTGTATGATGTGGACAGTGTTTATATAGTTTGTATGATGGGGACACTGTTTATATAGTGTGTATGATGGGGACACTGTTTATATAGCGTGTATGATGGGGACACTGCTTATATAGTGTGTATGATGGGGACACAGTTTATATAGTGTGTATGAAGGGGACACTGTTTATATAGTGTGTATGATGGGGACACTGTTTATATAGTGTGTATGATGTGGACACTGTTTATATAGTGTGTATGATGTGGACACTGTTTAAATAGTGTGTATGATGGGGACACTGTTTATATAGTGTTTATGATGTGGACACTGTTTATATAGTGTTTATGATGGGGATACTGTTTATATAGTGTGTATGATGTGGGCACTGTTTATATAGTGTTTATGATGGGGACACTGTTTATATAGTGTGTATGATGGGGACACTGTTTATATAGTGTGTATGATGGGGACACTGTTTATACAGTGTGTATGATGTGGACAGTGTTTATATAGTTTGTATGATGGGGACACTGTTTATATAGTGTGTATGATGGGGACACTGTTTATATAGCGTGTATGATGGGGACACTGCTTATATAGTGTGTATGATGGGGACACAGTTTATATAGTGTGTATGAAGGGGACACTGTTTATATAGTGTGTATGATGGGGACAGTGTTTATATAGTGTTTATGATGGGGACACTGTTTATATAGTGTGTATGATGAGGACACTGTTTATATAGTGTTTATGATGGGGACACTGTTTATATAGTGTGTATGATGGGGACACTGTTTATATAGTGTGTATGATGGGGACACTGTTTATATAGTGTGTACGATGAGGACACTGTTTATATAGTGTGTATGATGGGGACACTGTTTATATAGTGTGTATGATGGGTACACTGTTTATATAGTGTGTATGATGGGGACACTGTTTATATAGTGTGTACGATGGGGACACTGTTTATATAGTGTGTATGATGGGGACACTGTTTATATAGTGTGTATGATGGGGACAATGTTTATATAGTGTTTATGATGGGGACACTTTTTACATAGTGTGTATGATGGGGACACTGTTTATATAGTGTTTATGATGGGGACACTGTTTATATAGTGTGTATGATGGGGACACTGTTTATATAGTGTTTATGATGGGGACACTGTTTATATAGTGTGTATGATGGGGACACTGTTTATATAGTGTGTATGATGTGGACACTGTTTATATAGTGTGTATGATGTGGACACTGTTTAAATAGTGTGTATGATGGGGACACTGTTTATATAGTGTTTATGATGTGGACACTGTTTATATAGTGTGTATGATGGGGACACTGTTTATATAGTGTGTATGATGTGGACACTGTTTATATAGTGTGTATGATGGGGACACTGTTTATATAGTGTGTATGATGGGGACACTGCTTATATAGTGTGTATGATGGGGAAACTGTTTATATAGTGTTTATGATGGGGATACTGTTTATATAGTGTGTATGATGTGGGCACTGTTTATATAGTGTTTATGATGGGGACACTGTTTATATAGTGTGTATGATGGGGACACTGTTTATATAGTGTGTATGATGGGGACACTGTTTATACAGTGTGTATGATGTGGACAGTGTTTATATAGTTTGTATGATGGGGACACTGTTTATATAGTGTGTATGATGGGGACACTGTTTATATAGCGTGTATGATGGGGACACTGCTTATATAGTGTGTATGATGGGGACACAGTTTATATAGTGTGTATGAAGGGGACACTGTTTATATAGTGTGTATGAGGGGGACAGTGTTTATATAGTGTGTATGATGGGTACACTGTTAATATAGTGTGTATGATGGGGACACTTTATTTAGTGTGTATGATGGCGACACTGTTTATATAGAGTGTATGAGGGGGACACTGTTTATATAGTGTTTATGATGGGGACACTGTTTATATATAGTTTATGATGGGGACACTGTTTATATAGTGTTTATGATGGGGACACTGTTTATATAGTGTGTATGATGGGGACTCTGTTTATATAGTGTGTATGATGGGGACACTGTTTATATAGTGTGTATGATGGGGACACTGTTTATATAGTGTGTATGATGGGGACACTGTTTATATAGTGTGTATGATGGGGACACTGTTTATATAGTGTGTATGATGGGGACACTGTTTATATAGTGTGTATGATGGGGACACTGTTTATATAGTGTGTATGATGGGGACACTGTTTATATAGTGTGTATGATGAGGACACTGTTTATATAGTGTTTATGATGGGGACACTGTTTATATAGTGTGTATGATGGGGACACTGTTTATATAGTGTGTATGATGGGGACACTGTTTATATAGTGTGTATGATGAGGACACTGTTTATATAGTGTGTATGATGGGGACACTGTTTATATAGTGTGTATGATGGGTACACTGTTTATATAGTGTGTATGATGGGGACACTGTTTATATAGTGTTTATGATGGGGACACTGTTTATATAGTGTGTATGATGGGGACACTGTTTATATAGTGTTTATGATGGGGACACTGTTTATATAGTGTGTATGAGGGGACACTGTTTATATAGTGTGTATGATGGGGACACTGTTTATATAGTGTGTATGATGGGGACACTGTTTATATAGTGTGTATGATGGGGACCATGTTTATATAGTGTTTATGATGGGGACACTGTTTATATAGTGTGTATGATGGGGACACTGTTTATATAGTGTGTATGATGGGGACACTGTTTATATAGTGTGTAGGATGAGGACAATGTTTATATAGTGTTTATGATGGGGACACTTTTTACATAGTGTGTATGATGGGGACACTGTTTATATAGTCTTTATGATGGGGACACTGTTTATATAGTGTGTATGATGGGGACACTGTTTATATAGTGTTTATGATGGGGACACTGTTTATATAGTGTGTATGATGGGGACACTGTTTATATAGTGTGTATGATGTGGACACTGTTTATATAGTGTGTATGATGTGGACACTGTTTAAATAGTGTGTATGATGGGGACACTGTTTATATAGTGTTTATGATGTGGACACTGTTTATATAGTGTGTATGATGGGGACACTGTTTATATAGTGTGTATGATGTGGACACTGTTTATATAGTGTGTATGATGGGGACACTGTTTATATAGTGTGTATGATGGGGACACTGCTTATATAGTGTGTATGATGGGGACACTGTTTATATAGTGTTTATGATGGGGATACTGTTTATATAGTGTGTATGATGTGGGCACTGTTTATATAGTGTTTATGATGGGGACACTGTTTATATAGTGTGTATGATGGGGACACTGTTTATATAGTGTGTATGATGGGGAAACTGCTTATATAGTGTGTATGATGGGGACACTGTTTATATAGTGTTTATGATGGGGATACTGTTTATATAGTGTGTATGATGTGGGCACTGTTTATATAGTGTTTATGATGGGGACACTGTTTATATAGTGTGTATGATGGGGACACTGTTTATATAGTGTGTATGATGGGGACACTGTTTATACAGTGTGTATGATGTGGACAGTGTTTATATAGTTTGTATGATGGGGACACTGTTTATATAGTGTGTATGATGGGGACACTGTTTATATAGCGTGTATGATGGGGACACTGCTTATATAGTGTGTATGATGGGGACACAGTTTATATAGTGTGTATGAAGGGGACACTGTTTATATAGTGTGTATGATGGGGACAGTGTTTATATAGTGTGTATGATGGGTACACTGTTAATATAGTGTGTATGATGGGGACACTTTATTTAGTGTGTATGATGGCGACACTGTTTATATAGAGTGTATGAGGGGGACACTGTTTATATAGTGTTTATGATGTGGACACTGTTTATATATTGTTTATGATGGGGACACTGTTTATATAGTGTTTATGATGGGGACACTGTTTATATAGTGTGTATGATGGGGACTCTGTTTATATAGTGTGTATGATGGGGACACTGTTTATATAGTGTGTATGATGGGGACACTGTTTATATAGTGTGTATGATGGGGACACTGTTTATATAGTGTGTATGATGGGGACACTGTTTATATAGTGTGTATGATGGGGACACTGTTTATATAGTGTGTATGATGAGGACACTGTTTATATAGTGTTTATGATGGGGACACTGTTTATATAGTGTGTATGATGGGGACACTGTTTATATAGTGTGTATGATGGGGACACTGTTTATATAGTGTGTATGATGAGGACACTGTTTATATAGTGTGTATGATGGGGACACTGTTTATATAGTGTGTATGATGGGTACACTGTTTATATAGTGTGTATGATGGGGACACTGTTTATATAGTGTTTATGATGGGGACACTGTTTATATAGTGTGTATGATGGGGACACTGTTTATATAGTGTTTATGATGGGGACACTGTTTATATAGTGTGTATGATGGGGACACTGTTTATATAGTGTGTATGATGGGGACACTGTTTATATAGTGTGTATGATGGGGACACTGTTTATATAGTGTGTATGATGGGGACCATGTTTATATAGTGTTTATGATGGGGACACTGTTTATATAGTGTGTATGATGGGGACACTGTTTATATAGTGTGTATGATGGGGACACTGTTTATATAGTGTGTAGGATGAGGAGAGTGTTTATATAGTGTGTATGATGGGGACACTGTTTATACAGTGTGTATGATGGGGACACTGTTTATATAGTGTGTATGATGGGGACACTGTTTATATAGTGTGTATGATATGGACACTGTTTATATAGTGTGTACGATGGGGACACTGTTTATATAGTGTGTATGATGGGGACACTGTTTATATAGTGTGTATGATGGGGACAATGTTTATATAGTGTTTATGATGGGGACACTTTTTACATAGTGTGTGTGATGGGGACACTGTTTATATAGTCTTTATGATGGGGACAGTGTTTATATAGTGTGTATGATGGGGACACTGTTTATATAGTGTTTATGATGGGGACACTGTTTATATAGTGTGTATGATGGGGACACTGTTTATATAGTGTGTATGATGTGGACACTGTTTATATAGTGTGTATGATGTGGACACTGTTTAAATAGTGTGTATGATGGGGACACTGTTTATATAGTGTTTATGATGTGGACACTGTTTATATAGTGTTTATGATGGGGATACTGTTTATATAGTGTGTATGATGTGGGCACTGTTTATATAGTGTTTATGATGGGGACACTGTTTATATAGTGTGTATGATGGGGACACTGTTTATATAGTGTGTATGATGGGGACACTGTTTATACAGTGTGTATGATGTGGACAGTGTTTATATAGTTTGTATGATGGGGACACTGTTTATATAGTGTGTATGATGGGGACACTGTTTATATAGCGTGTATGATGGGGACACTGCTTATATAGTGTGTATGATGGGGACACAGTTTATATAGTGTGTATGAAGGGGACACTGTTTATATAGTGTGTATGATGGGGACAGTGTTTATATAGTGTTTATGATGGGGACACTGTTTATATAGTGTGTATGATGAGGACACTGTTTATATAGTGTTTATGATGGGGACACTGTTTATATAGTGTGTATGATGGGGACACTGTTTATATAGTGTGTATGATGGGGACACTGTTTATATAGTGTGTACGATGAGGACACTGTTTATATAGTGTGTATGATGGGGACACTGTTTATATAGTGTGTATGATGGGTACACTGTTTATATAGTGTGTATGATGGGGACACTGTTTATATAGTGTTTATGATGGGGACACTGTTTATATAGTGTGTATGATGGGGACACTGTTTATATAGTGTTTATGATGGGGACACTGTTTATATAGTGTGTATGATGGGGACACTGTTTATATAGTGTGTATGATGGGGACACTGTTTATATAGTGTGTATGATGGGGACACTGTTTATATAGTGTGTATGATGGGGACCATGTTTATATAGTGTTTATGATGGGGACACTGTTTATATAGTGTGTATGATGGGGACACTGTTTATATAGTGTGTATGATGGGGACACTGTTTATATAGTGTGTAGGATGAGGACAGTGTTTATATAGTGTGTATGATGGGGACACTGTTTATACAGTGTGTATGATGGGGACACTGTTTATATAGTGTGTATGATGGGGACACTGTTTATATAGTGTGTATGATATGGACACTGTTTATATAGTGTGTACGATGGGGACACTGTTTATATAGTGTGTATGATGGGGACACTGTTTATATAGTGTGTATGATGGGGACAATGTTTATATAGTGTTTATGATGGGGACACTTTTTACATAGTGTGTATGATGGGGACACTGTTTATATAGTCTTTATGATGGGGACACTGTTTATATAGTGTGTATGATGGGGACACTGTTTATATAGTGTTTATGATGGGGACACTGTTTATATAGTGTGTATGATGGGGACACTGTTTATATAGTGTGTATGATGTGGACACTGTTTATATAGTGTGTATGATGTGGACACTGTTTAAATAGTGTGTATGATGGGGACACTGTTTATATAGTGTTTATGATGTGGACACTGTTTATATAGTGTTTATGATGGGGATACTGTTTATATAGTGTGTATGATGTGGGCACTGTTTATATAGTGTTTATGATGGGGACACTGTTTATATAGTGTGTATGATGGGGACACTGTTTATATAGTGTGTATGATGGGGACACTGTTTATACAGTGTGTATGATGTGGACAGTGTTTATATAGTTTGTATGATGGGGACACTGTTTATATAGTGTGTATGATGGGGACACTGTTTATATAGCGTGTATGATGGGGACACTGCTTATATAGTGTGTATGATGGGGACACAGTTTATATAGTGTGTATGAAGGGGACACTGTTTATATAGTGTGTATGATGGGGACAGTGTTTATATAGTGTGTATGATGGGTACACTGTTAATATAGTGTGTATGATGGGGACACTTTATTTAGTGTGTATGATGGCGACACTGTTTATATAGAGTGTATGAGGGGGACACTGTTTATATAGTGTTTATGATGGGGACACTGTTTATATATTGTTTATGATAGGGTCACTGTTTATATAGTGTGTATGATGGGGACACTGTTTATATAGTGTGTATGATGGGAACACGGTTTATATAGTGTGTATGATGGGGACACTGTTTGTATAGTGAGTATGATGGGGACACTGTTTATATAGTGTGTATGATGGGGACACTGTTTATATAGTGTGTATGATGTGGACACTGTTTATATAGTGTGTATGATGGGGACACTGTTTATATAGTGTTTATGATGGGTACACTGTTTATATAATGTGTATGATGGGGACAGTGTTTATATAGTGTGTATGATGGGGACATTGTTTATATAGTGTTTATGATGGGGACACTGTTTATATAGCGTGTATGATGTGGACAGTGTTTATATAGTTTGTATGATGGGGACACTGTTTATATAGTGTGTATGATGGGGACACTGTTTATATAGTGTGTATGATGGGGACACTGTTTATATCGTGTGTATGATGGGGAGACTGTTTATATAGTGTGTATGATGGGGACAATGTTTATATAGTGTGTATGATGGGGACACTGTTTATATAGTGTTTATGATGGGGACACTTTATATAGCGTGTATGATGGGGACACTGTTTATATAGTGTGTATGATCGGGACAGTGTTTATATAGTGTGTATGATGGGGACACTGTTTATATAGTGTGTATGATCGGGACACTTTTTATTTAGTTTGTATGATGGCGACACTGTTTATATAGAGTGTATGAGGGGGACACTGTTTATATAGTGTTTATGATGGGGACACTGTTCATATAATGTGTATGATGGGGACACTGTTTATATAGTGTGTATGATGGGGACACTGTTTATATAGTGTGTATGATGGGGACACTGTTTATATAGTGTGTATGATGGGGACACTGTTTATATAGTGTGTATGATGGGGACACTGTTTATATAGTGTGTATGATGTGGACACTGTTTATATAGTGTGTATGATGTGGACACTGTTTATATAGTGTGTATGATGGCGACACTGTTTATATAGAGTGTATGAGGCCGACACTGTTTATATAGTGTTTATGATGGGGACACTGTTTATATAATGTGTATGATGGGGACACGGTTTATATAGTGTGTATGATGGGGACACTGTTTATATAGCGTGTATGTTGTGGACACTGTTTATATATTGTGTATGATGGGGACACTGTTTATATAGTGTGTATGATGGGGACACTGTTTATATAGTGTGTATGATGTGGACACTGTTTATATAGTGTGTACGATGTGGACACTGTTTATATAGTGTGTATGATGGGGACACTGTTTTTATAGTGCGTAGGATGGGGACACTGTTTATATAGTGTGTATGATGGGGACACTGTTTATATAGTGTGTATGATGGGGACACTGTTTATATATTGTGTATGATGGGGACACTGTTTATAAAGTGTGTATGATGGGGACACTGTTTATATAGTGTGTATGAAGGCGACTCTGTTTATATAGTGTGTATGATGGGGATACTGTTTATAGAGTGTGTATGATGTGGAAACTGTTTATATAGTGTGTATGATGGGGACACTGTTTATATAGTGTGTATGATGGGGACACTGTTTATATAGTGTGTATGATGTGGACACTGTTTATATAGTGTGTATGATGGGGACACTGTTTATATAGTGTTTATGATAGGGACACTGTTTATAAAATGTGTATGATGGGGACAGTGTTTATATAGTGTGTATGATGGGGACATTGTTTCTATAGTGTTTATGATGGGGACACTGTTTATATAGTGTGTATGATGTGGACAGAGTTTATATAGTGTGTATGATGTGGACACTGTTTATATAGTGTGTATGATGGGGACACTGTTTATATAGTGTGTACGATGGGGACACTGTTTATATAGTGTGTATGATGGGGCACTGTTTATATAGTGTTTATGATGGGGACGCTGTTTATATAGTGTGTATGATGGGGACACTGTTTATAAAGTGTGTATGATGTGGACAGTGTTTATATAGTGTGTATGATGTGGACACTGTTTATATAGTCTGTATGATGGGGATACTGTTTATATAGTGTGTATGATGTGGACACTGTTTATGTAGTGTGTATGAAGGGGACACTGTTTATATAGTGTGTATGATGTGGACACTGTTTATATAGTTTGTATGATGGGGACACTGTTTATATATTTTGTGTATGATGGGGACACTGTTTATATAGTGTGTATGATGGGGACATTGTGTATATAGTGTTTACGATGGGGACACTGTTTATATAGTGTTTATGATGGGGAAACTGTTTATATAGTGTGTATGATGGGGACATTGTTTATATAGTGTGTATGATGGGGACACTGTTTATATAGTGTTTATGATGTGGACACTGTTTATATAGTGTGTATGATGGGGACACTGTTTATATAGTGTGTATGATGAGGACACTGTTTATATAGTGTGTATGATGTGGACACTGTTTAAATAGTGTGTATGATGGGGACACTGTTTATATAGTGTTTATGATGTGGACACTGTTTATATAGTGTGTATAATGGGGACACTGTTTATATAGTGTGTATGATGGGGACACTGTTTATATAGTGTGTATTATGGGGACACTGTTTATATAATGTTTATGATGGGGACACTGTTTATATAGTGTTTATGATGGGGACACTGTTTATATAGTGTGTTTGATGTGGACAATATTTATATAGTGTGTATGATGGGGAGACTGTTTATATAGTGTGTATGATGGGGACACTGTTTATATAGTGTGTATGATGGGGACACTGTTTATATAGTGTGTATGATGGGGACACTGTTTATATAGTGTCTATGATGGGGACACTGTTTATATAGTTTGTATGATGGGGACACTGTTTATATATTGTGTATGATGGGGACACTGTTTATATAGTGTTTATCATGGGCACACTGTTTATATAATGTGTATGATCGGGACACTGTTTATATAGTGTGTATGATGGGGACATTGTTTATATAGTGATAATGATGGGGACACCGTTTATATAGTGTGTATGATGTGGACAGTGTTTTTATAGTTTGTATGATGGGGACACTGTTTATATAGTGTGTATGATGGGGACACTGTTTATATAGTGTGTATGATGTGGACACTGTTTATATAGTGTGTATGATGGGGACACTGTTTATATAGTGGGTATGATGGGGACAATGTTTATATAGTGTGTATGATGGGAACACTGTTTATATAGTGTGTATGATGGGGACAGTGTTTATATAGTGTGTATGATGGGGACACTGTTTATTTAATGTGTATTATGGCGACACTGTTTATATAGAGTGTATGAGGGGGACACTGTTTATATAGTGTTTATGATGGGGACACTGTTTATATAATGTGTATGATGGGGACACTGTTTATATAGTCTGTATGATGGGGACACTGTTTATATAGTGTGTATGATTTGGACACTGTTTATATATTGTGTATGATGGGGACACTGTTTATATAGTGTGTATGAAGGGGACACTGTTTATATAGTGTGTATGATGTGGACAATGTTTATATAGTGTGTATGATGGGGACACTGTTTATATAGTGTGAATGATGGGGACACTGTTTATATAGTGTTTATGATGGGGACACTGTTTATATAGTGTTTATGATGGGGACACTGTTTATATAGTGTGTTTGATGTGGGCACTGTTAATATAGTGTGTATGATGGGGACACTGTTTATATAGTGTTTATGATGGGGACACTGTTTATATAATGTGTATGATGGGGACACTGTTTATATAGTGTGTATGATGTGGACAATGTTTATATAGTGTGTATGATGGGGACACTGTTTATATAGTGTGAATGATGGGGACACTGTTTATATAGTGTTTATGATGGGGACACTGTTTATATAGTGTTTATGATGGGGACACTGTTTATATAGTGTGTATGATGTGGGCACTGTTAATATAGTGTGTATGATGGGGACACTGTTTATATAGTGTTTATGATGGGGACACTGTTTATATAATGTGTATGATGGGGACACTGTTTATATAGTGTGTATGATGGGGACACTGTTTATATAGCGTGTATGTTGTGGACACTGTTTATATATTGTGTATGATGGGGACACTGTTTATATAGTGTGTATGATGGGGACACTGTTTATATAGTGTGTATGATGTGGACACTGTTTATATAGTGTGTACGATGTGGACACTGTTTATATAGTGTGTATGATGGGGACACTGTTTTTATAGTGCGTAGGATGGGGACACTGTTTATATAGTGTGTATGATGGGGACACTGTTTATATAGTGCGTATGATGGGGACACTGTTTATATATTGTGTATGATGGGGACACTGTTAATAAAGTGTGTATGATGGGGACACTGTTTATATAGTGTGTATGAAGGGGACTCTGTTTATATAGTGTGTATGATGGGGACACTGTTCATAGAGTGTGTATGATGTGGAAAATGTTTATATAGTGTGTATGATGGGGACACTGTTTATATAGTGTGTATGATGGGGACACTGTTTATATAGTGTGTATGATGTGGACACTGTTTATATAGTGTGTATGATGGGGACACTGTTTATATAGTGTTTATGATGGGGACACTGTTTTTAAAATGTGTATGATGGGGACAGTGTTTATATAGTGTGTATGATGGGGACATTGTTTCTATAGTGTTTATGATGGGGACACTGTTTATATAGTGTGTATGATGTGGACAGAGTTTATATAGTGTGTATGATGTGGACACTGTTTATATTGTGTGTATGATGGGGACACTGTTTATATAGTGTGTACGATGGGGACACTGTTTATATAGTGTGTATGATGGGGACACTGTTTATATAGTGTTTATGATGGGGACGCTGTTTATATAGTGTGTATGATGGGGACACTGTTTATAAAGTGTGTATGATGTGGACAGTGTTTATATAGTGTGTATGATGTGGACACTGTTTATATAGTGTGTATGATGGGGACACTGTTTATATAGTGTGTATGATGTGGACACTGTTTATGTAGTGTGTATGAAGGGGACACTGTTAATATAGTGTGTATGATGTGGACACTGTTTATATAGTGTGTATGATGGGGACACTGTTTATATATTTTGTGTATGATGGGGACACTGTTTATATAGTGTGTATGATGGGGACATTGTTTATATAGTGTTTATGATGGGGACACTGTTTATATAGTGTTTATGATGGGGACACTGTTTATATAGTGTGTATGATGGGGACATTGTTTATATAGTGTGTATGATGGGGACACTGTTTATATAGTGTTTATGATGTGGACACTGTTTATATAGTGTGTATGATGGGGACACTGTTTATATAGTGTGTATGATGAGGACACTGTTTATATAGTGTGTATGATGTGGACACTGTTTAAATAGTGTGTATGATGGGGACACTGTTTATATAGTGTGTATGATGGGGACACTGTTTATATAGTTTGTATGAATGGGACATTGTTTATATAGTGTTTATGATGTGGACACTGTTTATATAGTGTGTATGATGGGGACACTGTTTATATAGTGTGTATGATGGGGACACTGTTTATATAGTGTGTATGATGGGGACACTGTTAATATAGTGCTTATGATGGGGACACTGTTTATATAGTGTTTATGATGTGGACACTGTTTATATATTGTGTATGATGGGGACACTGTTTATTTAGTGTGTATGATGGGGACACTGTTTATATAGCGTGTATGTTGTGGACACTGTTTATATATTGTGTATGATGGGGACACTGTTTATATAGTGTGTATGATGGGGACACTGTTTATATAGTGTGTATGATGTGGACACTGTTTATATAGTGTGTACGATGTGGACACTGTTTATATAGTGTGTATGATGGGGACACTGTTTTTATAGTGCGTAGGATGGGGACACTGTTTATATAGTGTGTATGATGGGGACACTGTTTATATAGTGCGTATGATGGGGACACTGTTTATATATTGTGTATGATGGGGACACTGTTTATAAAGTGTGTATGATGGGGACACTGTTTATATAGTGTGTATGAAGGGGACTCTGTTTATATAGTGTGTATGATGGGGACACTGTTCATAGAGTGTGTATGATGTGGAAAATGTTTATATAGTGTGTATGATGGGGACACTGTTTATATAGTGTGTATGATGGGGACACTGTTTATATAGTGTGTATGATGTGGACACTGTTTATATAGTGTGTATGATGGGGACACTGTTTATATAGTGTTTATGATGGGGACACTGTTTTTAAAATGTGTATGATGGGGACAGTGTTTATATAGTGTGTATGATGGGGACATTGTTTCTATAGTGTTTATGATGGGGACACTGTTTATATAGTGTGTATGATGTGGACAGAGTTTATATAGTGTGTATGATGTGGACACTGTTTATATTGTGTGTATGATGGGGACACTGTTTATATAGTGTGTACGATGGGGACACTGTTTATATAGTGTGTATGATGGGGACACTGTTTATATAGTGTTTATGATGGGGACGCTGTTTATATAGTGTGTATGATGGGGACACTGTTTATAAAGTGTGTATGATGTGGACAGTGTTTATATAGTGTGTATGATGTGGACACTGTTTATATAGTGTGTATGATGGGGACACTGTTTATATAGTGTGTATGATGTGGACACTGTTTATGTAGTGTGTATGAAGGGGACACTGTTAATATAGTGTGTATGATGTGGACACTGTTTATATAGTGTGTATGATGGGGACACTGTTTATATATTTTGTGTATGATGGGGACACTGTTTATATAGTGTGTATGATGGGGACATTGTTTATATAGTGTTTATGATGGGGACACTGTTTATATAGTGTTTATGATGGGGACACTGTTTATATAGTGTGTATGATGGGGACATTGTTTATATAGTGTGTATGATGGGGACACTGTTTATATAGTGTTTATGATGTGGACACTGTTTATATAGTGTGTATGATGGGGACACTGTTTATATCGTGTGTATGATGGGGAGACTGTTTATATAGTGTGTATGATGGGGACAATGTTTATATAGTGTGTATGATGGGGACACTGTTTATATAGTGTTTATGATGGGGACACTTTATATAGCGTGTATGATGGGGACACTGTTTATATAGTGTGTATGATCGGGACAGTGTTTATATAGTGTGTATGATGGGGACACTGTTTATATAGTGTGTATGATCGGGACACTTTTTATTTAGTTTGTATGATGGCGACACTGTTTATATAGAGTGTATGAGGGGGACACTGTTTATATAGTGTTTATGATGGGGACACTGTTCATATAATGTGTATGATGGGGACACTGTTTATATAGTGTGTATGATGGGGACACTGTTTATATAGTGTGTATGATGGGGACACTGTTTATATAGTGTGTATGATGGGGACACTGTTTATATAGTGTGTATGATGGGGACACTGTTTATATAGTGTGTATGATGTGGACACTGTTTATATAGTGTGTATGATGTGGACACTGTTTATATAGTGTGTATGATGGCGACACTGTTTATATAGAGTGTATGAGGCCGACACTGTTTATATAGTGTTTATGATGGGGACACTGTTTATATAATGTGTATGATGGGGACACGGTTTATATAGTGTGTATGATGGGGACACTGTTTATATAGCGTGTATGTTGTGGACACTGTTTATATATTGTGTATGATGGGGACACTGTTTATATAGTGTGTATGATGGGGACACTGTTTATATAGTGTGTATGATGTGGACACTTTTTATATAGTGTGTACGATGTGGACACTGTTTATATAGTGTGTATGATGGGGACACTGTTTTTATAGTGCGTAGGATGGGGACACTGTTTATATAGTGTGTATGATGGGGACACTGTTTATATAGTGTGTATGATGGGGACACTGTTTATATATTGTGTATGATGGGGACACTGATTATAAAGTGTGTATGATGGGGACACTGTTTATATAGTGTGTATGAAGGCGACTCTGTTTATATAGTGTGTATGATGGGGATACTGTTTATAGAGTGTGTATGATGTGGAAACTGTTTATATAGTGTGTATGATGGGGACACTGTTTATATAGTGTGTATGATGGGGACACTGTTTATATAGTGTGTATGATGTGGACACTGTTTATATAGTGTGTATGATGGGGACACTGTTTATATAGTGTTTATGATAGGGACACTGTTTATAAAATGTGTATGATGGGGACAGTGTTTATATAGTGTGTATGATGGGGACATTGTTTCTATAGTGTTTATGATGGGGACACTGTTTATATAGTGTGTATGATGTGGACAGAGTTTATATAGTGTGTATGATGTGGACACTGTTTATATAGTGTGTATGATGGGGACACTGTTTATATAGTGTGTACGATGGGGACACTGTTTATATAGTGTGTATGATGGGGCACTGTTTATATAGTGTTTATGATGGGGACGCTGTTTATATAGTGTGTATGATGGGGACACTGTTTATAAAGTGTGTATGATGTGGACAGTGTTTATATAGTGTGTATGATGTGGACACTGTTTATATAGTCTGTATGATGGGGATACTGTTTATATAGTGTGTATGATGTGGACACTGTTTATGTAGTGTGTATGAAGGGGACACTGTTTATATAGTGTGTATGATGTGGACACTGTTTATATAGTTTGTATGATGGGGACACTGTTTATATATTTTGTGTATGATGGGGACACTGTTTATATAGTGTGTATGATGGGGACATTGTGTATATAGTGTTTACGATGGGGACACTGTTTATATAGTGTTTATGATGGGGAAACTGTTTATATAGTGTGTATGATGGGGACATTGTTTATATAGTGTGTATGATGGGGACACTGTTTATATAGTGTTTATGATGTGGACACTGTTTATATAGTGTGTATGATGGGGACACTGTTTATATAGTGTGTATGATGAGGACACTGTTTATATAGTGTGTATGATGTGGACACTGTTTAAATAGTGTGTATGATGGGGACACTGTTTATATAGTGTTTATGATGTGGACACTGTTTATATAGTGTGTATAATGGGGACACTGTTTATATAGTGTGTATGATGGGGACACTGTTTATATAGTGTGTATTATGGGGACACTGTTTATATAATGTTTATGATGGGGACACTGTTTATATAGTGTTTATGATGGGGACACTGTTTATATAGTGTGTTTGATGTGGACAATATTTATATAGTGTGTATGATGGGGAGACTGTTTATATAGTGTGTATGATGGGGACACTGTTTATATAGTGTGTATGATGGGGACACTGTTTATATAGTGTGTATGATGGGGACACTGTTTATATAGTGTCTATGATGGGGACACTGTTTATATAGTTTGTATGATGGGGACACTGTTTATATATTGTGTATGATGGGGACACTGTTTATATAGTGTTTATCATGGGCACACTGTTTATATAATGTGTATGATCGGGACACTGTTTATATAGTGTGTATGATGGGGACATTGTTTATATAGTGATAATGATGGGGACACCGTTTATATAGTGTGTATGATGTGGACAGTGTTTATATAGTTTGTATGATGGGGACACTGTTTATATAGTGTGTATGATGGGGACACTGTTTATATAGTGTGTATGATGTGGACACTGTTTATATAGTGTGTATGATGGGGACACTGTTTATATAGTGGGTATGATGGGGACAATGTTTATATAGTGTGTATGATGGGAACACTGTTTATATAGTGTGTATGATGGGGACAGTGTTTATATAGTGTGTATGATGGGGACACTGTTTATTTAATGTGTATTATGGCGACACTGTTTATATAGAGTGTATGAGGGGGACACTGTTTATATAGTGTTTATGATGGGGACACTGTTTATATAATGTGTATGATGGGGACACTGTTTATATAGTCTGTATGATGGGGACACTGTTTATATAGTGTGTATGATTTGGACACTGTTTATATATTGTGTATGATGGGGACACTGTTTATATAGTGTGTATGAAGGGGACACTGTTTATATAGTGTGTATGATGTGGACAATGTTTATATAGTGTGTAGGATGGGGACACTGTTTATATAGTGTGAATGATGGGGACACTGTTTATATAGTGTTTATGATGGGGACACTGTTTATGTAGTGTTTATGATGGGGACACTGTTTATATAGTGTGTTTGATGTGGGCACTGTTAATATAGTGTGTATGATGGGGACACTGTTTATATAGTGTTTATGATGGGGACACTGTTTATATAATGTGTATGATGGGGACACTGTTTATATAGTGTGTATGATGTGGACAATGTTTATATAGTGTGTATGATGGGGACACTGTTTATATAGTGTGAATGATGGGGACACTGTTTATATAGTGTTTATGATGGGGACACTGTTTATATAGTGTTTATGATGGGGACACTGTTTATATAGTGTGTATGATGTGGGCACTGTTAATATAGTGTGTATGATGGGGACACTGTTTATATAGTGTTTATGATGGGGACACTGTTTATATAATGTGTATGATGGGGACACTGTTTATATAGTGTGTATGATGGGGACACTGTTTATATAGCGTGTATGTTGTGGACACTGTTTATATATTGTGTATGATGGGGACACTGTTTATATAGTGTGTATGATGGGGACACTGTTTATATAGTGTGTATGATGTGGACACTGTTTATATAGTGTGTACGATGTGGACACTGTTTATATAGTGTGTATGATGGGGACACTGTTTTTATAGTGCGTAGGATGGGGACACTGTTTATATAGTGTGTATGATGGGGACACTGTTTATATAGTGCGTATGATGGGGACACTGTTTATATATTGTGTATGATGGGGACACTGTTTATAAAGTGTGTATGATGGGGACACTGTTTATATAGTGTGTATGAAGGGGACTCTGTTTATATAGTGTGTATGATGGGGACACTGTTCATAGAGTGTGTATGATGTGGAAAATGTTTATATAGTGTGTATGATGGGGACACTGTTTATATAGTGTGTATGATGGGGACACTGTTTATATAGTGTGTATGATGTGGACACTGTTTATATAGTGTGTATGATGGGGACACTGTTTATATAGTGTTTATGATGGGGACACTGTTTTTAAAATGTGTATGATGGGGACAGTGTTTATATAGTGTGTATGATGGGGACATTGTTTCTATAGTGTTTATGATGGGGACACTGTTTATATAGTGTGTATGATGTGGACAGAGTTTATATAGTGTGTATGATGTGGACACTGTTTATATTGTGTGTATGATGGGGACACTGTTTATATAGTGTGTACGATGGGGACACTGTTTATATAGTGTGTATGATGGGGACACTGTTTATATAGTGTTTATGATGGGGACGCTGTTTATATAGTGTGTATGATGGGGACACTGTTTATAAAGTGTGTATGATGTGGACAGTGTTTATATAGTGTGTATGATGTGGACAATGTTTATATAGTGTGTATGATGGGGACACTGTTTATATAGTGTGTATGATGTGGACACTGTTTATGTAGTGTGTATGAAGGGGACACTGTTAATATAGTGTGTATGATGTGGACACTGTTTATATAGTGTGTATGATGGGGACACTGTTTATATATTTTGTGTATGATGGGGACACTGTTTATATAGTGTGTATGATGGGGACATTGTTTATATAGTGTTTATGATGGGGACACTGTTTATATAGTGTTTATGATGGGGACACTGTTTATATAGTGTGTATGATGGGGACATTGTTTATATAGTGTGTATGATGGGGACACTGTTTATATAGTGTTTATGATGTGGACACTGTTTATATAGTGTGTATGATGGGGACACTGTTTATATAGTGTGTATGATGAGGACACTGTTTATATAGTGTGTATGATGTGGACACTGTTTAAATAGTGTGTATGATGGGGACACTGTTTATATAGTGTGTATGATGGGGACACTGTTTATATAGTTTGTATGAATGGGACATTGTTTATATAGTGTTTATGATGTGGACACTGTTTATATAGTGTGTATGATGGGGACACTGTTTATATAGTGTGTATGATGGGGACACTGTTTATATAGTGTGTATGATGGGGACACTGTTAATATAGTGCTTATGATGGGGACACTGTTTATATAGTGTTTATGATGTGGACACTGTTTATATAGTGTGTATGATGGGGACACTGTTTATTTAGTGTGTATGATGGGGACACTGTTTATATAGCGTGTATGTTGTGGACACTGTTTATATATTGTGTATGATGGGGACACTGTTTATATAGTGTGTATGATGGGGACACTGTTTATATAGTGTGTATGATGTGGACACTGTTTATATAGTGTGTACGATGTGGACACTGTTTATATAGTGTGTATGATGGGGACACTGTTTTTATAGTGCGTAGGATGGGGACACTGTTTATATAGTGTGTATGATGGGGACACTGTTTATATAGTGCGTATGATGGGGACACTGTTTATATATTGTGTATGATGGGGACACTGTTTATAAAGTGTGTATGATGGGGACACTGTTTATATAGTGTGTATGAAGGGGACTCTGTTTATATAGTGTGTATGATGGGGACACTGTTCATAGAGTGTGTATGATGTGGAAAATGTTTATATAGTGTGTATGATGGGGACACTGTTTATATAGTGTGTATGATGGGGACACTGTTTATATAGTGTGTATGATGTGGACACTGTTTATATAGTGTGTATGATGGGGACACTGTTTATATAGTGTTTATGATGGGGACACTGTTTTTAAAATGTGTATGATGGGGACAGTGTTTATATAGTGTGTATGATGGGGACATTGTTTCTATAGTGTTTATGATGGGGACACTGTTTATATAGTGTGTATGATGTGGACAGAGTTTATATAGTGTGTATGATGTGGACACTGTTTATATTGTGTGTATGATGGGGACACTGTTTATATAGTGTGTACGATGGGGACACTGTTTATATAGTGTGTATGATGGGGACACTGTTTATATAGTGTTTATGATGGGGACGCTGTTTATATAGTGTGTATGATGGGGACACTGTTTATAAAGTGTGTATGATGTGGACAGTGTTTATATAGTGTGTATGATGTGGACACTGTTTATATAGTGTGTATGATGGGGACACTGTTTATATAGTGTGTATGATGTGGACACTGTTTATGTAGTGTGTATGAAGGGGACACTGTTAATATAGTGTGTATGATGTGGACACTGTTTATATAGTGTGTATGATGGGGACACTGTTTATATATTTTGTGTATGATGGGGACACTGTTTATATAGTGTGTATGATGGGGACATTGTTTATATAGTGTTTATGATGGGGACACTGTTTATATAGTGTTTATGATGGGGACACTGTTTATATAGTGTGTATGATGGGGACATTGTTTATATAGTGTGTATGATGGGGACACTGTTTATATAGTGTTTATGATGTGGACACTGTTTATATAGTGTGTATGATGGGGACACTGTTTATATAGTGTGTATGATGAGGACACTGTTTATATAGTGTGTATGATGTGGACACTGTTTAAATAGTGTGTATGATGGGGACACTGTTTATATAGTGTGTATGATGGGGACACTGTTTATATAGTTTGTATGAATGGGACATTGTTTATATAGTGTGTATGATGTGGACACTGTTTATATAGTGTGTATGATGGGGACACTGTTTATATAGTGTGTATGATGGGGACACTGTTTATATAGTGTGTATGATGGGGACACTGTTTATATAGTGCTTATGATGGGGACACTGTTTATATAGTGTTTATGATGTGGACACTGTTTATATAGTGTGTATGATGGGGACACTGTTTATATAGTGTGTATGATGGGGACACTGTTTATATAGCGTGTATGTTGTGGACACTGTTTATATATTGTGTATGAAGGGGACACTGTTTATATAGTGTGTATGATGGGGACACTGTTTATATAGTGTGTATGATGTGGACACTGTTTATATAGTGTGTACGATGTGGACACTGTTTATATAGTGTGTATGATGGGGACACTGTTTTTATAGTGCGTAGGATGGGGACACTGTTTATATAGTGTGTATGATGGGGACACTGTTTATATAGTGTGTATGATGGGGACACTGTTTATATATTGTGTATGATGGGGACACTGTTTATAAAGTGTGTATGATGGGGACACTGTTTATATAGTGTGTATGAAGGGGACTCTGTTTATATAGTGTGTATGATGGGGATACTGTTTATAGAGTGTGTATGATGTGGAAACTGTTTATATAGTGTGTATGATGGGGACAGTGTTTATATAGTGTGTATGATGGGGACACTGTTTATTTAGTGTGTATTATGGCGACACTGTTTATATAGAGTGTATGATGGGGACACTGTTTATATAGTGTGTATGATGGGGACACTGTTTAAAAAGTGTGTATGATTTGGACACTGTTTATATATTGTGTATGATGGGGACACTGTTTATATAGTGTGTATGAAGGGGACACTGTTTATATAGTGTGTATGATGTGGACAATGTTTATATAGTGTGTATGATGGGGACACTGTTTATATAGTGTGAATGATGGGGACACTGTTTATATAGTGTTTATGATGGGGACACTGTTTATATAGTGTTTATGATGGGGACACTCTTTATATAGTGTGTATGATGTGGGCACTGTTAATATAGTGTGTATGATGGGGACACTGTTTATATAGTGTTTATGATGGGGACACTGTTTATATAGTGTGTATGATGGGGACACTGTTTATATAGTGTGTATGATGGGGACACTGTTTATATAGTGTGTATGATGGGGACACTGTTTACATAGTGTGTATGATGGGGACATTTTTTATATAGTGTTTATGATGGGGACAGTGTTCATATAGTGTGTATGATGGGGACACTGTTTATATATTGTGTATGATGGGGACACTGTGTATATAGTGTGTATGTTGGGGACACTGTTTATATAGTGAGTATGATGGGGACGCTGTTTATATAGTGTGTATGATGGGGACACTGTTTATATAGTGTTTATGATGGGGACACTGTTTATATAGTGTGTATGATGGGGACACTGTTTATATAGTGTGTATGATGTGGACAGTGTTTATATAGTGTGTATGATGTGGACACTGTTTATATAGTGTGTATGATGGGAACACTGTTTATATAGTGTGTATGATGTGGACACTGTTTATATAGTGTGTATGATGGGGACACTGTTTATATAGTATGTATGATGTGGACACTGTTTATATTGTGTGTATGATGGTGACACTGTTTATATATTGTGTATGATGGGGACACTTTTTATATAGTGTGTATGATGGGGACACTGTTTATATAGTGTGTATGATGGGGACATTATTATATAGTGTTTATGATGGGGACACTGTTTATATAGTGTTTATGATGGGGACACTGTTTATATAGTGTGTATGATGGGGACACTGTTTATATAGTGTGTATGATGGGGACACGGTTTACATAGTGTGTATGATGGGGACACTCTTTGTATAGTGTGTATGATGGGGACACTGTTTATATAGTGTGTATGATGTGGACACTGTTTATATAGTGTGTATGATGGGGACACTTTTTATATAGTGTTTATGATGGGGACACTGTTTATATAATGTGTATGATGGGGACAGTGTTTATATAGTGTGTATGATGGGGACATTGTTTATATAGTGTTTATGATGGGGACACTGTTTATATAGTGCGTATGATGTGGACAGTGTTTATATAGTTTGTATGATGGGGACACTGTTTATATAGTGTGTATGATGGGTACACTGTTTATATAGTGTGTATGATGGGGACACTGTTTATATAGTGTTTATGATGGGGACACTGTTTATATAGTGTGTATGATGGGGACACTGTTTATATAGTGTGTATGATCGGGACAGTGTTTATATAGTGTGTATGATGGGGAATCTGTTTATATAGTGTGTATGATGGGGACACTGTTTATTTGGTGTGTATGATGGCGACACTGTTTATATAGAGTGTATGAGGGGGACACTGTTTATATAGTTTTTATGATGGGGACACTGTTTATATAATGTGTATGATGGGGACACTGTTTATATAGTGTGTATGATGGGGACTCTGTTTATATAGTGTGTATGATGTGGACACTGTTTATATATTGTGTATGATGGGGACACTGTTTATATAGTGTGTATGATGGGGACACTGTTTATATAGTGTGTATGATGTGGACACTGTTTATATAGTGTGTATGATGTGGACACTGTTTATATAGTGTTTATGATGGGGACACTCTTTATATAGTGTTTATGATGGGGACACTGTTTATATAGTGTGTATGATGTGAACACTGTTTATATAGTGTGTATGATGGGCCACTGTTTATATAGTGTTCATGATGGGGACACTGTTTATATAGTGTGTATGATGGGGACACTGTTTATATAGTGTTTATGATGGGGACACTGTTTATATACTGTGTATGATGGGGACACTGTTTTTATACTGCGTATGATGGGGACACTGTTTATATAGTGTGTATGATGGGGACACTGTTTATATAGTGTGTATGATGGGGACACTGTTTATATATTGTGTATGATGGGGACACTGTTTATATAGTGTGTATGATGGGGACTCTGTTTATATAGTGTGTATGATGGGGACACTGTTTATAGAGTGTGTATGATGTGGACACTGTTTATATAGTGTGTATGATGGGGACACTGTTTATATAGTGTGTATGATGTGGACACTGTTTATATAGTGTGTATGATGGGGACACTGTTTATATTGTGTTAATGATGGGCACACTGTTTATATAATGTGTATGATCGGGACAGTGTTTATATAGTGTGTATGATGTGGACACTGTTTATATAGTGTGTATGATGGGGACACTGTTTATATAGTATGTATGATGTGGACACTGTTTATATTGTGTGTATGATGGTGACACTGTTTATATATTGTGTATGATGGGGACACTTTTTATATAGTGTGTATGATGGGGACACTGTTTATATAGTGTGTATGATGGGGACATTATTATATAGTGTTTATGATGGGGACACTGTTTATATAGTGTTTATGATGGGGACACTGTTTATATAGTGTGTATGATGGGGACACTGTTTATATAGTGTGTATGATGGGGACACTGTTTATATAGTGTGTATGATGTGGGCACTGTTAATATAGTGTGTATGATGGGGACACTGTTTATATAGTGTTTATGATGGGGACACTGTTTATATAATGTGTATGATGGGGACACTGTTTATATAGTGTGTATGATGGGGACACTGTTTATATAGCGTGTATGTTGTGGACACTGTTTATATATTGTGTATGATGGGGACACTGTTTATATAGTGTGTATGATGGGGACACTGTTTATATAGTGTGTATGATGTGGACACTGTTTATATAGTGTGTACGATGTGGACACTGTTTATATAGTGTGTATGATGGGGACACTGTTTTTATAGTGCGTAGGATGGGGACACTGTTTATATAGTGTGTATGATGGGGACACTGTTTATATAGTGCGTATGATGGGGACACTGTTTATATATTGTGTATGATGGGGACACTGTTTATAAAGTGTGTATGATGGGGACACTGTTTATATAGTGTGTATGAAGGGGACTCTGTTTATATAGTGTGTATGATGGGGACACTGTTTATAGAGTGTGTATGATGTGGAAAATGTTTATATAGTGTGTATGATGGGGACACTGTTTATATAGTGTGTATGATGGGGACACTGTTTATATAGTGTGTATGATGTGGACACTGTTTATATAGTGTGTATGATGGGGACACTGTTTATATAGTGTTTATGATGGGGACACTGTTTTTAAAATGTGTATGATGGGGACAGTGTTTATATAGTGTGTATGATGGGGACATTGTTTCTATAGTGTTTATGATGGGGACACTGTTTATATAGTGTGTATGATGTGGACAGAGTTTATATAGTGTGTATGATGTGGACACTGTTTATATAGTGTGTATGATGGGGACACTGTTTATATAGTGTGTACGATGGGGACACTGTTTATATAGTGTGTATGATGGGGACACTGTTTATATAGTGTTTATGATGGGGACGCTGTTTATATAGTGTGTATGATGGGGACACTGTTTATAAAGTGTGTATGATGTGGACAGTGTTTATATAGTGTGTATGATGTGGACACTGTTTATATAGTGTGTATGATGGGGACACTGTTTATATAGTGTGTATGATGTGGACACTGTTTATGTAGTGTGTATGAAGGGGACACTGTTAATATAGTGTGTATGATGTGGACACTGTTTATATAGTGTGTATGATGGGGACACTGTTTATATATTTTGTGTATGATGGGGACACTGTTTATATAGTGTGTATGATGGGGACATTGTTTATATAGTGTTTATGATGGGGACACTGTTTATATAGTGTTTATGATGGGGACACTGTTTATATAGTGTGTATGATGGGGACATTGTTTATATAGTGTGTATGATGGGGACACTGTTTATATAGTGTTTATGATGTGGACGCTGTTTATATAGTGTGTATGATGGGGACACTGTTTATATAGTGTGTATGATGAGGACACTGTTTATATAGTGTGTATGATGTGGACACTGTTTAAATAGTGTGTATGATGGGGACACTGTTTATATAGTGTGTATGATGGGGACACTGTTTATATAGTTTGTATGAATGGGACATTGTTTATATAGTGTGTATGATGTGGACACTGTTTATATAGTGTGTATGATGGGGACACTGTTTATATAGTGTGTATGATGGGGACACTGTTTATATAGTGTGTATGATGGGGACACTGTTTATATAGTGCTTATGATGGGGACACTGTTTATATAGTGTTTATGATGTGGACACTGTTTATATAGTGTGTATGATGGGGACACTGTTTATATAGTGTGTATGATGGGGACACTGTTTATATAGCGTGTATGTTGTCGACACTGTTTATATATTGTGTATGATGGGGACACTGTTTATATAGTGTGTATGATGGGGACACTGTTTATATAGTGTGTATGATGTGGACACTGTTTATATAGTGTGTACGATGTGGACACTGTTTATATAGTGTGTATGATGGGGACACTGTTTTTATAGTGCGTAGGATGGGGACACTGTTTATATAGTGTGTATGATGGGGACACTGTTTATATAGTGTGTATGATGGGGACACTGTTTATATATTGTGTATGATGGGGACACTGTTTATAAAGTGTGTATGATGGGGACACTGTTTATATAGTGTGTATGAAGGGGACTCTGTTTATATAGTGTGTATGATGGGGATACTGTTTATAGAGTGTGTATGATGTGGAAACTGTTTATATAGTGTGTATGATGGGGACAGTGTTTATATAGTGTGTATGATGGGGACACTGTTTATTTAGTGTGTATTATGGCGACACTGTTTATATAGAGTGTATGATGGGGACACTGTTTATATAGTGTGTATGATGGGGACACTGTTTAAAAAGTGTGTATGATTTGGACACTGTTTATATATTGTGTATGATGGGGACACTGTTTATATAGTGTGTATGAAGGGGACACTGTTTATATAGTGTGTATGATGTGGACAATGTTTATATAGTGTGTATGATGGGGACACTGTTTATATAGTGTGAATGATGGGGACACTGTTTATATAGTGTTTATGATGGGGACACTGTTTATATAGTGTTTATGATGGGGACACTCTTTATATAGTGTGTATGATGTGGGCACTGTTAATATAGTGTGTATGATGGGGACACTGTTTATATAGTGTTTATGATGGGGACACTGTTTATATAGTGTGTATGATGGGGACACTGTTTATATAGTGTGTATGATGGGGACACTGTTTATATAGTGTGTATGATGGGGACACTGTTTACATAGTGTGTATGATGGGGACATTTTTTATATAGTGTTTATGATGGGGACAGTGTTCATATAGTGTGTATGATGGGGACACTGTTTATATATTGTGTATGATGGGGACACTGTTTATATAGTGTGTATGTTGGGGACACTGTTTATATAGTGAGTATGATGGGGACGCTGTTTATATAGTGTGTATGATGGGGACACTGTTTATATAGTGTTTATGATGGGGACACTGTTTATATAGTGTGTATGATGGGGACACTGTTTATATAGTGTGTATGATGTGGACAGTGTTTATATAGTGTGTATGATGTGGACACTGTTTATATAGTGTGTATGATGGGAACACTGTTTATATAGTGTGTATGATGTGGACACTGTTTATATAGTGTGTATGATGGGGACACTGTTTATATAGTATGTATGATGTGGACACTGTTTATATTGTGTGTATGATGGTGACACTGTTTATATATTGTGTATGATGGGGACACTTTTTATATAGTGTGTATGATGGGGACACTGTTTATATAGTGTGTATGATAGGGACATTATTATATAGTGTTTATGATGGGGACACTGTTTATATAGTGTTTATGATGGGGACACTGTTTATATAGTGTGTATGATGGGGACACTGTTTATATAGTGTGTATGATGGGGACACGGTTTATATAGTGTGTATGATGGGGACACTCTTTGTATAGTGTGTATGATGGGGACACTGTTTATATAGTGTGTATGATGTGGACACTGTTTATATAGTGTGTATGATGGGGACACTGTTTATATAGTGTTTATGATGGGGACACTGTTTATATAATGTGTATGATGGGGACAGTGTTTATATAGTGTGTATGATGGGGACATTGTTTATATAGTGTTTATGATGGGGACACTGTTTATATAGTGCGTATGATGTGGACAGTGTTTATATAGTTTGTATGATGGGGACACTGTTTATATAGTGTGTATGATGGGTACACTGTTTATATAGTGTGTATGATGGGGACACTGTTTATATAGTGTTTATGATGGGGACACTGTTTATATAGTGTGTATGATGGGGACACTGTTTATATAGTGTGTATGATCGGGACAGTGTTTATATAGTGTGTATGATGGGGAATCTGTTTATATAGTGTGTATGATGGGGACACTGTTTATTTGGTGTGTATGATGGCGACACTGTTTATATAGAGTGTATGAGGGGGACACTGTTTATATAGTTTTTATGATGGGGACACTGTTTATATAATGTGTATGATGGGGACACTGTTTATATAGTGTGTATGATGGGGACTCTGTTTATATAGTGTGTATGATGTGGACACTGTTTATATATTGTGTATGATGGGGACACTGTTTATATAGTGTGTATGATGGGGACACTGTTTATATAGTGTGTATGATGTGGACACTGTTTATATAGTGTGTATGATGTGGACACTGTTTATATAGTGTTTATGATGGGGACACTCTTTATATAGTGTTTATGATGGGGACACTGTTTATATAGTGCGTATGATGTGAACACTGTTTATATAGTGTGTATGATGGGCCACTGTTTATATAGTGTTCATGATGGGGACACTGTTTATATAGTGTGTATGATGGGGACACTGTTTATATAGTGTTTATGATGGGGACACTGTTTATATACTGTGTATGATGGGGACACTGTTTTTATAGTGCGTATGATGGGGACACTGTTTATATAGTGTGTATGATGGGGACACTGTTTATATAGTGTGTATGATGTGGACACTGTTTATATATTGTGTATGATGGGGACACTGTTTATATAGTGTGTATGATGGGGACTCTGTTTATATAGTGTGTATGATGGGGACACTGTTTATAGAGTGTGTATGATGTGGGCACTGTTTATATAGTCTGTATGATGGGGACACTGTTTATATAGTGTGTATGATGTGGACACTGTTTATATAGTGTGTATGATGGGGACACTGTTTATATAGTGTTAATGATGGGCACACTGTTTATATAATGTGTATGATGGGGACAGTGTTTATATAGTGTGTATGATGTGGACACTGTTTATATAGTGTGTATGATGGGGACACTGTTTATATAGTATGTATGATGTGGACACTGTTTATATTGTGTGTATGATGGTGACACTGTTTATATATTGTGTATGATGGGGACACTTTTTATATAGTGTGTATGATGGGGACACTGTTTATATAGTGTGTATGATGGGGACATTATTATATAGTGTTTATGATGGGGACACTGTTTATATAGTGTTTATGATGGGGACACTGTTTATATAGTGTGTATGATGGGGACACTGTTTATATAGTGTGTATGATGGGGACACGGTTTATATAGTGTGTATGATGGGGACACTCTTTGTATAGTGTGTATGATGGGGACACTGTTTATATAGTGTGTATGATGGGGACACTGTTTATATAGTGTGTATGATGTGGACACTGTTTATATAGTGTCAATGATGGGGACACTGTTTATATAGTGTTTATGATGGGGACACTGTTTATATAATGTGTATGATGGGGACAGTGTTTATATAGTGTGTATGATGGGGACATTGTTTATATAGTGTTTATGATGGGGACACTGTTTATATAGTGCGTATGATGTGGACAGTGTTTATATAGTTTGTATGATGGGGACACTGTTTATATAGTGTGTATGATGGGGACACTGTTTATATAGTGTGTATGATGGGGACACTGTTTATATAGTGTTTATGATGGGGACACTGTTTATATAGTGTGTATGATGGGGACACTGTTTATATAGTGTGTATGATCGGGACAGTGTTTATATAGTGTGTATGATGGGGACACTGTTTATATAGTGTGTATGATGGGGACACTGTTTATTTGGTGTGTATGATGGCGACACTGTTTATATAGAGTGTATGAGGGGGACACTGTTTATATAGTTTTTATGATGGGGACACTGTTTATATAATGTGTATGATGGGGACACTGTTTATATAGTGTGTATGATGGGGACTCTGTTTATATAGTGTGTATGATGTGGACACTGTTTATATATTGTGTATGATGGGGACACTGTTTATATAGTGTGTATGGTGGGGACACTGTTTATATAGTGTGTATGATGTGGACACTGTTTATATAGTGTGTATGATGTGGACACTGTTTATATAGTATGTATGATGTGGACACTGTTTATATAGTGTTTATGATGGGGACACTGTTTATAGAGTGTTTATGATGGGGACACTGTTTATATAGTGTGTATGATGTGAACTCTGTTTATATAGTGTGTATGATGGGCCACTGTTTATATAGTGTTCATGATGGGGACACTGTTTATATAGTGTGTATGATGGGGACACTGTTTATATAGTGTTTATGATGGGGACACTGTTTATATAGTGTGTATGATGGGGACACTGTTTATATAGTGTGTATGATGGGGACACTGTTTATATAGTGTGTATGATGGGGACACTGTTTATATATTGTGTATGATGGGGACACTGTTTATATAGTGTGTATGATGGGGACTCTGTTTATATAGTGTGTATGATGGGGACACTGTTTATAGAGTGTGTATGATGTGGACACTGTTTATATAGTGTGTATGATGGGGACACTGTTTATATAGTGTGTATGATGTGGACACTGTTTATATAGTGTGTATGATGGGGACACTGTTTATATAGTGTTAATGATGGGCACACTGTTTATATAATGTGTATGATGGGGACAGTGTTTATATAGGGTGTATGATGGGGAGATTGTTTCTATACTGTTTATGATGGGGACACTGTTTATATAGTGTGTATGATGTGGACAGTGTTTATATAGTGTGCATGATGGGGACACTGTTTATATAGTGTGTATGATGGGGACATTGTTTATATAGTGTGTATGATGTGGACACTGCTTATATAGTGTGTATGATGGGGACACTGTTTATATAGTGTGTATGATGGGGACACTGTTTATATAGTGTGTATGATATGGACATTGTTTATATAGTGTTTATGATGGGGACACTGTTTATATAGTGTTTATGATGGGGACACTGTTTATATAGTGTGTATGATGGGGACACTGTTTATATAGTGTGTATGATGGGGACACTGTTTATATAGTGTGTATGATGGGGACACTGTTTATATAGTGTGTATGATGGGGACACTGTTTATATAGTGTTTATGATGGGGACACTGTTTATATAGTGTGTATGATGGGGGCACTGTTTATATAGTGTGTATGATGTGGACAGTGTTTATATAGTGTTTATGATGTGGACACTGTTTATATAGTGTGTATGATGGGAACACTGTTTATATAGTGTGTATGATGTGGACACTGTTTATATAGTGTGTATGATGGGGACACTGTTTATATAGTATGTATGATGTGGACACTGTTTATATTGTGTGTATGATGGTGACACTGTTTATATATTGTGTATGATGGGGACACTTTTTATATAGTGTGTATGATGGGGACACTGTTTATATAGTGTGTATGATGGGGACATTATTATATAGTGTTTATGATGGGGACACTGTTTATATAGTGTTTATGATGGGGACACTGTTTATATAGTGTGTATGATGGGGACACTGTTTATATAGTGTGTATGATGGGGACACGGTTTATATAGTGTGTATGATGGGGACACTCTTTGTATAGTGTGTATGATGGGGACACTGTTTATATAGTGTGTATGATGGGGACACTGTTTATATAGTGTGTATGATGGGGACACTGTTTATATAGTGTTTATGATGGGGACACTGTTTATATAATGTGTATGATGGGGACAGTGTTTATATAGTGTGTATGATGGGGACATTGTTTATATAGTGTTTATGATGGGGACACTGTTTATATAGTGCGTATGATGTGGACAGTGTTTATATAGTTTGTATGATGGGGACACTGTTTATATAGTGTGTATGATGGGTACACTGTTTATATAGTGTGTATGATGGGGACACTGTTTATATAGTGTTTATGATGGGGACACTGTTTATATAGTGTGTATGATGGGGACACTGTTTATATAGTGTGTATGATCGGGACAGTGTTTATATAGTGTGTATGATGGGGAATCTGTTTATATAGTGTGTATGATGGGGACACTGTTTATTTGGTTTGTATGATAGCGACACTGTTTATATAGAGTGTATGAGGGGGACACTGTTTATATAGTTTTTATGATGGGGACACTGTTTATATAATGTGTATGATGGGGACACTGTTTATATAGTGTGTATGATGGGGACTCTGTTTATATAGTGTGTATGATGTGGACACTGTTTATATATTGTGTATGATGGGGACACTGTTTATATAGTGTGTATGATGGGGACACTGTTTATATAGTGTGTATGATGTGGACACTGTTTATATAGTGTGTATGATGTGGACACTGTTTATATAGTGTTTATGATGGGGACACTCTTTATATAGTGTTTATGATGGGGACACTGTTTATATAGTGTGTATGATGTGAACACTGTTTATATAGTGTGTATGATGGGCCACTGTTTATATAGTGTTCATGATGGGGACACTGTTTATATAGAGTGTATGATGGGGACACTGTTTATATAGTGTTTATGATGGGGACACTGTTTATATACTGTGTATGATGGGGACACTGTTTTTATAGTGCGTATGATGGGGACACTGTTTATATAGTGTGTATGATGGGGACACTGTTTATATAGTGTGTATGATGGGGACACTGTTTATATATTGTGTATGATGGGGACACTGTTTATATAGTGTGTATGATGGGGACTCTGTTTATATAGTGTGTATGATGGGGACACTGTTTATAGAGTGTGTATGATGTGGACACTGTTTATATAGTGTGTATGATGGGGACACTGTTTATATAGTGTGTATGATGTGGACACTGTTTATATAGTGTGTATGATGGGGACACTGTTTATATAGTGTTAATGATGGGCACACTGTTTATATAATGTGTATGATGGGGACAGTGTTTATATAGTGTGTATGATGTGGACACTGTTTATATAGTGTGTATGATGGGGACACTGTTTATATAGTATGTATGATGTGGACACTGTTTATATTGTGTGTATGATGGTGACACTGTTTATATATGTGTATGATGGGGACACTTTTTATATAGTGTGTATGATGGGGACACTGTTTATATAGTGTGTATGATGGGGACATTATTATATAGTGTTTATGATGGGGACACTGTTTATATAGTGTTTATGATGGGGACACTGTTTATATAGTGTGTATGATGGGGACACTGTTTATATAGTGTGTATGATGGGGACACGGTTTATATAGTGTGTATGATGGGGACACTCTTTGTATAGTGTGTATGTTGGGGACACTGTTTATATAGTGTGTATGATGGGGACACGGTTTATATAGTGTGTATGATGTGGACACTGTTTATATAGTGTGTATGATGGGGACACTGTTTATATAGTGTTTATGATGGGGACACTGTTTATATAATGTGTATGATGGGGACAGTGTTTATATAGTGTGTATGATGGGGACATTGTTTATATAGTGTTTATGATGGGGACACTGTTTATATAGTGCGTATGATGTGGACAGTGTTTATATAGTTTGTATGATGGGGACACTGTTTATATAGTGTGTATGATGGGGACACTGTTTATATAGTGTGTATGATGGGGACACTGTTTATATAGTGTTTATGATGGGGACACTGTTTATATAGTGTGTATGATGGGGACACTGTTTATATAGTGTGTATGATCGGGACAGTGTTTATATAGTGTGTATGATGGGGACACTGTTTATATAGTGTGTATGATGGGGACACTGTTTATTTGGTGTGTATGATGGCGACACTGTTTATATAGAGTGTATGAGGGGGACACTGTTTATATAGTTTTTATGATGGGGACACTGTTTATATAATGTGTATGATGGGGACACTGTTTATATATTGTGTATGATGGGGACACTGTTTATATAGTGTGTATGGTGGGGACACTGTTTATATAGTGTGTATGATGTGGACACTGTTTATATAGTGTGTATGATGTGGACACTGTTTATATAGTGTGTATGATGTGGACACTGTTTATATAGTGTTTATGATGGGGACACTGTTTATATAGTGTTTATGATGGGGACACTGTTTATATAGTGTGTATGATGTGAACTCTGTTTATATAGTGTGTATGATGGGCCACTGTTTATATAGTGTTCATGATGGGGACACTGTTTATATAGTGTGTATGATGGGGACACTGTTTATATAGTGTTTATGATGGGGACACTGTTTATATACTGTGTATGATGGGGACACTGTTTATATAGTGTGTATGATGGGGACACTGTTTATATAGTGTGTATGATGGGGACACTGTTTATATATTGTGTATGATGGGGACACTGTTTATATAGTGTGTATGATGGGGACTCTGTTTATATAGTGTGTATGATGGGGACACTGTTTATAGAGTGTGTATGATGTGGACACTGTTTATATAGTGTGTATGATGGGGACACTGTTTATATAGTGTGTATGATGAGGACACTGTTTATATAGTGTGTATGATGGGGACACTGTTTATATAGTGTTAATGATGGGCACACTGTTTATATAATGTGTATGATGGGGACAGTGTTTATATAGGTTGTATGATGGGGAGATTGTTTCTATACTGTTTATGATGGGGACACTGTTTATATAGTGTGTATGATGTGGACAGTGTTTATATAGTGTGCATGATGGGGACACTGTTTATATAGTGTGTATGATGGGGACATTGTTTATATAGTGTGTATGATGTGGACACTGCTTATATAGTGTGTATGATGGGGACACTGTTTATATAGTGTGTATGATGGGGACACTGTTTATATAGTGTGTATGATATGGACATTGTTTATATAGTGTTTATGATGGGGACACTGTTTATATAGTGTTTATGATGGGGACACTGTTTATATAGTGTGTATGATGGGGACACTGTTTATATAGTGTGTATGATGGGGACACTGTTTATATAGTGTGTATGATGGGGACACTGTTTATATAGTGTGTATGATGTGGACACTGTTTATATAGTGTTTATGATGGGGACACTGTTTATATAGTGTGTATGATGGGGACACTGTTTATATAGTGTTTATGATGGGGACACTGTTTATATAATGTGTATGATGGGGACAGTGTTTATATATTGTGTATGATGGGGACATTGTTTATATAGTGTTTATGATGGGGACACTGTTTATATAGTGTGTATGATGTGGACAGTGTTTATATAATTTGTATGATGGGGACACTGTTTATATAGTGTGTATGATGGGGACACTGTTTATATAGTGTGTATGATGGGGACACTGTTTATATAGTGTTTATGATGGGGACACTGTTTATATAGTGTGTATGATGGGAACACTGTTTATATAGTGTGTATGATCGGGTCATTGTTTATATTGTGTGTATGATGGGGACACTGATTATATAGTGTGTATGATGGGGACACTGTTTATTTGGTGTGTATGATGGCGACACTGTTTATATAGAGTGTATGAGGGGGACACTGTTTATATAGTTTTTATGATGGGGACACTGTTTATATAATGTGTATGATGGGGACACTGTTTATATACTGTGTATGATGGGGACACTGTTTATATAGTGTGTATGATGTGGACACTGTTTATATATTGTGTGTGATGGGGACACTGTTTATATAGTGTGTATGATGGGGACACTGTTTATATAGTGTGTATGATGTGGACACTGTTTATATAGTGTGTATGATGTGGACACTGTTTATATAGTGTTTATGATGGGGACACTGTTTATATAGTGTTTATGATGGGGACACTGTTTATATAGTGTGTATGATGTGAGCACTGTTTATATAGTGTGTATGATGGGCCACTGTTTATATAGTGTTTATGATGGGGACACTGTTTATATAGTGTGTATGATGGGGACACTGTTTATATAGTGTTTATGATGGCGACACTGTTTATATACTGTGTATGATGGGGACACTGTTTTTATAGTGCGTATGATGGGGACACTGTTTATATAGTGTGTATGATGGGGACACTGTTTATATAGTGTGTATGATGGGGACACTGTTTATATATTGTGTATGATGGGGACTCTGTTTATATAGTGTGTATGATGGGGACTCTGTTTATATAGTGTGTATGATGGGGACAATGTTTATAGAGTGTGTATGATGTGGACACTGTTTATATAGTGTGTATGATGGGGACACTGTTTATATAGTGTGTATGATGTGGACACTGTTTATATAGTGTGTATGATGGGGACACTGTTTATATAGTGTTAATGATGGGCACACTGTTTATATAATGTGTATGATGGGGACAGTGTTTATATAGTGTGTATGATGGGGACATTGTTTCTATAGTGTTTATGATGGGGACACTGTTTATATAGTGTGTATGATGTGGACAGTGTTTATATAGTGTGTATGATGGGGACACTGTTTATATAGTGTGTATGATGGGGACATTGTTTATATAGTGTGTATGATGTGGACACTGCTTATATAGTGTGTATGATGGGGACACTGTTTATATAGTGTGTATGATGGGGACAATGTTTATATAGTGTGTATGATGGGGACACTGTTTATATAGTGTGTATGATGGGGACTCTGTTTATATAGTGTGTATGATGTGGACCCTGTTTATATATTGTGTATGATGGGGACACTCTTTATATAGTGTTTATGATGGGGACACTGTTTATATAGTGTGTATGATGTGAACACTGTTTATATAGTGTGTATGATGGGCCACTGTTTATATAGTGTTTATGATGGGGACACTGTTTATATAGTGTGTATGATGGGGACACTGTTTATATAGTGTGTATGATGGGGACACGGTTTATATAGTGTGTATGATGGGGACACTCTTTGTATAGTGTGTATGATGGGGACACTGTTTATATAGTGTGTATGATGGGGACACGGTTTATATAGTGTGTATGATGTGGACACTGTTTATATAGTGTGTATGATGGGGACACTGTTTATATAGTATTTATGATGGGGACACTGTTTATATAATGTGTATGATGGGGACAGTGTTTATATAGTGTGTATGATGGGGACTTTGTTTATATAGTGTTTATGATGGGGACACTGTTTATATAGTGCGTATGATGTGGACAGTGTTTATATAGTTTGTATGATGGGGACACTGTTTATATAGTGTGTATGATGGGGACACTGTTTATATAGTGTGTATGATGGGGACACTGTTTATATAGTGTTTATGATGGGGACACTGTTTATATAGTGTGTATGATGGGGACACTGTTTATATAGTGTGTATGATCGGGACAGTGTTTATATAGTGTGTATGATTGGGACACTGTTTATATAGTGTGTATGATGGGGACACTGTTTATTTGGTGTGTATGATGGCGACACTGTTTATATAGAGTGTATGAGGGGGACACTGTTTATATAGTTTTTATGATGGGGACACTGTTTATATAATGTGTATGATGGGGACACTGTTTATATAGTGTGTATGATGGGGACTCTGTTTATATAGTGTGTATGATGTGGACACTGTTTATATATTGTGTATGATGGGGACACTGTTTATATAGTGTGTATGGTGGGGACACTGTTTATATAGTGTGTATGATTTGGACACTGTTTATATAGTGTGTATGATGTGGACACTGTTTATATAGTGTGTATGATGTGGACACTGTTTATATAGTGTTTATGATGGGGACACTGTTTATATAGTGTTTATGATGGGGACACTGTTTATATAGTGTGTATGATGTGAACTCTGTTTATATAGTGTGTATGATGGGCCACTGTTTATATAGTGTTCATGATGGGGACACTGTTTATATAGTGTGTATGATGGGGACACTGTTTATATAGTGTTTATGATGGGGACACTGTTTATATACTGTGTATGATGGGGACACTGTTTATATAGTGTGTATGATGGGGACACTGTTTATATAGTGTGTATGATGGGGACACTGTTTATATATTGTGTATGATGGGGACACTGTTTATATAGTGTGTATGATGGGGACTCTGTTTATATAGTGTGTATGATGGGGACACTGTTTATAGAGTGTGTATGATGTGGACACTGTTTATATAGTGTGTATGATGGGGACACTGTTTATATAGTGTGTATGATGTGGACACTGTTTATATAGTGTGTATGATGGGGACACTGTTTATATAGTGTTAATGATGGGCACACTGTTTATATAATGTGTATGATGGGGACAGTGTTTATATAGGGTGTATGATGGGGAGATTGTTTCTATACTGTTTATGATGGGGACACTGTTTATATAGTGTGTATGATGTGGACAGTGTTTATATAGTGTGCATGATGGGGACACTGTTTATATAGTGTGTATGATGGGGACATTGTTTATATAGTGTGTATGATGTGGACACTGCTTATATAGTGTGTATGATGGGGACACTGTTTATATAGTGTGTATGATGGGGACACTGTTTATATAGTGTGTATGATATGGACATTGTTTATATAGTGTTTATGATGGGGACACTGTTTATATAGTGTTTATGATGGGGACACTGTTTATATAGTGTGTATGATGGGGACACTGTTTATATAGTGTGTATGATGGGGACACTGTTTATATAGTGTGTATGATGGGGACACTGTTTATATAGTGTGTATGATGTGGACACTGTTTATATAGTGTTTATGATGGGGACACTGTTTATATAGTGTGTATGATGGGGACACTGTTTATATAGTGTTTATGATGGGGACACTGTTTATATAATGTGTATGATGGGGACAGTGTTTATATATTGTGTATGATGGGGACATTGTTTATATAGTGTTTATGATGGGGACACTGTTTATATAGTGTGTATGATGTGGACAGTGTTTATATAATTTGTATGATGGGGACACTGTTTATATAGTGTGTATGATGGGGACACTGTTTATATAGTGTGTATGATGGGGACACTGTTTATATAGTGTTTATGATGGGGACACTGTTTATATAGTGTGTATGATGGGGACACTGTTTATATAGTGTGTATGATCGGGTCAGTGTTTATATAGTGTGTATGATGGGGACACTGATTATATAGTGTGTATGATGGGGACACTGTTTATTTGGTGTGTATGATGGCGACACTGTTTATATAGAGTGTATGAGGGGGACACTGTTTATATAGTTTTTATGATGGGGACACTGTTTATATAATGTGTATGATGGGGACACTGTTTATATACTGTGTATGATGGGGACACTGTTTATATAGTGTGTATGATGTGGACACTGTTTATATATTGTGTGTGATGGGGACACTGTTTATATAGTGTGTATGATGGGGACACTGTTTATATAGTGTGTATGATGTGGACACTGTTTATATAGTGTGTATGATGTGGACACTGTTTATATAGTGTTTATGATGGGGACACTGTTTATATAGTGTTTATGATGGGGACACTGTTTATATAGTGTGTATGATGTGAGCACTGTTTATATAGTGTGTATGATGGGCCACTGTTTATATAGTGTTTATGATGGGGACACTGTTTATATAGTGTGTATGATGGGGACACTGTTTATATAGTGTTTATGATGGCGACACTGTTTATATACTGTGTATGATGGGGACACTGTTTTTATAGTGCGTATGATGGGGACACTGTTTATATAGTGTGTATGAAGGGGACACTGTTTATATAGTGTGTATGATGGGGACACTGTTTATATATTGTGTATGATGGGGACTCTGTTTATATAGTGTGTATGATGGGGACTCTGTTTATATAGTGTGTATGATGGGGACAATGTTTATAGAGTGTGTATGATGTGGACACTGTTTATATAGTGTGTATGATGGGGACACTGTTTATATAGTGTGTATGATGTGGACACTGTTTATATAGTGTGTATGATGGGGACACTGTTTATATAGTGTTAATGATGGGCACACTGTTTATATAATGTGTATGATGGGGACAGTGTTTATATAGTGTGTATGATGGGGACATTGTTTCTATAGTGTTTATGATGGGGACACTGTTTATATAGTGTGTATGATGTGGACAGTGTTTATATAGTGTGTATGATGGGGACACTGTTTATATAGTGTGTATGATGGGGACATTGTTTATATAGTGTGTATGATGTGGACACTGCTTATATAGTGTGTATGATGGGGACACTGTTTATATAGTGTGTATGATGGGGACACTGTTTATATAGTGTGTATGATGGGGACACTGTTTATATAGTGTGTATGATGGGGACTCTGTTTATATAGTGTGTATGATGTGGACCCTGTTTATATATTGTGTATGATGGGGACACTCTTTATATAGTGTTTATGATGGGGACACTGTTTATATAGTGTGTATGATGTGAACACTGTTTATATAGTGTGTATGATGGGCCACTGTTTATATAGTGTTCATGATGGGGACACTGTTTATATAGTGTGTATGATGGGGACACTGTTTATATAGTGTTTATGATGGGGACACTGTTTATATACTGTGTATGATGGGGACACTGTTTTTATAGTGCGTATGATGGGGACACTGTTTATATAGTGTGTATGATGGGGACACTGTTTATATAGTGTGTATGATGGGGACACTGTTTATATATTGTGTATGATGGGGACACTGTTTATATAGTGTGTATGATGGGGACTCTGTTTATATAGTGTGTATGATGGGGACACTGTTTATAGAGTGTGTATGATGTGGACACTGTTTATATAGTGTGTATGATGGGGACACTGTTTATATAGTGTGTATGATGTGGACACTGTTTATATAGTGTGTATGATGGGGACACTGTTTATATAGTGTTAATGATGGGCACACTGTTTATATAATGTGTATGATGGGGACAGTGTTTATATAGTGTGTATGATGTGGACACTGTTTATATAGTGTGTATGATGGGGACACTGTTTATATAGTATGTATGATGTGGACACTGTTTATATTGTGTGTATGATGGTGACACTGTTTATATATTGTGTATGATGGGGACACTTTTTATATAGTGTGTATGATGGGGACACTGTTTATATAGTGTGTATGATGGGGACATTATTATATAGTGTTTATGATGGGGACACTGTTTATATAGTGTTTATGATGGGGACACTGTTTATATAGTGTGTATGATGGGGAAACTGTTTATATAGTGTGTATGATGGGGACACGGTTTATATAGTGTGTATGATGGGGACACTCTTTGTATAGTGTGTATGATGGGGACACTGTTTATATAGTGTGTATGATGGGGACACTGTTTATATAGTGTGTATGATGTGGACACTGTTTATATAGTGTGTATGATGGGGACACTGTTTATATAGTGTTTATGATGGGGACACTGTTTATATAATGTGTATGATGGGGACAGTGTTTATATAGTGTGTATGATGGGGACATTGTTTATATAGTGTTTATGATGGGGACACTGTTTATATAGTGCGTATGATGTGGACAGTGTTTATATAGTTTGTATGATGGGGACACTGTTTATATAATGTGTATGATGGGGACACTGTTTATATAGTGTGTATGATGGGGACACTGTTTATATAGTGTTTATGATGGGGACACTGTTTATATAGTGTGTATGATGGGGACACTGTTTATATAGTGTGTATGATCGGGACAGTGTTTATATAGTGTGTATGATGGGGACACTGTTTATATAGTGTGTATGATGGGGACACTGTTTATTTGGTGTGTATGATGGCGACACTGTTTATATAGAGTGTATGAGGGGGACACTGTTTATATAGTTTTTATGATGGGGACACTGTTTATATAATGTGTATGATGGGGACACTGTTTATATAGTGTGTATGATGGGGACTCTGTTTATATAGTGTGTATGATGTGGACACTGTTTATATATTGTGTATGATGGGGACACTGTTTATATAGTGTGTATGGTGGGGACACTGTTTATATAGTGTGTATGATGTGGACACTGTTTATATAGTGTTTATGATGGGGACACTGTTTATATAGTGTTTATGATGGGGACACTGTTTATATAGTGTGTATGATGTGAACTCTGTTTATATAGTGTGTATGAGGGGCCACTGTTTATATAGTGTTCATGATGGGGACACTGTTTATATAGTGTGTATGATGGGGACACTGTTTATATAGTGTTTATGATGGGGACACTGTTTATATACTGTGTATGATGGGGACACTGTTTATATAGTGTGTATGATGGGGACACTGTTTATATAGTGTGTATGATGGGGACACTGTTTATATATTGTGTATGATGGGGACACTGTTTATATAGTGTGTATGATGGGGACTCTGTTTATATAGTGTGTATGATGGGGACACTGTTTATAGAGTGTGTATGATGTGGACACTGTTTATTTAGTGTGTATGATGGGGACACTGTTTATATAGTGTGTATGATGTGGACACTGTTTATATAGTGTGTATGATGGGGACACTGTTTATATAGTGTTAATGATGGGCACACTGTTTATATAATGTGTATGATGGGGACAGTGTTTATATAGGGTGTATGATGGGGAGATTGTTTCTATACTGTTTATGATGGGGACACTGTTTATATAGTGTGTATGATGTGGACAGTGTTTATATAGTGTGCATGATGGGGACACTGTTTATATAGTGTGTATGATGGGGACATTGTTTATATAGTGTGTAAGATGTGGACACTGCTTATATAGTGTGTATGATGGGGACACTGTTTATATAGTGTGTATGATGGGGACACTGTTTATATAGTGTGTATGATATGGACATTGTTTAAATAGTGTTTATGATGGGGACACTGTTTATATAGTGTTTATGATGGGGACACTGTTTATATAGTGTGTATGATGGGGACACTGTTTATATAGTGTGTATGATGGGGACACTGTTTATATAGTGTGTATGATGGGGACACTGTTTATATAGTGTGTATGATGTGGACACTGTTTATATAGTGTTTATGATGGGGACACTGTTTATATAGTGTGTATGATGGGGACACTGTTTATATAGTGTTTATGATGGGGACACTGTTTATATAATGTGTATGATGGGGACAGTGTTTATATATTGTGTATGATGGGGACATTGTTTATATAGTGTTTATGATGGGGACACTGTTTATATAGTGTGTATGATGTGGACAGTGTTTATATAATTTGTATGATGGGGACACTGTTTATATAGTGTGTATGATGGGGACACTGTTTATATAGTGTGTATGATGGGGACACTGTTTATATAGTGTTTATGATGGGGACACTGTTTATATAGTGTGTATGATGGGGACACTGTTTATATAGTGTGTATGATCGGGTCAGTGTTTATATAGTGTGTATGATGGGGACACTGATTATATAGTGTGTATGATGGGGACACTGTTTATTTGGTGTGCATGATGGCGACACTGTTTATATAGAGTGTATGAGGGGGACACTGTTTATATAGTTTTTATGATGGGGACACTGTTTATATAATGTGTATGATGGGGACACTGTTTATATACTGTGTATGATGGGGACACTGTTTATATAGTGTGTATGATGTGGACTCTGTTTATATATTGTGTGTGATGGGGACACTGTTTATATAGTGTGTATGATGGGGACACTGTTTATATAGTGTGTATGATGTGGACACTGTTTATATAGTGTGTATGATGTGGACACTGTTTATATAGTGTTTATGATGGGGACACTGTTTATATAGTGTTTATGATGGGGACACTGTTTATATAGTGTGTATGATGTGAACACTGTTTATATAGTGTGTATGATGGGCCACTGTTTATATAGTGTTTATGATGGGGACACTGTTTATATAGTGTGTATGATGGGGACACTGTTTATATAGTGTTTATGATGGCGACACTGTTTATATACTGTGTATGATGGGGACACTGTTTTTATAGTGCGTATGATGGGGACACTGTTTATATAGTGTGTATGATGGGGACACTGTTTATATAGTGTGTATGATGGGGACACTGTTTATATATTGTGTATGATGGGGACTCTGTTTATATAGTGTGTATGATGGGGACTCTGTTTATATAGTGTGTATGATGGGGACAATGTTTATAGAGTGTGTATGATGTGGACACTGTTTATATAGTGTGTATGATGGGGACACTGTTTATATAGTGTGTATGATGTGGACACTGTTTATATAGTGTGTATGATGGGGACACTGTTTATATAGTGTTAATGATGGGCACACTGTTTATATAATGCGTATGATGGGGACAGTGTTTATATAGTGTGTATGATGGGGACATTGTTTCTATAGTGTTTATGATGGGGACACTGTTTATATAGTGTGTATGATGTGGACAGTGTTTATATAGTGTGTATGATGGGGACACTGTTTATATAGTGTGTATGATGGGGACATTGTTTATATAGTGTGTATGATGTGGACACTGCTTATATAGTGTGTATGATGGGGACACTGTTTATACAGTGTGTATGATGGGGACACTGTTTATATAGTGTGTATGATGGGGACACTGTTTATATAGTGTGTATGTTGGGGACACTGTTTATATAGTGAGTATGATGGGGATGCTGTTTATACAGTGTGTATGATGGGGACACTGTTTATATAGTGTTTATGATGGGGACACTGTTTATATAGTGTGTATGATGTGGACAGTGTTTATATAGTGTGTATGATGTGGACACTGTTTATATAGTGTGTATGATGGGATCACTGTTTATATAGTGGGTATGATGTGGACACTGTTTATATAGTGTGTATGATGTGGACACTGTTTATATAGTATGTATGATGTGGACACTGTTTATATAGTGTGTATGATGGTAACACTGTTTATATATTGTGTATGATGGGGACACTTTTTATATAGTGTGTATGATGGGGACACTGTTTATATAGTGTGTATGATGGGGACATTATTATATAGTGTTTATGATGGGGACACTGTTTATATAGTGTTTATGATGGGGACACTGTTTATATAGTGTGTATGATGGGGACACTGTTTATATAGTGTGTATGATGGGGACACGGTTTATATAGTGTGTATGATGGGGACACTCTTTGTATAGTGTGTATGATGGGGACACTGTTTATATAGTGTGTATGATGGGGTCACTGTTTATATAGTGTGTATGATGTGGACACTGTTTATATAGTGTGTATGATGGGGACACTGTTTATATAGTGTTTATGATGGGGACACTGTTTATATAATGTGTATGATGGGGACAGTGTTTATAAACGGTGTATGATGGGGACATTGTTTATATAGTGTTTATGATGGGGACACTGTTTATATAGTGTGTATGATGTGGACAGTGTTTATATAGTTTGTATGATGGGGACACTGTTTATATAGTGTGTATGATGGGGACACTGTTTATATAGTGTGTATGATGGGGACACTGTTTATATAGTGTGTATGATGTGGACACTGTTTATATAGTGTTTATGATGGGGCACTGTTTATATAGTGTGTATGATGGGGACACTGTTTATATAGTGTTTATGATGGGGACACTGTTTATATAATGTGTATGATGGGGACAGTGTTTATATATTGTGTATGATGGGGACATTGTTTATATAGTGTTTATGATGGGGACACTGTTTATATAGTGTGTATGATGTGGACAGTGTTTATATAGTTTGTATGAGGGGGACACTGTTTATATAGTGTGTATGATGGGGACACTGTTTATATAGTGTGTATGATGGGGACACTGTTTATATAGTGTTTATGATGGGGACACTGTTTATATAGTGTGTATGATGGGGACACTGTTTATATAGTGTGTATGATCGGGTCAGTGTTTATATAGTGTGTATGATGGGGACACTGATTATATAGTGTGTATGATGGGGACACTGTTTATTTGGTGTGTATGATGGCGACACTGTTTATATAGAGTGTATGAGGGGGACACTGTTTATATAGTTTTTATGATGGGGACACTGTTTATATAATGTGTATGATGGGGACACTGTTTATATACTGTGTATGATGGGGACACTGTTTATATAGTGTGTATGATGTGGAGACTGTTTATATATTGTGTGTGATGGGGACACTGTTTACATAGTGTGTATGATGGGGACACTGTTTATATAGTGTGTATGATGTGGACACTGTTTATATAGTGTGTATGATGTGGACACTGTTTATATAGTGTTTATGATGGGGACACTGTTTATATAGTGTTTATGATGGGGACACTGTTTATATAGTGTGTATGATGTGAACACTGTTTATATAGTGTGTATGATGGGCCACTGTTTATATAGTGTTTATGATGGGGACACTGTTTATATAGTGTGTATGATGGGGACACTGTTTATATAGTGTTTATGATGGCGACACTGTTTATATACTGTGTATGATGGGGACACTGTTTTTATAGTGCGTATGATGGGGACACTGTTTATATAGTGTGTATGATGGGGACACTGTTTATATAGTGTGTATGATGGGGACACTGTTTATATATTGTGTATGATGGGGACTCTATTTATATAGTGTGTATGATGGGGACTCTGTTTATATAGTGTGTATGATGGGGACAATGTTTATAGAGTGTGTATGATGTGGACACTGTTTATATAGTGTGTATGATGGGGACACTGTTTATATAGTGTGTATGATGTGGACACTGTTTATATAATGTGTATGATGGGGACAGTGTTTATATAGTGTGTATGATGGGGACATTGTTTCTATAGTGTTTATGATGGGGACACTGTTTATATAGTGTGTATGATGTGGACAGTGTTTATATAGTTTGTATGATGGGGACACTGTTTATATAGTGTGTATGATGGGGACACTGTTTATATAGTGTGTATGATGGGGACACTGTTTATATAGTGTGTATGATGGGGACACTGTTTATATAGTGTGTATGATGTGGACACTGTTTATATAGTGTTTATGATGGGGACACTGTTTATATAGTGTGTATGATGGGGACACTGTTTATATAGTATTTATGATGGGGACACTGTTTATATAATGTGTATGATGGGGACAGTGTTTATATATTGTGTATGATGGGGACATTGTTTATATAGTGTTTATGATGGGGACACTGCTTATATAGTGTGTATGATGTGGACAGTGTTTATATAGTTTGTATGATGGGGACACTGTTTATATAGTGTGTATGATGGGGACACTGTTTATATAGTGTGTATGATGGGGACACTGTTTATATAGTGTTTATGATGGGGACACTGTTTATATAGTGTGTATGATGGGGACACTGTTTATATAGTGTGTATGATCGGGTCAGTGTTTATATAGTGTGTATGATGGGGACACTGATTATATAGTGTGTATGATGGGGACACTGTTTATTTGGTGTGTATGATGGCGACACTGTTTATATAGAGTGTATGAGGGGGACACTGTTTATATAGTTTTTATGATGGGGACACTGTTTATATAATGTGTATGATGGGGACACTGTTTATATACTGTGTATGATGGGGACACTGTTTATATAGTGTGTATGATGTGGAGACTGTTTATATATTGTGTGTGATGGGGACACTGTTTATATAGTGTGTATGATGGGGACACTGTTTATATAGTGTGTATGATGTGGACACTGTTTATATAGTGTGTATGATGTGGACACTGTTTATATAGTGTTTATGATGGGGACACTGTTTATATAGTGTTTATGATGGGGACACTGTTTATATAGTGTGTATGATGTGAACACTGTTTATATAGTGTGTATGATGGGGACACTGTTTATATAGTGTGTATGATGGGGACACTGTTTATATAGTGTGTATGATGGGGACACTGTTTATATATTGTGTATGATGGGGACTCTGTTTATATAGTGTGTATGATGGGGACTCTGTTTATATAGTGTGTATGATGGGGACAATGTTTATAGAGTGTGTATGATGTGGACACTGTTTATATAGTGTGTATGATGGGGACACTGTTTATATAGTCTGTATGATGTGGACACTGTTTATATAGTGTGTATGATGGGGACACTGTTTATATAGTGTTAATGATGGGCACATTGTTTATATAATGTGTATGATGGGGACAGTGTTTATATAGTGTGTATGATGGGGACATTGTTTCTATAGTGTTTATGATGGGGACACTGTTTATATAGTGTGTATGATGTGGACAGTGTTTATATAGTGTGTATGATGGGGACACTGTTTATATAGTGTGTATGATGGGGACATTGTTTATATAGTGTGTATGATGTGGACACTGCTTATATAGTGTGTATGATGGGGACACTGTTTATATAGTGTGTATGATGGGGACACTGTTTATATAGTGTGTATGATGGGGACACTGTTTATGTAGTGTGTATGTTGGGGACACTGTTTATATAGTGAGTTTGATGGGGACGCTCTTTATACAGTGTGTATGATGGGCACACAGTTTATATAGTGTTTATGATGGGGACACTGTATATATAGTGTGTATGATGGGGACACTGTTTATATAGTGTGTATGATGTGGACAGTGTTTATATAGTGTGTATGATGTGGACACTGTTTATATAGTGTGTATGATGGGAACACTGTTTATATAGTGGGTATGATGTGGAAACTGTTTATATAGTGTGTATGATGTGGACACTGTTTATATAGTGTTTATGATGGGGACACTGTTTATGTAGTGTGTATGATGGGCCACTGTTTATATAGTGTTTATGATGGGGACACTGTTTATATAGTGTGTATGATGGGGACACTGTTTATATAGTGTTTATGATGGCGACACTGTTTATATACTGTGTATGATGGGGACACTGTTTTTATAGTGCGTATGATGGGGACACTGTTTATATAGTGTGTATGATGGGGACACTGTTTATATAGTGTGTATGATGGGGACACTGTTTATATATTGTGTATGATGGGGACTCTGTTTATATAGTGTGTATGATGGGGACTCTGTTTATATAGTGTGTATGATGGGGACAATGTTTATAGAGTGTGGATGATGTGGACACTGTTTATATAGTGTGTATGATGGGGACACTGTTTATATAGTGTGTATGATGTGGACACTGTTTATATAGTGTGTATGATGGGGACACTGTTTATATAGTGTTAATGATGGGCACACTGTTTATATAATGTGTATGATGGGGACAGTGTTTATATAGTGTGTATGATGGGGACATTGTTTCTATAGTGTTTATGATGGGGACACTGTTTATATAGTGTGTATGATGTGGACAGTGTTTATATAGTGTGTATGATGGGGACACTGTTTATATAGTGTGTATGATGGGGACATTGTTTATATAGTGTGTATGATGTGGACACTGCTTATATAGTGTGTATGATGGGGACACTGTTTATATAGTGTGTATGATGGGGACACTGTTTATATAGTGTGTATGATGGGGACACTGTTTATGTAGTGTGTATGTTGGGGACACTGTTTATATAGTGAGTTTGATGGGGACGCTGTTTATACAGTGTGTATGATGGGGACACTGTTTATATAGTGTTTATGATGGGGACACTGTTTATATAGTGTGTATGATGGGGACACTGTTTATATAGTGTGTATGATGTGGACAGTGTTTATATAGTGTGTATGATGTGGACACTGTTTATATAGTGTGTATGATGGGAACACTGTTTATATAGTGGGTATGATGTGGAAACTGTTTATATAGTGTGTATGATGTGGACACTGTTTATATAGTATGTATGATGTGGACACTGTTTATATAGTGTGTATGATGGTAACACTGTTTATATATTGTGTATGATGGGGACACTTTTTATATAGTGTGTATGATGGGGACACTGTTTATATAGTGTGTATGATGGGGACATTATTATATAGTGTTTATGATGGGGACACTGTTTATATACTGTTTATGATGGGGACACTGTTTATATAGTGTGTATGATGGGGACACTGTTTATATAGTGTGTATGATGGGGACACGGTTTATATAGTGTGTATGATGGGGACACTCTTTGTATAGTGTGTATGATGGGGACACTGTTTATATAGTGTGTGTGATGGGGACACTGTTTATATAGTGTGTATGATGTGGACACTGTTTATATAGTGTGTATGATGGGGACACTGTATATATAGTGTTTATGATGGGGACACTGTTTATATAATGTGTATGATGGGGACAGTGTTTATATAGGGTGTATGATGGGGACATTGTTTATATAGTGTTTATGATGGGGACACTGTTTATATAGTGTGTATGATGTGGACAGTGTTTATATAGTTTGTATGATGGGGACACTGTTTATATAGTGTGTATGATGGGGACACTGTTTATATAGTGTGTATGATGGGGACACTGTTTATATAGTGTTTATGATGGGGACACTGTTTATATAGTGTGTATGATGGGGACACTGTTTATATAGTGTGTATGATCGGGACAGTGTTTATATAGTGTGTATGATGGGGACACTGTTTATATAGTGTGTATGATGGGGACACTGTTTATTTGGTGTGTATGATGGCGACACTGTTTATTTAGAGTGTATGAGGGGGACACTGTTTATATAGTTTTTATGATGGGGACACTGTTTATATAATGTGTATGATGGGGACACTGTTTATATAGTGTGTATGATGGGGACACTGTTTATATAGTGTGTATGATGTGGACACTGTTTATATATTGTGTATGATGGGGACACTGTTTATATAGTGTGTATGATGGGGACACTGTTTATATAGTGTGTATGATGTGGACACTGTTTATATAGTGTGTATGATGTGGACACTGTTTATATAGTGTTTATGATGGGGACACTGTTTATATAGTGTTTATGATGGGGAGACTGTTTATATAGTGTGTATGATGTGAACACTGTTTATATAGTGTGTATGATGGGCCACTGTTTATATAGTGTTTATGATGGGGACACTGTTTATATAGTGTGTATGATGGGGACACTGTTTATATAGTGTTTATGATGGGGACATTGTTTCTATAGTGTTTATGATGGGGACACTGTTTATATAGTGTGTATGATGTGGACAGTGTTTATATAGTGTGCATGATGGGGACACTGTTTATATAGTGTGTATGATGGGGACATTGTTTATATAGTGTGTATGATGTGGACACTGCTTATATAGTGTGTATGATGGGGACACTGTTTATATACTGTGTATGATGGGGACACTGTTTATATAATCTGTATGATATGGACATTGTTTATATAGTGTTTATGATGGGGACACTGTTTATATAGTGTTTATGATGGGGACACTGTTTATATAGTGTGTATGATGGGGACACTGTTTATATAGTGTGTATGATGGGGACACTCTTTATATAGTGTGTATGATGGGGACACTGTTTATATAGTGTGTATGATGTGGACACTGTTTATATAGTGTTTATGATGGGGACACTGTTTATATAGTGTGTATGATGGGGACACTGTTTATATAGTGTTTATGATGGGGACACTGTTTATATAATGTGTATGATGGGGACAGTGTTTATATAGTGTGTATGATGGGGACATTGTTTATATAGTGTTTATGATGGGGACACTGTTTATATAGTGTGTATGATGTGGACAGTGTTTATATAGTTTGTATGATGGGGACACTGTTTATATAGTGTGTATGATGGGGACACTGTTTATATAGTGTGTATGATGGGGACACTGTTTATATAGTTTTTATGATGGGGACACTGTTTATATTGTGTGTATGATGGGGACACTGTTTATATAGTGTGTATGATCGGGACAGTGTTTATATAGTGTGTATGATGGGGACACTGATTATATAGTGTGTATGATGGGGACACTGTTTATTTGGTGTGTATGATGGCGACACTGTTTATATAGAGTGTATGAGGGGGACACTGTTTATATAGTTTTTATGATGGGGACACTGTTTATATAATGTGTATGATGGGGACACTGTTTATATAGTGTGTATGATGGGGACACTGTTTATATAGTGTGTATGATGTGGACACTGTTTATATATTGTGTATGATGGGGACACTGTTTATATAGTGTGTATGATGGGGACACTGTTTATATAGTGTGTATGAAGTGGACACAGTTTATATAGAGTGTATGATGTGGACACTGTTTATATAGTGTTTATGATGGGGACACTGTTTATATAGTGTTTATGATGGGGACAGTGTTTATATAGTGTTTATGATGTGAACACTGTTTATATAGTGTGTATGATGGGCCACTGTTTATATAGTGTTTATGATGGGGACACTGTTTATATAGTGTGTATGATGGGGACACTGTTTATATAGTGTTTATGATGGGGACACTGTTTATATACTGTGTATGATGGGGACACTGTTTTTATAGTGCGTATGATGGGGACACTGTTTATATAGTGTGTATGATGGGGACACTGTTTATATAGTGTGTATGATGGGGACACTGTTTATATATTGTGTATGATGGGGACTCTGTTTATATAGTGTGTATGATGGGGACTCTGTTTATATAGTGTGTATGATGGGGACACTGTTTATAGAGTGTGTATGATGTGGACACTGTTTATATGATGTGTATGATGGGGACACTGTTTATATAGTGTGTATGATGTGGACACTGTTTATATAGTGTGTATGATGGGGACACTGTTTATATAGTGTTAATGATGGGCACACTGTTTATATAATGTGTATGATGGGGACAGTATTTATATAGTGTGTATGATGGGGACATTGTTTCTATAGTGTTTATGATGGGGACACTGTTTATATAGTGTGTATGATGTGGACATTGTTTATATAGTGTGTATGATGGGGACACTGTTTATATAGTGTGTATGATGGGGACATTGTTTATATAGTGTGTATGATGTGGACACTGCTTATATAGTGTGTATGATGGGGACTCTGTTTATATAGTGTGTATGATGGGGACACTGTTTATATAGTGTGTATGATGGGGACACTGTTTATATAGTGTGTATGTTGGGGACACTGTTTATATAGTGAGTATGATGGGGACGCTGTTTATACAGTGTGTATGATGGGGACACTGTTTATATAGTGTTTATGATGGGGACACTGTTTATATAGTGTGTATGATGGGGACACTGTTTATATAGTGTGTATGATGTGGACAGTGTTTATATAGTGTGTATGATGTGGACACTGTTTATATAGTGTGTATGATGGGAACACTGTTTATATAGTGTGTATGATGGGGACACTGTTTATATAGTATGTATGATGTGGACACTGTTTATATAGTGTGTATGATGGTGACACTGTTTATATATTGTGTATGATGGGGACACTTTTTATATAGTGTGTATGATGGGGACACTGTTTATATAGTGTGTATGATGGGGACATTATTATATAGTGTTTATGATGGGGACACTGTTTATATAGTGTTTATGATGGGGACACTGTTTATATAGTGTGTATGATGGGGACACTGTTTATATAGTGTGTATGATGGGGACACGGTTTATATAGTGTGTATGATGGGGACACTCTTTGTATAGTGTGTATGATGGGGACACTGTTTATATAGTGTGTATGATGGGGACACTGTTTATATAGTGTGTATGATGTGGACACTGTTTATATAGTGTGTATGATGGGGACACTGTTTATATAGTGTTTATGATGGGGACACTGTTTATATAATGTGTATGATGGGGACAGTGTTTATATAGGGTGTATGATGGGGACATTGTTTATATAGTGTTTATGATGGGGACACTGTTTATATAGTGTGTATGATGTGGACAGTGTTTATATAGTTTGTATGATGGGGACACTGTTTATATAGTGTGTATGATGGGGACACTGTTTATATAGTGTGTATGATGGGGACACTGTTTATATAGTGTTTATGATGGGGACACTGTTTATATAGTGTGTATGATGGGGACACTGTTTATATAGTGTGTATGATCGGGACAGTGTTTATATAGTGTGTATGATGGGGACACTGTTTATATAGTGTGTATGATGGGGACACTGTTTATTTGGTGTGTATGATGGCGACACTGTTTATATAGAGTGTATGAGGGGGACACTGTTTATATAGTTTTTATGATGGGGACACTGTTTATATAATGTGTATGATGGGGACACTGTTTATATAGTGTGTATGATGGGGACACTGTTTATATAGTGTGTATGATGTGGACACTGTTTATATATTGCGTATGATGGGGACACTGTTTATATAGTGTGTATGATGGGGACACTGTTTATATAGTGTGTATGATGTGGACACTGTTTATATAGTGTTTATGATGGGGACACTGTTTATATAGTGTTTATGATGGGGACACTGTTTATATAGTGTGTATGATGTGAACACTGTTTATATAGTGTGTATGATGGGCCACTGTTTATATAGTGTTTATGATGGGGACACTGTTTATATAGTGTGTATGATGGGGACACTGTTTATATAGTGTTTATGATGGGGACATTGTTTCTATAGTGTTTATGATGGGGACACTGTTTATATAGTGTGTATGATGTGGACAGTGTTTATATAGTGTGCATGATGGGGACACTGTTTATATAGTGTGTATGATGGGGACATTGTTTATATAGTGTGTATGATGTGGACACTGCTTATATAGTGTGTATGATGGGGACACTGTTTATATACTGTGTATGATGGGGACACTGTTTATATAATGTGTATGATATGGACATTGTTTATATAGTGTTTATGATGGGGACACTGTTTATATAGTGTTTATGATGGGGACACTGTTTATATAGTGTGTATGATGGGGACACTGTTTATATAGTGTGTATGATGGGGACACTCTTTATATAGTGTGTATGATGGGGACACTGTTTATATAGTGTGTATGATGTGGCACTGTTTATATAGTGTTTATTATGGGGACACTGTTTATATAGTGTGTATGATGGGGACATTGTTTATATAGTGTTTATGATGGGGACACTGTTTATATAGTGTGTATGATGTGGACAGTGTTTATATAGTTTGTATGATGGGGACACTGTTTATATAGTGTGTATGATGGGGACACTGTTTATATAGTGTGTATGATGGGGACACTGTTTATATAGTTTTTATGATGGGGACACTGTTTATATTGTGTGTATGATGGGGACACTGTTTATATAGTGTGTATGATCGGGACAGTGTTTATATAGTGGGTATGATGGGGACACTGATTATATAGTGTGTATGATGGGGACACTGTTTATTTGGTGTGTATGATGGCGACACTGTTTATATAGAGTGTATGAGGGGGACACTGTTTATATAGTTTTTATGATGGGGACACTGTTTATATAATGTGTATGATGGGGACACTGTTTATATAGTGTGTATGATGGGGACACTGTTTATATAGTGTGTATGATGTGGACACTGTTTATATATTGTGTATGATGGGGACACTGTTTATATAGTTTGTATGATGGGGACACTGTTTATTTAGTGTGTATGATGTGGACACAGTTCATATAGAGTGTATGATGTGGACACTGTTTATATAGTGTTTATGATGGGGACACTGTTTATATAGTGTTTATGATGGGGACAGTGTTTATATAGTGTTTATGATGTGAACACTGTTTATATAGTGTGTATGATGGGCCACTGTTTATATAGTGTTTATGATGGGGACACTGTTTATATAGTGTGTATGATGGGGACACTGTTTATATAGTGTTTATGATGGGGACACTGTTTATATACTGTGTATGATGGATCACTGTTTTTATAGTGCGTATGATGGGGACACTGTTTATATAGTGTGTATGATGGGGACACTGTTTATATAGTGTGTATGATGGGGACACTGTTTATATATTGTGTATGATGGGGACTCTGTTTATATAGTGTGTATGATGTGGTCTCTGTTTATATAGTGTGTATGATGGGGACACTGTTTATAGAGTGTGTATGATGTGGACACTGTTTATATGGTGTGTATGATGGGGGCACTGTTTATATAGTGTGTATGATGTGGACACTGTTTATATAGTGTGTATGATGGGGACACTGTTTATATAGTGTTAATGATGGGCACACTGTTTATATAATGTGTATGATGGGGACAGTATTTATATAGTGTGTATGATGGGGACATTGTTTCTATAGTGTTTATGATGGGGACACTGTTTATATAGTGTGTATGATGTGGACAGTGTTAATATAGTGTGTATGATGGGGACACTGTTTATATAGTGTGTATGATGGGGACATTGTTTATATAGTCTGTATGATGTGGACACTGCTTATATAGTGTGTATGATGGGGACTCTGTTTATATAGTGTGTATGATGGGGACACTGTTTATATAGTGTGTATGATGGGGACACTGTTTATATAGTGTGTATGTTGGGGACACTGTTTATATAGTGAGTATGATGGGGACGCTGTTTATACAGTGTGTATGATGGGGACACTGTTTATATAGTGTTTATGATGGGGACACTGTTTATATAGTGTGTATGATGGGGACACTGTTTATATAGTGTGTATGATGTGGACAGTGTTTATATAGTGTGTATGATGTGGACACTGTTTATATAGTGTGTATGATGGGAACACTGTTTATATAGTGTGTATGATGTGGACACTGTTTATATAGTGTGTATGATGGGGACACTGTTTATATAGTATGTATGATGTGGACACTGTTTATATAGTGTGTATGATGGTGACACTGTTTATATATTGTGTATGATGGGGACACTTTTTATATAGTGTGTATGATGGGGACACTGTTTATATAGTGTGTATGATGGGGACATTATTATATAGTGTTTATGATGGGGACACTGTTTATATAGTGTTTATGATGGGGACACTGTTTATATAGTGTGTATGATGGGGACACTGTTTATATAGTGTGTATGATGGGGACACGGTTTATATAGTGTGTATGATGGGGACACTCTTTGTATAGTGTGTATGATGGGGACACTGTTTATATAGTTTGTATGATGGGGACAATGTTTATATAGTGTGTACGATGTGGACACTGTTTATATAGTGTGTATGATGGGGACACTGTTTATATAGTGTTTATGATGGGGACACTGTTTATATAATGTGTATGATGGGGACAGTGTTTATATAGGCTGTATGATGGGGACATTGTTTATATAGTGTTTATGATGGGGACACTGTTTATATAGTGTGTATGATGTGGACAGTGTTTATATAGTTTGTATGATGGGGACACTGTTTATATAGTGTGTATGATGGGGACACTGTTTATATAGTGTGTATGATGGGGACACTGTTTATATAGTGTTTATGATGGGGACACTGTTTATATAGTGTTTATGATGGGGACACTGTTTATATAGTGTGTATGATCGGGACAGTGTTTATATAGTGTGTATGATGGGGACACTGTTTATATAGTTTGTATGATGGGGACACTGTTTATTTGGTGTGTATGATGGCGACACTGTTTATATAGAGTGTATGAGGGGGACACTGTTTATATAGTTTTTATGATGGGGACACTGTTTATATAATGTGTATGATGGGGACACTGTTTATATAGTGTGTATGATGGGGACACTGTTTATATAGTGTGTATGATGGGGACACTGTTTATATATTGTGTATGATGGGGACTCTGTTTATATAGTGTGTATGATGGGGACTCTGTTTATATAGTGTGTATGATGGGGACACTGTTTATAGAGTGTGTGTGATGTGGACACTGTTTATATAGTGTGTATGATGGGGACACTGTTTATATAGTGTGTATGATGTGGACACTGTTTATAGAGTGTGTATGATGGGGACACTGTTTATATAGTGTTAATGATGGGCACACTGTTTATATAATGTGTATGATGGGGACAGTGTTTATATAGTGTGTATGATGGGGACATTGTTTCTATAGTGTTTATGATGGGGACACTGTTTATATTGTGTGTATGATGTGGACAGTGTTTATATAGTGTGTATGATGGGGACACTGTTTATATAGTGTGTATGATGGGGACATTGTTTATATAGTCTGTATGATGTGGACATTGCTTATATAGTGTGTATGATGGGGACACTGTTTATATAGTGTGTATGATGGGGACACTGTTTATATAGTGTGTATGATATGGACATTGTTTATATAGTGTTTATGATGGGGACACTGTTTATATAGTGTTTATGATGGCGACACTGTTTATATAGTGTGTATGATGGGGACACTGTTTATATAGTGTGTATGATGGAGACACTCTTTATATAGTGTGTATGATGTGGACACTGTTTATATAGTGTTTATGATGGGGACACTGTTTATATAGTGTTTATGATGGGGACACTGTTTATATAGTGTGTATGATGGGGACACTGTTTATATAGTGTGTATGATGGGGACATTGTTTATATAGTGTGTATGATGTGGACACTGCTTATATAGTGTGTATGATGGGGACACTGTTTATATAGTGTGTATGATGGGGACACTGTTTATATAGTGTGTATGATGGGGACACTGTTTATATAGTGTGTATGATGGGGACACTGTTTATATAGTGTGTATGATGTGGACAGTGTTTATATAGTGTGTATGATGTGGACACTGTTTATATAGTGTTTATGATGGGGACACTGTTTATATAGTGTGTATGATGGGGACACTGTTTATATAGTGTGTATGATGGGGACACTGTTTATATAGTGTGTATGATGGGGACACTGTTTATATAGTGTGTATGATGTGGACACTGTTTATATAGTGTTTATGATGGGGACACTGTTTATATAGTATGTATGATGGGGACACTGTTTATATAGTGTTTATGATGGGGACACTGTTTATATAATGTGTATGATGGGGACAGTGTTTATATAGTGTGTATGATGGGGACATTGTTTATATAGTGTTTATGATGGGGACACTTTTTATATAGTGTGTATGATGTGGACAGTGTTTATATAGTTTGTATGATGGGGACACTGTTTATATAGTGTGTATGATGGGGACACTGTTTATATAGTGTGTATGATGGGGACACTGTTTATATAGTGTTTATGATGGGGACACTGTTTATATTGTGTGTATGATGGGGACACTGTTTATATAGTGTGTATGATCGGGACAGTGTTTATATAGTGTGTATGATGGGGACACTGATTATATAGTGTGTATGATGGGGACACTGTTTATTTGGTGTGTATGATGGCGACACTGTTTATATAGAGTGTATGAGGGGGACACTGTTTATATAGTTTTTATGATGGGGACACTGTTTATATAATGTGTATGATGGGGACACTGTTTATATAGTGTGTATGATGGGGACACTGTTTATATAGTGTGTATGATGTGGACACTGTTTATATATTGTGTATGATGGGGACACTGTTTATATAGTGTGTATGATGGGGACACTGTTTATATAGTGTGTATGATGTGGACACAGTTTATATAGTGTGTATGATGTGGACACTGTTTATATAGTGTTTATGATGGGACACTGTTTATATAGTGTTTATGATGGGGACACTGTTTATATAGTGTGTATGATGTGAACACTGTTTATATAGTGTGTATGATGGGCCACTGTTTATATAGTGTTTATGATGGGGACACTGTTTATATAGTGTGTATGATGGGGACACTGTTTATATAGTGTGTATGATGGGGACATTGTTTATATAGTGTGTATGATGTGGACACTGCTTATATAGTGTGTATGATGGGGACACTGTTTATATAGTGTGTATGATGGGGACACTGTTTATATAGTGTGTATGATGGGGACACTGTTTATATAGTGTGTATGATGGGGACACTGTTTATATAGTGTGTATGATGTGGACACTGTTTATATAGTGTTTATGATGGGGACACTGTTTATATAGTATGTATGATGGGGACACTGTTTATATAGTGTTTATGATGGGGACACTGTTTATATAATGTGTATGATGGGGACAGTGTTTATATAGTGTGTATGATGGGGACATTGTTTATATAGTGTTTATGATGGGGACACTTTTTATATAGTGTGTATGATGTGGACAGTGTTTATATAGTTTGTATGATGGGGACACTGTTTATATAGTGTGTATGATGGGGACACTGTTTATATAGTGTGTATGATGGGGACACTGTTTATATAGTGTTTATGATGGGGACAATGTTTATATTGTGTGTATGATGGGGACACTGTTTATATAGTGTGTATGATCGGGACAGTGTTTATATAGTGTGTATGATGGGGACACTGATTATATAGTGTGTATGATGGGGACACTGTTTATTTGGTGTGTATGATGGCGACACTGTTTATATAGAGTGTATGAGGGGGACACTGTTTATATAGTTTTTATGATGGGGTCACTGTTTATATAATGTGTATGATGGGGACACTGTTTATATAGTGTGTATGATGGGGACACTGTTTATATAGTGTGTATGATGTGGACACTGTTTATATATTGTGTATGATGGGGACACTGTTTATATAGTGTGTATGATGGGGACACTGTTTATATAGTGTGTATGATGTGGACACAGTTTATATAGTGTGTATGATGTGGACACTGTTTATATAGTGTTTATGATGGGGACACTGTTTATATAGTGTTTATGATGGGGACACTGTTTATATAGTGTGTATGATGTGAACACTGTTTATATAGTGTGTATGATGGGCCACTGTTTATATAGTGTTTATGATGGGGACACTGTTTATATAGTGTGTATGATGGGGACACTGTTTATATAGTGTGTATGATGGGGACATTGTTTATATAGTGTGTATGATGTGGACACTGCTTATATAGTGTGTATGATGGGGACACTGTTTATATAGTGTGTATGATGGGGACACTGTTTATATAGTTGTATGATATGGACATTGTTTATATAGTGTTTATGATGGGGACACTGTTTATATAGTGTTTATGATGGGGACACTGTTTATATAGTGTGTATGATGGGGACACTGTTTATATAGTGTGTATGATGGGGACACTCTTTATATAGTGTTTATGATGTGGACACTGTTTATATAGTGTTTATGATGGGGACACTGTTTATAGAGTGTTTATGATGGGGACACTGTTTATATAGTGTGTATGATGGGGACATTGTTTATATAGTGTGTATGATGTGGACACTGCTTATATAGTGTGTATGATGGGGACACTGTTTATATAGTGTGTATGATGGGGACACTGTTTATATAGTGTGTATGATGGGGACACTGTTTATATAGTGTGTATGTTGGGGACACTGTTTATATAGTGAGTATGATGGGGACGCTGTTTATACAGTGTGTATGATGGGGACACTGTTTATATAGTGTTTATGATGGGGACACTGTTTATATAGTGTGTATGATGGGGACACTGTTTATATAGTGTGTATGATGTGGACAGTGTTTATATAGTGTGTATGATGTGGACACTGTTTATATAGTGTTTATGATGGGGACACTGTTTATATAGTGTGTATGATGGGGACACTGTTTATATAGTGTGTATGATGGGGACACTGTTTATATAGTGTGTATGATGGGGACACTGTTTATATAGTGTGTATGATGTGGACACTGTTTATATAGTGTTTATGATGGGGACACTGTTTATATAGTATGTATGATGGGGACACTGTTTATATAGTGTTTATGATGGGGACACTGTTTATATAATGTGTATGATGGGGACAGTGTTTATATAGTGTGTATGATGGGGACATTGTTTATATAGTGTTTATGATGGGGACACTGTTTATATAGTGTGTATGATGTGGACAGTGTTTATATAGTTTGTATGATGGGGACACTGTTTATATAGTGTGTATGATGGGGACACTGTTTATATAGTGTGTATGATGGGGACACTGTTTATATAGTGTTTATGATGGGGACACTGTTTATATTGTGTGTATGATGGGGACACTGTTTATATAGTGTGTATGATCGGGACAGTGTTTATATAGTGTGTATGATGGGGACACTGATTATATAGTGTGTATGATGGGGACACTGTTTATTTGGTGTGTATGATGGCGACACTGTTTATATAGAGTGTATGAGGGGGACACTGTTTATATAGTGTGTATGATGGGGACACTGTTTATATAGTATGTATGATGGGGACACTGTTTATATAGTGTTTATGATGGGGACGCTGTTTATACAGTGTGTATGATGGGGACACTGTTTATATAGTGTTTATGATGGGGACACTGTTTATATAGTGTGTATGATGGGGACACTGTTTATATAGTGTGTATGATGTGGACAGTGTTTATATAGTGTGTATGATGTGGACACTGTTTATATAGTGTGTATGATGGGAACACTGTTTATATAGTGTGTAGGATGTGGACACTGTTTATATAGTGTGTATGATGGGGACACTGTTTATATAGTATGTATGATGTGGACACTGTTTATATAGTGTGTATGATGGTGACACTGTTTATATATTGTGTATGATGGGGACACTTTTTATATAGTGTGTATGATGGGGACACTGTTTATATAGTGTGTATGATGGGGACATTATTATATAGTGTTTATGATGGGGACACTGTTTATATAGTGTTTATGATGGGGACACTGTTTATATAGTGTGTATGATGGGGACACTGTTTATATAGTGTGTATGATGGGGACACGGTTTATATAGTGTGTATGATGGGGACACTCTTTGTATAGTGTGTATGATGGGGACACTGTTTATATAGTTTGTATGATGGGGACACTGTTTATATAGTGTGTACGATGTGGACACTGTTTATATAGTGTGTATGATGGGGACACTGTTTATATAGTGTTTATGATGGGGACACTGTTTATATAATGTGTATGATGGGGACAGTGTTTATATAGGCTGTATGATGGGGACATTGTTTATATAGTGTTTATGATGGGGACACTGTTTATATAGTGTGTATGATGTGGACAGTGTTTATATAGTTTGTATGATGGGGACACTGTTTATATAGTGTGTATGATGGGGACACTGTTTATATAGTGTGTATGATGGGGACAATGTTTATATAGTGTTTATGATGGGGACACTGTTTATATAGTGTTTATGATGGGGACACTGTTTATATAGTGTGTATGATCGGGACAGTGTTTATATAGTGTGTATGATGGGGACACTGTTTATATAGTTTGTATGATGGGGACACTGTTTATTTGGTGTGTATGATGGCGACACTGTTTATATAGAGTGTATGAGGGGGACACTGTTTATATAGTTTTTATGATGGGGACACTGTTTATATAATGTGTATGATGGGGACACTGTTTATATAGTGTGTATGATGGGGACACTGTTTATATAGTGTGTATGATGGGGACACTGTTTATATATTGTGTATGATGGGGACTCTGTTTATATAGTGTGTATGATGGGGACTCTGTTTATATAGTGTGTATGATGGGGACACTGTTTATAGAGTGTGTGTGATGTGGACACTGTTTATATAGTGTGTATGATGGGGACACTGTTTATATAGTGTGTATGATGTGGACACTGTTTATAGAGTGTGTATGATGGGGACACTGTTTATATAGTGTTAATGATGGGCACACTGTTTATATAATGTGTATGATGGGGACAGTGTTTATATAGTGTGTATGATGGGGACATTGTTTCTATAGTGTTTATGATGGGGACACTGTTTATATTGTGTGTATGATGTGGACAGTGTTTATATAGTGTGTATGATGGGGACACTGTTTATATAGTGTGTATGATGGGGACATTGTTTATATAGTCTGTATGATGTGGACATTGCTTATATAGTGTGTATGATGGGGACACTGTTTATATAGTGTGTATGATGGGGACACTGTTTATATAGTGTGTATGATATGGACATTGTTTATATAGTGTTTATGATGGGGACACTGTTTATATAGTGTTTATGATGGCGACACTGTTTATATAGTGTGTATGATGGGGACACTGTTTATATAGTGTGTATGATGGAGACACTCTTTATATAGTGTGTATGATGTGGACACTGTTTATATAGTGTTTATGATGGGGACACTGTTTATATAGTGTTTATGATGGGGACACTGTTTATATAGTGTGTATGATGGGGACACTGTTTATATAGTGTGTATGATGGGGACATTGTTTATATAGTGTGTATGATGTGGACACTGCTTATATAGTGTGTATGATGGGGACACTGTTTATATAGTGTGTATGATGGGGACACTGTTTATATAGTGTGTATGATGGGGACACTGTTTATATAGTGTGTATGATGGGGACACTGTTTATATAGTGTGTATGATGTGGACAGTGTTTATATAGTGTGTATGATGTGGACACTGTTTATATAGTGTTTATGATGGGGACACTGTTTATATAGTGTGTATGATGGGGACACTGTTTATATAGTGTGTATGATGGGGACACTGTTTATATAGTGTGTATGATGGGGACACTGTTTATATAGTGTGTATGATGTGGACACTGTTTATATAGTGTTTATGATGGGGACACTGTTTATATAGTATGTATGATGGGGACACTGTTTATATAGTGTTTATGATGGGGACACTGTTTATATAATGTGTATGATGGGGACAGTGTTTATATAGTGTGTATGATGGGGACATTGTTTATATAGTGTTTATGATGGGGACACTTTTTATATAGTGTGTATGATGTGGACAGTGTTTATATAGTTTGTATGATGGGGACACTGTTTATATAGTGTGTATGATGGGGACACTGTTTATATAGTGTGTATGATGGGGACACTGTTTATATAGTGTTTATGATGGGGACACTGTTTATATTGTGTGTATGATGGGGACACTGTTTATATAGTGTGTATGATCGGGACAGTGTTTATATAGTGTGTATGATGGGGACACTGATTATATAGTGTGTATGATGGGGACACTGTTTATTTGGTGTGTATGATGGCGACACTGTTTATATAGAGTGTATGAGGGGGACACTGTTTATATAGTTTTTATGATGGGGACACTGTTTATATAATGTGTATGATGGGGACACTGTTTATATAGTGTGTATGATGGGGACACTGTTTATATAGTGTGTATGATGTGGACACTGTTTATATATTGTGTATGATGGGGACACTGTTTATATAGTGTGTATGATGGGGACACTGTTTATATAGTGTGTATGATGTGGACACAGTTTATATAGTGTGTATGATGTGGACACTGTTTGTATAGTGTTTATGATGGGGACACTGTTTATATAGTGTTTATGATGGGGACACTGTTTATATAGTGTGTATGATGTGAACACTGTTTATATAGTGTGTATGATGGGCCACTGTTTATATAGTGTTTATGATGGGGACACTGTTTATATAGTGTGTATGATGGGGACACTGTTTATATAGTGTGTATGATGGGGACATTGTTTATATAGTGTGTATGATGTGGACACTGCTTATATAGTGTGTATGATGGGGACACTGTTTATATAGTGTGTATGATGGGGACACTGTTTATATAGTGTGTATGATGGGGACACTGTTTATATAGTGTGTATGATGGGGACACTGTTTATATAGTGTGTATGATGTGGACACTGTTTATATAGTGTTTATGATGGGGACACTGTTTATATAGTATGTATGATGGGGACACTGTTTATATAGTGTTTATGATGGGGACACTGTTTATATAATGTGTATGATGGGGACAGTGTTTATATAGTGTGTATGATGGGGACATTGTTTATATAGTGTTTATGATGGGGACACTTTTTATATAGTGTGTATGATGTGGACAGTGTTTATATAGTTTGTATGATGGGGACACTGTTTATATAGTGTGTATGATGGGGACACTGTTTATATAGTGTGTATGATGGGGACACTGTTTATATAGTGTTTATGATGGGGACACTGTTTATATTGTGTGTATGATGGGGACACTGTTTATATAGTGTGTATGATCGGGACAGTGTTTATATAGTGTGTATGATGGGGACACTGATTATATAGTGTGTATGATGGGGACACTGTTTATTTGGTGTGTATGATGGCGACACTGTTTATATAGAGTGTATGAGGGGGACACTGTTTATATAGTTTTTATGATGGGGTCACTGTTTATATAATGTGTATGATGGGGACACTGTTTATATAGTGTGTATGATGGGGACACTGTTTATATAGTGTGTATGATGTGGACACTGTTTATATATTGTGTATGATGGGGACACTGTTTATATAGTGTGTATGATGGGGACACTGTTTATATAGTGTGTATGATGTGGACACAGTTTATATAGTGTGTATGATGTGGACACTGTTTATATAGTGTTTATGATGGGGACACTGTTTATATAGTGTTTATGATGGGGACACTGTTTATATAGTGTGTATGATGTGAACACTGTTTATATAGTGTGTATGATGGGCCACTGTTTATATAGTGTTTATGATGGGGACACTGTTTATATAGTGTGTATGATGGGGACACTGTTTATATAGTGTGTATGATGGGGACATTGTTTATATAGTGTGTATGATGTGGACACTGCTTATATAGTGTGTATGATGGGGACACTGTTTATATAGTGTGTATGATGGGGACACTGTTTATATAGTTGTATGATATGGACATTGTTTATATAGTGTTTATGATGGGGACACTGTTTATATAGTGTTTATGATGGGGACACTGTTTATATAGTGTGTATGATGGGGACACTGTTTATATAGTGTGTATGATGGGGACACTCTTTATATAGTGTTTATGATGTGGACACTGTTTATATAGTGTTTATGATGGGGACACTGTTTATAGAGTGTTTATGATGGGGACACTGTTTATATAGTGTGTATGATGGGGACATTGTTTATATAGTGTGTATGATGTGGACACTGCTTATATAGTGTGTATGATGGGGACACTGTTTATATAGTGTGTATGATGGGGACACTGTTTATATAGTGTGTATGATGGGGACACTGTTTATATAGTGTGTATGTTGGGGACACTGTTTATATAGTGAGTATGATGGGGACGCTGTTTATACAGTGTGTATGATGGGGACACTGTTTATATAGTGTTTATGATGGGGACACAGTTTATATAGTGTGTATGATGGGGACACTGTTTATATAGTGTGTATGATGTGGACAGTGTTTATATAGTGTGTATGATGTGGACACTGTTTATATAGTGTTTATGATGGGGACACTGTTTATATAGTGTGTATGATGGGGACACTGTTTATATAGTGTGTATGATGGGGACACTGTTTATATAGTGTGTATGATGGGGACACTGTTTATATAGTGTGTATGATGTGGACACTGTTTATATAGTGTTTATGATGGGGACACTGTTTATATAGTATGTATGATGGGGACACTGTTTATATAGTGTTTATGATGGGGACACTGTTTATATAATGTGTATGATGGGGACAGTGTTTATATAGTGTGTATGATGGGGACATTGTTTATATAGTGTTTATGATGGGGACACTGTTTATATAGTGTGTATGATGTGGACAGTGTTTATATAGTTTGTATGATGGGGACACTGTTTATATAGTGTGTATGATGGGGACACTGTTTATATAGTGTGTATGATGGGGACACTGTTTATATAGTGTTTATGATGGGGACACTGTTTATATTGTGTGTATGATGGGGACACTGTTTATATAGTGTGTATGATCGGGACAGTGTTTATATAGTGTGTATGATGGGGACACTGATTATATAGTGTGTATGATGGGGACACTGTTTATTTGGTGTGTATGATGGCGACACTGTTTATATAGAGTGTATGAGGGGGACACTGTTTATATAGTGTGTATGATGGGGACACTGTTTATATAGTGTTTATGATGGGGACACTGTTTATATACTGTGTATGATGGGGACACTGTTTTTATAGTGCGTATGATGGGGACACTGTTTATATAGTGTGTATTTTGGGGACACTGTTTATATAGTGTGTATGATGGGGACACTGTTTATATATTGTGTATGATGGGGACTCTGTTTATATAGTGTTAATGATGGGGACTCTGTTTATATAGTGTGTATGATGGGGACACTGTTTATAGAGTGTGTATGATGTGGACACTGTTTATATAGTGTGTATGATGGGGACACTGTTTATATAGTGTGTATGATGTGGACACTGTTTATATAGTGTGTATGATGGGGACACTGTATATATAGTGTTAATGATGGGCACACTGTTTATATAATGTGTATGATGGGGACAGTGTTTATATAGTGTGTATGATGGGGACATTGTTTCTATAGTGTTTATGATGGGGATACTGTTTATATAGTGTGTATGATGTGGACAGTGTTTATATAGTGTGTATGATGGGGACACTGTTTATATAGTGTGTATGATGGGGACATTGTTTATATAGTGTGTATGATGTGGACACTGCTTATATAGTGTGTATGATGGGGACACTGTTTATATAGTGTGTATGATGGGGACACTGTTTATATAGTGTGTATGATGGGGACACTGTTTATATAGTGTGTATGTTGGGGACACTGTTTATATAGTGCGTATGATGGGGACGCTGTTTATACAGTGTGTATGATGGGGACACTGTTTATATAGTGTTTATGATGGGGACACTGTTTATATAGTGTGTATGATGGGGACACTGTTTATATAGTGTCTATGATGTGGACAGTGTTTATATAGTGTGTATGATGTGGACACTGTTTATATAGTGTGTATGATGGGAACACTGTTTATATAGTGTGTATGATGTGGACACTGTTTAAATAGTGTGTATGATGGGGACACTGTTTATATAGTGTGTATGATGTGGACACTGTTTATATAGTGTGTATGATGGTGACACTGTTTATATATTGTGTATGATGGGGACACTTTTTATATAGTGTGTATGATGGGGACACTGTTTATATAGTGTGTATGATGGGGACATTATTATATAGTGTTTATGATGGGGACACTGTTTATATAGTGTTTATGATGGGGACACTGTTTATATAGTGTGTATGATGGGGACACTGTTTATATAGTGTGTATGATGGGGACACGGTTTATATAGTCTGTATGATGGGGACACTCTTTGTATAGTGTGTATGATGGGGACACTGTTTATATAGTGTGTATGATGGGGACACTGTTTATATAGTGTGTATGATGTGGACACTGTTTATATAGTGTGTATGATGGGGACACTGTTTATATAGTGTTTATGATGGGGACACTGTTTATATAATGTGTATGATGGGGACAGTGTTTATATAGGGTGTATGATGGGGACATTGTTTATATAGTGTGTATGATGTGACACTGTTTATATAGTGTGTATGATGGGGACACAGTTTATATAGTGTTTATGATGGTGACACTGTTTATATAGTGTGTATGATGGGGACACTGTTTATATAGTGTGTATGATCGGGACAGTGTTTATATAGTGTGTATGATGGGGACACTGTTTATAGAGTGTGTATGATGTGGACACTGTTTATTTGGTGTGTATGATGGCGACACTGTTTATATAGAGTGTATGAGGGGGACACTGTTGATATAGTTTTTATGATGGGGACACTGTTTATATAATGTTTATGATGGGGACACTGTTTATATAGTGGGTATGATGGGGACACTGTTTATATAGTGTGTATGATGTGGACACTGTTTAAATATTGTGTATGATGGGGACACTGTTTATATAGTGTGTATGATGGGGACACTGTTTATATAGTGTGTATGATGTGGACACTGTTTATATAGTGTGTATGATGTGGACACTGTTTATATAGTGTTTATGATGTTGACACTGTTTATATAGTGTTTATGATGGGGACACTGTTTATATAGTGTGTATGATGTGAACACTGTTTATATAGTGTGTATGATGGGCCACTGTTTATATAGTGTTTATGATGGGGACACTGTTTATATAGTGTGTATGATGGGGACACTGTTTATATAGTGTTTATGATGGGGACACTGTTTATATACTGTGTATGATGGGGACACTGTTTTTATAGTGCGTATGATGGGGACACTGTTTATATAGTGTGTATGATGGGGACACTGTTTATATATTGTGTATGATGGGGACTCTGTTTATATAGTGTGTATGATGGGGACTCTGTTTATGTATTGTGTATGATGTGGACACTGTTTATAGAGTGTGTATGATGTGGACTCTGTTTATATAGTGTGTATGATGGGGACACTGTTTATATAGTGTGTATGATGTGGACACTGTTTATAGAGTGTGTATGATGGGGACACTGTTTATATAGTGTTAATGATGGGCACACTGTTTATATAATGTGTATGATGGGGACAGTGTTTATATAGTGTGTATGATGGGGACATTGTTTCTATAGTGTTTATGATGGGGACACTGTTTATATAGTGTGTATGATGTGGACACTGTTTATATAGTGTGTATGATGGGGACACTGTTTATATAGTGTGTATGATGGTGACATTGTTTATATAGTGTGGATGATGTGGACACTGCTTATATAGTGTGTATGATGGGGACACTGTTTATATAGTGTGTATGATGGGGACACTGTTTATATAGTGTGTATGATATGGACATTGTTTATATAGTGTTTATGATGGGGACACTGTTTATATAGTGTTTATGATGGGGACACTGTTTATATAGTGTGTATGATGGGGACACTGTTTATATAGTGTGTATGATGGGGACACTCTTTATATAGTGTGTATGATGTGGACACTGTTTATATAGTGCTTATGATGGGGACACTGTTTATATAGTGTTTATGATGGGGACACTGCTTATATAGTGTGTATGATGGGGACACTGTTTATATAGTGTGTATGATGGGGACATTGTTTATATAGTGTGTATGATGTGGACACTGCTTATATAGTGTGTATGATGGGGACACTGTTTATATAGTGTGTATGATGGGGACACTGTTTATATAGTGTGTATGATGGGGACACTGTTTATATAGTGTGTATGTTGGGGACACTGTTTATATAGTGAGTATGATGGGGATGCTGTTTATACAGTGTGTATGATTGGGACACTGTTTATATAGTGTGTATGATGGGGACACTGTTTATATAGTGTGTATGATGGGGACACTGTTTATATAGTGTGTATGATGTGGACACTGTTTATATAGTGTTTATGATGGGGACCCTGTTTATATAGTGTGTATGATGGGGACACTGTTTATATAGTGTTTATGATGGGGACACTGTTTATATAATGTGTATGATGGGGACAGTGTTTATATAGTGTGTATGATGGGGACATTGTTTATATAGTGTTTATGATGGGGACACTGTTTATATAGTGTGTATGATGTGGACAGTGTTTATATAGTTTGTATGATGGGGACACTGTTTATATAGTGTGTATGATGGGGACACTGTTTATATAGTGTGTATGATGGGGACACTGTTTATATAGTGTTTATGATGGGGACACTGTTTATATTGTGTGTATGATGGGGACACTGTTTATATAGTGTGTATGATCGGGACAGTGTTTATATAGTGTGTATGATGGGGACACTGATTATATAGTGTGTATGATGGGGACACTGTTTATTTGGTGTGTATGATGGCGACACTGTTTATATAGAGTGTATGAGGGGGACACTGTTTATATAGTTTTTATGATGGGGACACTGTTTATATAATGTGTATGATGGGGACACTGTTTAGATAGTGTGTATGATGGGGACACTCTTTATATAGTGTGTATGATGTGGACACTGTTTATATATTGTGTATGATGGGGACACTGTTTATATAGTGTGTATGATGGGGACACTGTTTATATAGTGTGTATGATGTGGACACAGTTTATATAGTGTGTACGATGTGGACACTGTTTATATAGTGTTTATGATGGGGACACTGTTTATATAGTGTTTATGATGGGGACACTGTTTATATAGTGTGTATGATGTGAACACTGTTTATATAGTGTGTATGATGGGCCACTGTTTATATAGTGTGTATGATGGGGACAGTGTTTATATAGTGTGTATGATGGGGACACTGTTTATATAGTGTTTATGATGGGGACACTGTTTATATACTGTGTATGATGGGGACACTGTTTTTATAGTGCGTATGATGGGGACACTGTTTATATAGTGTGTATGATGGGGACACTGTTTATATAGTGTGTATGATGGGGACACTGTTTATATATTGTGTATGATGGGGACTCTGTTTATATAGTGTGTATGATGGGGACTCTGTTTATATAGTGTGTATGATGGGGACACTGTTTATAGAGTGTGTATGATGTGGACACTGTTTATATAGTGTGTATGATGGGGACACTGTTTATATAGTGTGTATGATGTGGACACTGTTTATATAGTATGTATGATGGGGACACTGTTTATATAGTGTTAATGATGGGCACACTGTTTATATAATGTGTATGATGGGGACAGTGTTTATATAGTGTGTATGATGGGGACATTGTTTCTATAGTGTTCATGATGGGGATACTGTTTATATAGTGTGTATGATGTGGACAGTGTTTATATAGTGTGTATGATGGGGACACTGTTTATATAGTGTGTATGATGGGGACATTGTTTATATAGTGTGTATGATGTGGACACTGCTTATATAGTGTGTATGATGGGGACACTGTTTATATAGTGTGTATGATGGGGACACTGTTTATATAGTGTGTATGATGGGGACACTGTTTATATAGTGTGTATGTTGGGGACACTGTTTATATAGTGAGTATGATGGGGACGCTGTTTATACAGTGTGTATGATGGGGACACTGTTTATATAGTGTTTATGATGGGGCCACTGTTTATATAGTGTGTATGATGGGGACACTGTTTATATAGAGTGTATGATGTGGACAGTGTTTATATAGTGTGTATGATGTGGACACTGTTTATATAGTGTGTATGATGGGAACACTGTTTATATAGTGTGTATGATGTGGACACTGTTTATATAGTGTGTATGATGGGGACACTGTTTATATAGTATGTATGATGTGGACACTGTTTATATAGTGTGTATGATGGTGACACTGTTTATATATTGTGTATGATGGGGACACTTTTTATATAGTGTGTATGATGGGGACACTGTTTATATAGTGTGTATGATGGGGACATTATTATATAGTGTTTATGATGGGGACACTGTTTATATAGTGTTTATGATGGGGACACTGTTTATATAGTGTGTATGATGGGGACACTGTTTATATAGTGTGTATGATGGGGACACGGTTTATATAGTGTGTATGATGGGGACACTCTTTGTATAGTGTGTATGATGGGGACACTGTTTATATAGTGTGTATGATGGGGACACTGTTTATATAGTGTGTATGATGTGGACACTGTTTATATAGTGTGTATGATGGGGACACTGTTTATATAGTGTTTATGATGGGGACACTGTTTATATAATGTGTATGATGGGGACAGTGTTTATATAGGGTGTATGATGGGGATATTGTTTATATAGTGTTTATGATGGGGACACTGTTTATCTAGTGTGTATGATGTGGACACTGTTTATATAGTGTTTATGATGGGGACACTGTTTATATAGTGTGTATGATGGGGACACTGTTTATATAGTGTGTATGATGTGGACAGTGTTTATATAGTGTGTATGATGTGGACACTGTTTATATAGTGTTTATGATGGGGACACTGTTTATATAGTGTGTATGATGGGCACACTGTTTATATAGTGTGTATGATGTGGACACTGTTTATATAGTGTTTATGATGGGGACACTGTTTATATAGTATGTATGATGGGGACACTGTTTATATAGTGTTTATGATGGGGACACTGTTTATATAATGTGTATGATGGGGACAGTGTTTATATAGTGTGTATGATGGGGACACTGTTTATATAGTGTGTATGATGGGGACACTGTTTATATAGTGTGTATGATGGGGACACTGTTTATATAGTGTTTATGATGGGGACACTGTTTATATTGTGTGTATGATGGGGACCCTGTTTATATAGTGTGTATGATGGGGACACTGTTTATATAGTGTGTATGATGTGGACACAGTTTATATAGTGTGTATGATGGGGACACTGTTTATATAGTGTGTATGATGTGGACACTGTTTATATATTGTGTATGATGGGGACCCTGTTTATATAGTGTGTATGATGGGGACACTGTTTATATAGTGTGTATGATGTGGACACAGTTTATATAGTGTGTATGATGTGGACACTGTTTATATAGTGTTTATGATGGGGACACTGTTTATATAGTGTTTATGATGGGGACACTGTTTATATAGTGTGTATGATGTGAACACTGTTTATATAGTGTGTATGATGGGCCACTGTTTATATAGTGTTTATGATGGGGACACTGTTTATATAGTGTGTATGATGGGGACACTGTTTATATAGTGTTTATGATGGGGACACTGTTTATATACTGTGTATGATGGGGACACTGTTTTTATAGTGCGTATGATGGGGACACTGTTTATATAGTGTGTATTTTGGGGACACTGTTTATATAGTGTGTATGATGGGGACACTGTTTATATATTGTGTATGATGGGGACTCTGTTTATATAGTGTGTATGATGGGGACTCTGTTTATATAGTGTGTATGATGGGGACACTGTTTATAGAGTGTGTATGATGTGGACACTGTTTTTATAGTGTGTATGATGGGGACACTGTTTATATAGTGTGTATGATGTGGACACTGTTTATATAGTGTGTATGATGGGGACACTGTTTATATAGTGTTAATGATGGGCACACTGTTTATATAATGTGTATGATGGGGACAGTGTTTATATAGTGTGTATGATGGGGACATTGTTTCTATAGTGTTTATGATGGGGATACTGTTTATATAGTGTGTATGATGTGGACAGTGTTTATATAGTGTGTATGATGGGGACACTGTTTATATAGTGTGTATGATGGGGACATTGTTTATATAGTGTGTATGATGTGGACACTGCTTATATAGTGTGTATGATGGGGACACTGTTTATATAGTGTGTATGATGGGGACACTGTTTATATAGTGTGTATGATGGGGACACTGTTTATATAGTGTGTATGTTGGGGACACTGTTTATATAGTGAGTATGATGGGGACGCTGTTTATACAGTGTGTATGATGGGGACACTGTTTATATAGTGTTTATGATGGGGACACTGTTTATATAGTGTGTATGATGGGGACACTGTTTATACAGTGTGTATGATGTGGACAGTGTTTATATAGTGTGTATGATGTGGACACTGTTTATATAGTGTGTATGATGGGAACACTGTTTATATAGTGTGTATGATGTGGACACTGTTTATATAGTGTGTATGATGGGGACACTGTTTATATAGTATGTATGATGTGGACACTGTTTATATAGTGTGTATGATGGTGACACTGTTTATACATTGTGTATGATGGGGACACTTTTTATTTAGTGTGTATGATGGGGACACTGTTTATATAGTGTGTATGATGGGGACATTATTATATAGTGTTTATGATGGGGACCCTGTTTATATAGTGTTTATGATGGGGACACTGTTTATATAGTGTGTGTGATGGGGACACTGTTTATATAGTGTGTATGATGGGGACACGGTTTATATAGTGTGTATGATGGGGACACTCTTTGTATAGTGTGTATGATGGGGACACTGTTTATATAGTGTGTATGATGGGGACACTGTTTATATAGTGTGTATGATGTGGACACTGTTTATATAGTGTGTATGATGGGGACACTGTTTATATAATGTTTATGATGGGGACACTGTTTATATAATGTGTATGATGGGGACAGTGTTTATATAGGGTGTATGATGGGGACATTGTTTATATAGTGTTTATGATGGGGACACTGTTTATATAGTGTGTATGATGTGGACAGTGTTTATATAGTTTGTATGATGGGAACACTGTTTATATAGTGTGTATGATGGGGACACTGTTTATATAGTGTGTATGATGGGGACACTGTTTATATAGTGTTTATGATGGTGACACTGTTTATATAGTGTGTATGATGGGGACACTGTTTATATAGTGTGTATGATCGGGACAGTGTTTATATAGTGTGTATGATGGGGACACTGTTTATATAGTGTGTATGATGGGGACACTGTTTATTTGGTGTGTATGATGGCGACACTGTTTATATAGAGTGTATGAGGGGGACACTGTTGATATAGTTTTTATGATGGGGACACTGTTTATATAATGTGTATGATGGGGACACTGTTTATATAGTGTGTATGATGGGGACACTGTTTATATAGTGTGTATGATGTGGACACTGTTTAAATATTGTGTATGATGGGGACACTGTTTATATAGTGTGTATGATGGGGACACTGTTTATATGGTGTGTATGATGCGGACACTGTTTATATAGTGTGTATGATGTGGACACTGTTTATATAGTGTTTATGATGTTGACACTGTTTATATAGTGTTTATGATGGGGACACTGTTTATATAGTGTGTATAATGTGAACACTGTTTATATAGTGTGTATGATGGGCCACTGTTTATATAGTGTTTATGATGGGGACACTGTTTATATAGTGTGTATGATGGGGACACTGTTTATATAGTGTTTATGATGGGGACACTGTTTATATACTTTGTATGATGGGGACACTGTTTTTATAGTGCGTATGATGGGGACACTGTTTATATAGTGTGTATGATGGGGACACTGTTTATATAATGTGTATGATGGGGACACTGTTTATATATTGTGTATGATGGGGACTCTGTTTATATAGTGTGTATGATGGGGACTCTGTTTATATAGTGTGTATGATGTGGACACTGTTTATAGAGTGTGTATGATGTGGACTCTGTTTATATAGTGTGTATGATGGGGACACTGTTTATATAGTGTGTATGATGTGGACACTGTTTATAGAGTGTGTATGATGGGGACACTGTTTATATAGTGTTAATGATGGGCACACTGTTTATATAATGTGTATGATGGGGACAGTGTTTATATAGTGTGTATGATGGGGACATTGTTTCTATAGTGTTTATGATGGGGACACTGTTTATATAGTGTGTATGATGTGGACAGCGTTTATAAAGTGTGTATGATGGGGACACTGTTTATATAGTGTGTATGATGGGGACATTGTTTATATAGTGTGTATGATGTGGACACTGCTTATATAGTGTGTATGATGGGGACACTGTTTATATAGTGTGTATGATGGGGACACTGTTTATATAGTGTGTATGATATGGACATTGTTTATATAGTGTTTATGATGGGCACACTTTTTATATAGTGTTTATGATGGGGACACTGTTTATATAGTGTGTATGATGGGGACACTGTTTATATAGTGTGTATGATGGGGACACTCTTTATATAGTGTGTATGATGTGGACACTGATTATATAGTGTTTATGATGGGGACACTGTTTATATAGTGTTTACGATGGGGACACTGTTTATATAGTGTGTATGATGGGGACACTGTTTATATAGTGTGTATGATGGGGACATTGTTTATATAGTGTGTATGATGTGGACACTGCTTATATAGTGTGTATGATGGGGACACTGTTTATATACTGTGTATGATGGGGACACTGTTTATATAGTGTGTATGATGGGGACACTGTTTATATAGTGTGTATGTTGGGGACACTGTTTATATAGTGAGTATGATGGGGACGCTGTTTATACAGTGTGTATGATGGGGACACTGTTTATATAGTGTGTATGATGGGGACACTGTTTATATAGTGTGTATGATGGGGACACTGTTTATATAGTGTGTATGATGTGGACACTGTTTATATAGTGTTTATGATGGGGACACTGTTTATATAGTGTGTATGATGGGGACACTGTTTATATAGTGTTTATGATGGGGACACTGTTTATATAATGTGTATGATGGGGACAGTGTTTATATAGTGTGTATGATGGGGACATTGTTTATATAGTGTTTATGATGGGGACACTGTTTATATAGTGTGTATGATGTGGACAGTGTTTATATAGTTTGTATGATGGGGACACTGTTTATATAGTGTGTATGATGGGGACACTGTTTATATAGTGTGTATGATGGGGACACTGTTTATATAGTGTTTATGATGGGGACACTGTTTATATTGTGTGTATGATGGGGACACTGTTTATATAGTGTGTATGATCGGGACAGTGTTTATATAGTGTGTATGATGGGGACACTGATTATATAGTGTGTATGATGGGGACACTGTTTATTTGGTGTGTATGATGGCGACACTGTTTATATAGAGTGTATGAGGGGGACACTGTTTATATAGTTTTTATGATGGGGACACTGTTTATATAATGTGTATGATGGGGACACTGTTTATATAGTGTGTATGATGGGGGCACTGTTTATATAGTGTGTATGATGTGGACACTGTTTATATATTGTGTATGATGGGGACACTGTTTAAATAGTGTGTATGATGGGGACACTGTTTATATAGTGTGTATGATGTGGACACAGTTTATATAGTGTGTATGATGTGGACACTGTTTATATAGTGTTTATGATGGGGACACTGTTTATATAGTGTTTATGATGGGGACACTGTATATATAGTGTGTATGATGTGAACACTGTTTATATAGTGTGTATGATGGGCCACTGTTTATATAGTGTTTATGATGGGGACACTGTTTATATAGTGTGTATGATGGGGACACTGTTTATATAGTGTTTATGATGGGGACACTGTTTATATACTGTGTATGATGGGGACACTGTTTTTATAGTGCGTATGATGGGGGCACTGTTTATATAGTGTGTATGATGGGGACACTGTTTATATAGTGTGTATGATGGGGACACTGTTTATATATTGTGTATGATGGGGACTCTGTTTATATAGTGTGTATGATGGGGACTCTGTTTATATAGTGTGTATGATGGGGACACTGTTTATAGAGTGTGTATGATGTGGACACTGTTTATATAGTGTGTATGATGGGGACACTGTTTATATAGTGTGTATGATGTGGACACTGTTTATATAGTATGTATGATGGGGACACTGTTTATATAGTGTTAATGATGGGCACACTGTTTATATAATGTGTATGATGGGGACAGTGTTTATATAGTGTGTATGATGGGGACATTGTTTCTATAGTGTTCATGATGGGGATACTGTTTATATATTGTGCATGATGTGGACAGTGTTTATATAGTGTGTATGATGGGGACACTGTTTATATAGTGTGTATGATGGGGACATTGTTTATATAGTGTGTATGATGTGGACACTGCTTATATAGTGTGTATGATGGGGACACTGTTTATATAGTGTGTATGATGGGGACACTGTTTATATAGTGTGTATGATGGGGACACTGTTTATATAGTGTGTATGTTGGGGACACTGTTTATATAGTGAGTATGATGGGGACGCTGTTTATACAGTGTGTATGATGGGGACACTGTTTATATAGTGTTTATGATGGGGACACTGCTATATAGTGTGTATGATGGGGACACTGTTTATATAGTGTGTATGATGTGGAAAGTGTTTATATAGTGTGTATGATGTGGACACTGTTTATATAGTGTGTATGATGGGAACACTGTTTATATAGTGTGTATGATGTGGACACTGTTTATATAGTGTGTATGATGGGGACACTGTTTATATAGTATGTATGATGTGGACACTGTTTATATAGTGTGTATGATGGTGACACTGTCTATATATTGTGTATGATGGGGACACTTTTTATATAGTGTGTATGATGGGGACACTGTTTATATAGTGTGTATGATGGGGACATTATTATATAGTGTTTATGATGGGGACACTGTTTATATAGTGTTTATGATGGGGACACTGTTTATATAGTGTGTATGATGGGGACACTGTTTATATAGTGTGTATGATGGGGACACGGTTTATATAGTGTGTATGATGGGGACACTCTTTGTATAGTGTGTATGATGGGGACACTGTTTATATAGTGTGTATGATGGGGACACTGTTTATATAGTGTGTATGATGTGGACACTGTTTATATAGTGTGTATGATGGGGACACTGTTTATATAGTGTTTATGATGGGGACACTGTTTATATAATGTGTATGATGGGGACAGTGTTTATATAGGGTGTATGATGGGGACATTGTTTATATAGTGTTTATGATGGGGACACTGTTTATATAGTGTGTATGATGTGGACAGTGTTTATATAGTTTGTATGATGGGGACACTGTTTATATAGTGTGTATGATGGGGACACTGTTTATATAGTGTGTATGATGGGGACACTGTTTATATAGTGTTTATGATGGGGACACTGTTTATATAGTGTGTATGATGGGGACACTGTTTATATAGTGTGTAAGATCGGGACAGTGTTTATATAGTGTGTATGATGGGGACACTGTTTATATAGTGTGTATGATGGGGACACTGTTTATTTGGTGTGTATGATGGCGACACTGTTTATATAGAGTGTATGAGGGGGACACTGTTGATATAGTTTTTATGATGGGGACACTGTTTATATAGTGTGTATGACGGGGACGCTGTTCATATAGTGTGTATGATGGGGACACTGTTTATATAGTGTGTATGATGTGGACACTGTTTATATATTTTGTATGATGGGGACACTGTTTATATAGTGTGTATGATGGGGACACTGTTTATATAGTGTGTATGATGGGGACACTGTTTATATAGTGTGTATGATCGGGACAGTGTTTATATAGTGTGTATGATGGGGACACTGTTTATATAGTGTGTATGATGGGGACACTGCTTATTTGGTGTGTATGATGGCGACACTGTTTATATAGAGTGTATGAGGGGGACACTGTTGATATAGTTTTTATGATGGGGACACTGTTTATATAATGTGTATGATGGGGACACTGTTTATATAGTGTGTATGATGGGGACACTGTTTATATAGTGTGTATGATGGGGACACTGTTTATATAGTGTTTATGATGGGGACACTGTTTATATAGTGTGTATGATGTGGACACTGTTTAAATATTGTGTATGATGGGGACACTGTTTATATAGTGTGTATGATGGGGACACTGTTTATATGGTGTGTATGATGTGGACACTGTTTATATAGTGTGTATGATGTGGACACTGTTTATATAGTGTTTATGATGTTGACACTGTTTATATAGTGTTTATGATGGGGACACTGTTTATATAGTGTGTATAATGTGAACACTGTTTATATAGTGTGTATGATGGGCCACTGTTTATATAGTGTTTATGATGGGGACACTGTTTATATATTGTGTATGATGGGGACACTGTTTATATAGTGTTTATGATGGGGACACTGTTTATATACTTTGTATGATGGAGACACTGTTTTTATAGTGCGTATGATGGGGACACTGTTTATATAGTGTGTATGATGGGGACACTGTTTATATAATGTGTATGATGGGGACACTGTTTATATATTGTGTATGATGGGGACATTGTTTATATAGTGTGTATGATGTGGACACTGCTTATATAGTGTGTATGATGGGGACACTGTTTATATAGTGTGTATGATGGGGACACTGTTTATATAGTGTGTATGATATGGACATTGTTTATATAGTGTTTATGATGGGGACACTGTTTATATAGTGTTTATGATGGGGACACTGTTTATATAGTGTGTATGATGGGGACACTGTTTATATAGTGTGTATGATGGGGACACTCTTTATATAGTGTGTATGATGTGGACACTGATTATATAGTGTTTATGATGGGGACACTGTTTATATAGTGTTTACGATGGGGACACTGTTTATATAGTGTGTATGATGGGGACACTGTTTATATAGTGTGTATGATGGGGACATTGTTTATATAGTGTGTATGATGTGGACACTGCTTATATAGTGTGTATGATGGGGACACTGTTTATATAGTGTGTATGATGTGGACACTGTTTATATAGTGTTTATGATGGGGACACTGTTTATATAGTGTGTATGATGGGGACACTGTTTATATAGTGTTTATGATGGGGACACTGTTTATATAATGTGTATGATGGGGACAGTGTTTATATAGTGTGTATGATGGGGACATTGTTTATATAGTGTTTATGATGGGGACACTGTTTATATAGTGTGTATGATGTGGACAGTGTTTATATAGTTTGTATGATGGGGACACTGTTTATATAGTGTGTATGATGGGGACACTGTTTATATAGTGTGTATGATGGGGACACTGTTTATATAGTGTTTATGATGGGGACACTGTTTATATTGTGTGTATGATGGGGACACTGTTTATATAGTGTGTATGATCGGGACAGTGTTTATATAGTGTGTATGATGGGGACACTGATTATATAGTGTGTATGATGGGGACACTGTTTATTTGGTGTGTATGATGGCGACACTGTTTATATAGAGTGTATGAGGGGGACACTGTTTATATAGTTTTTATGATGGGGACACTGTTTATATAATGTGTATGATGGGGACACTGTTTATATAGTGTGTATGATGGGGGCACTGTTTATATAGTGTGTATGATGTGGACACTGTTTATATATTTTGTATGATGGGGACACTGTTTAAATAGTGTGTATGATGGGGACACTGTTTATATAGTGTGTATGATGTGGACACAGTTTATATAGTGTGTATGATGTGGACACTGTTTATATAGTGTTTATGATGGGGACACTGTTTATATAGTGTTTATGATGGGGACACTGTATATATAGTGTGTATGATGTGAACACTGTTTATATAGTGTGTATGATGGGCCACTGTTTATATAGTGTTTATGATGGGGACACTGTTTATATAGTGTGTATGATGGGGACACTGTTTATATAGTGTTTATGATGGGGACACTGTTTATATACTGTGTATGATGGGGACACTGTTTTTATAGTGCGTATGATGGGGGCACTGTTTATATAGTGTGTATGATGGGGACACTGTTTATATAGTGTGTATGATGGGGACACTGTTTATATACTGTGTATGATGGGGACTCTGTTTATATAGTGTGTATGATGGGGACTCTGTTTATATAGTGTGTATGATGGGGACACTGTTTATAGAGTGTGTATGATGTGGACACTGTTTATATAGTGTGTATGATGGGGACACTGTTTATATAGTGTGTATGATGTGGACACTGTTTATATAGTATGTATGATGGGGACACTGTTTATATAGTGTTAATGATGGGCACACTGTTTATGTAATGTGTATGATGGGGACAGTGTTTATATAATGTGTATGATGGGGACATTGTTTCTATAGTGTTCATGATGGGGATACTGTTTATATATTGTGCATGATGTGGACAGTGTTTATATAGTGTGTATGATGGGGACACAGTTTATATAGTGTGTATGATGGGGACATTGTTTATATAGTGTGTATGATGTGGACACTGCTTATATAGTGTGTATGATGGGGACACTGTTTATATAGTGTGTATGATGGGGACACTGTTTATATAGTGTGTATGATGGGGACACTGTTTATATAGTGTGTATGTTGGGGACACTGTTTATATAGTGAGTATGATGGGGACGCTGTTTATACAGTGTGTATGATGGGGACACTGTTTATATAGTGTTTATGATGGGGACACTGCTATATAGTGTGTATGATGGGGACACTGTTTATATAGTGTGTATGATGTGGAAAGTGTTTATATAGTGTGTATGATGTGGACACTGTTTATATAGTGTGTATGATGGGAACACTGTTTATATAGTGTGTATGATGTGGACACTGTTTATATAGTGTGTATGATGGGGACACTGTTTATATAGTATGTATGATGTGGACACTGTTTATATAGTGTGTATGATGGTGACACTGTCTATATATTGTGTATGATGGGGACACTTTTTATATAGTGTGTATGATGGGGACACTGTTTATATAGTGTGTATGATGGGGACATTATTATATAGTGTTTATGATGGGGACACTGTTTATATAGTGTTTATGATGGGGACACTGTTTATATAGTGTGTATGATGGGGACACTGTTTATATAGTGTGTATGATGGGGACACGGTTTATATAGTGTGTATGATGGGGACACTCTTTGTATAGTGTGTATGATGGGGACACTGTTTATATAGTGTGTATGATGGGGACACTGTTTATATAGTGTGTATGATGTGGACACTGTTTATATAGTGTGTATGATGGGGACACTGTTTATATAGTGTTTATGATGGGGTCACTGTTTATATAATGTGTATGATGGGGACAGTGTTTATATAGGGTGTATGATGGGGACATTGTTTATATAGTGTTTATGATGGGGACACTGTTTATATAGTGTGTATGATGTGGACAGTGTTTATATAGTTTGTATGATGGGGACACTGTTTATATAGTGTGTATGATGGGGACACTGTTTATATAGTGTGTATGATGGGGACACTGTTTATATAGTGTTTATGATGGGGACACTGTTTATATAGTGTGTATGATGGGGACACTGTTTATATAGTGTGTATGATCGGGACAGTGTTTATATAGTGTGTATGATGGGGACACTGTTTATATAGTGTGTATGATGGGGACACTGTTTATTTGGTGGGTATGATGGCGACACTGCTTATATAGAGTGTATGAGGGGGACACTGTTGATATAGTTTTTATGATGGGGACACTGTTTATATAGTGTGTATGACGGGGACGCTGTTCGTATAGTGTGTATGATGGGGACACTGTTTATATAGTGTGTATGATGTGGACACTGTTTATATATTTTGTATGATGGGGACACTGTTTATATAGTGTGTATGATGGGGACACTGTTTATATAGTGTGTATGATGGGGACACTGTTTATATAGTGTGTATGATCGGGACAGTGTTTATATAGTGTGTATGATGGGGACACTGTTTATATAGTGTGTATGATGGGGACACTGCTTATTTGGTGTGTATGATGGCGACACTGTTTATATAGAGTGTATGAGGGGGACACTGTTGATATAGTTTTTATGATGGGGACACTGTTTATATAATGTGTATGATGGGGACACTGTTTATATAGTGTGTATGATGGGGACACTGTTTATATAGTGTGTATGATGTGGACACTGTTTAAATATTGTGTATGATGGGGAAACTGTTTATATAGTGTGTATGATGGGGACACTGTTTATATGGTGTGTATGATGTGGACACTGTTTATATAGTGTGTATGATGTGGACACTGTTTATATAGTGTTTATGATGTTGACACTGTTTATATAGTGTTTATGATGGGGACACTGTTTATATAGTGTGTATAATGTGAACACTGTTTATATAGTGTGTATGATGGGCCACTGTTTATATAGTGTTTATGATGGGGACACTGTTTATATAGTGTGTATGATGGGGACACTGTTTATATAGTGTTTATGATGGGGACACTGTTTATATAGTTTGTATGATGGGGACACTGTTTTTATAGTGCGTATGATGGGGACACTGTTTATATAGTGTGTATGATGGGGACACTGTTTATATAATGTGTATGATGGGGACACTGTTTATATATTGTGTATGATGGGGACTCTGTTTATATAGTGTGTATGATGGGGACTCTGTTTATATAGTGTGTATGATGTGGACACTGTTTATAGAGTGTGTATGATGTGGACTCTGTTTATATAGTGTGTATGATGGGGACACTGTTTATATAGTGTGTATGATGTGGACACTGTTTATAGAGTGTGTATGATGGGGACACTGTTTATATAGTGTTAATGATGGGCACACTGTTTATATAATGTGTATGATGGGGACAGTGTTTATATAGTGTGTATGATGGGGACATTGTTTCTATAGTGTTTATGATGGGGACACTGTTTATATAGTATGTATGATGTGGACAGCGTTTATATAGTGTGTATGATGGGGACACTGTTTATATAGTGTGTATGATGGGGACATTGTTTATATAGTGTGTATGATGTGGACACTGCTTATATAGTGTGTATGATGGGGACACTGTTTATATAGTGTGTATGATGGGGACACTGTTTATATAGTGTGTATGATATGGACATTGTTTATATAGTGTTTATGATGGGGACACTGTTTATATAGTGTTTATGATGGGGACACTGTTTATATAGTGTGTATGATGGGGACACTGTTTATATAGTGTGTATGATGGGGACACTCTTTATATAGTGTGTATGATGTGGACACTGATTATATAGTGTTTATGATGGGGACACTGTTTATATAGTGTTTACGATGGGGACACTGTTTATATAGTGTGTATGATGGGGACACTGTTTATATAGTGTGTATGATGGGGACATTGTTTATATAGTGTGTATGATGTGGACACTGCTTATATAGTGTGTATGATGGGGACACTGTTTATATAGTGTGTATGATGGGGACACTGTTTATATAGTGTGTATGATGGGGACACTGTTTATATAGTGTGTATGTTGGGGACACTGTTTATATAGTGAGTATGATGGGGACGCTGTTTATACAGTGTGTATGATGGGGACACTGTTTATATAGTGTGTATGATGGGGACACTGTTTATATAGTGTGTATGATGGGGACACTGTTTATATAGTGTGTATGATGTGGACACTGTTTATATAGTGTTTATGATGGGGACACTGTTTATATAGTGTGTATGATGGGGACACTGTTTATATAGTGTTTATGATGGGGACACTGTTTATATAATGTGTATGATGGGGACAGTGTTTATATAGTGTGTATGATGGGGACATTGTTTATATAGTGTTTATGATGGGGACACTGTTTATATAGTGTGTATGATGTGGACAGTGTTTATATAGTTTGTATGATGGGGACACTGTTTATATAGTGTGTATGATGGGGACACTGTTTATATAGTGTGTATGATGGGGACACTGTTTATATAGTGTTTATGATGGGGACACTGTTTATATTGTGTGTATGATGGGGACACTGTTTATATAGGGTGTATGATCGGGACAGTGTTTATATAGTGTGTATGATGGGGACACTGATTATATAGTGTGTATGATGGGGACACTGTTTATTTGGTGTGTATGATGGCGACACTGTTTATATAGAGTGTATGAGGGGGACACTGTTTATATAGTTTTTATGATGGGGACACTGTTTATATAATGTGTATGATGGGGACACTGTTTATATAGTGTGTATGATGGGGACACTGTTTATATAGTGTGTATGATGTGGACACTGTTTATATATTGTGTATGATGGGGACACTGTTTAAATAGTGTGTATGATGGGGACACTGTTTATATAGTGTGTATGATGTGGACACAGTTTATATAGTGTGTATGATGTGGACACTGTTTATATAGTGTTTATGATGGGGACACTGTTTATATAGTGTTTATGATGGGGACACTATATATATAGTGTGTATGATGTGAACACTGTTTATATAGTGTGTATGATGGGCCACTGTTTATATAGTGATTATGATGGGGACACTGTTTATATAGTGTGTATGATGGGGACACTGTTTATATAGTGTTTATGATGGGGACACTGTTTATATACTGTGTATGATGGGGACACTGTTTTTATAGTGCGTATGATGGGGGCACTGTTTATATAGTGTGTATGATGGGGACACTGTTTATATAGTGTGTATGATGGGGACACTGTTTATATATTGTGTATGATGGGGACTCTGTTTATATAGTGTGTATGATGGGGACTCTGTTTATATAGTGTGTATGATGGGGACACTGTTTATAGAGTGTGTATGATGTGGACACTGTTTATATAGTGTGTATGATGGGGACACTGTTTATATAGTGTGTATGATGTGGACACTGTTTATATAGTATGTATGATGGGGACACTGTTTATATAGTGTTAATGATGGGCACACTGTTTATATAATGTGTATGATGGGGACAGTGTTTATATAGTGTGTATGATGGGGACATTGTTTCTATAGTGTTCATGATGGGGATACTGTTTATATATTGTGCATGATGTGGACAGTGTTTATATAGTGTGTATGATGGGGACACTGTTTATATAGTGTGTATGATGGGGACATTGTTTATATAGTGTGTATGATGTGGACACTGCTTATATAGTGTGTATGATGGGGACACTGTTTATATAGTGTGTATGATGGGGACACTGTTTATATAGTGTGTATGATGGGGACACTGTTTATATAGTGTGTATGTTGGGGACACTGTTTATATAGTGAGTATGATGGGGACGCTGTTTATACAGTGTGTATGATGGGGACACTGTTTATATAGTGTTTATGATGGGGACACTGCTATATAGTGTGTATGATGGGGACACTGTTTATATAGTGTGTATGATGTGGAAAGTGTTTATATAGTGTGTATGATGTGGACACTGTTTATATAGTGAGTATGATGGGAACACTGTTTATATAGTGTGTATGATGTGGACACTGTTTATATAGTGTGTATGATGGGGACACTGTTTATATAGTATGTATGATGTGGACAATGTTTATATAGTGTGTATGATGGTGACACTGTCTATATATTGTGTATGATGGGGACACTTTTTATATAGTGTGTATGATGGGGACACTGTTTATATAGTGTGTATGATGGGGACATTATTATATAGTGTTTATGATGGGGACACTGTTTATATAGTGTTTATGATGGGGACACTGTTTATATAGTGTGTATGATGGGGACACTGTTTATATAGTGTGTATGATGGGGACACTGTTTATATAGTGTGTATGATGTGGACACTGTTTATATAGTGTGTATGATGGGGACACTGTTTATATAGTGTTTATGATGGGGACACTGTTTATATAATGTGTATGATGGGGACAGTGTTTATATAGGGTGTATGATGGGGACATTGTTTATACAGTGTTTATGATGGGGACACTGTTTATATAGTGTGTATGATGTGGACAGTGTTTATATAGTTTGTATGATGGGGACACTGTTTATATAGTGTGTATAATGGGGACACTGTTTATATAGTGTGTATGATGGGGACACTGTTTATATAGTGTTTATGATGGGGACACTGTTTATATAGTGTGTATGATGGGGACACTGTTTATATAGTGTGTATGATCGGGACAGTGTTTATATAGTGTGTATGATGGGGACACTGTTTATATAGTGTGTATGATGGGGACACTGTTTATTTGGTGTGTATGATGGCGACACTGTTTATATAGAGTGTATGAGGGGGACACTGTTGATATAGTTTTTATGATGGGGACACTGTTTATATAGTGTGTATGACGGGGACGCTGTTCATATAGTGTGTATGATGGGGACACTGTTTATATAGTGTGTATGATGTGGACACTGTTTATATATTGTGTATGATGGGGACACTGTTTATATAGTGTGTATGATGGGGACACTGTTTATATAGTGTGTATGATGTGGACACTGTTTATATAGTGTGTATGATGTGGACACTGTTTATATAGTGTTTATGATGTTGACACTGTTTATATAGTGTTTATGATGGGGACACTGTTTATATAGTGTGTATGATGTGAACACTGTTTATATAGTGTGTATGATGGGCCACTGTTTATATAGTGTTTATGATGGGGACACTGTTTATATACTGTGTATGATTGGGACACTGTTTTTATAGTGCGTATGATGGGGACACTGTTTATATAGTGTGTATGATGGGGACACTGTTTATATAGTGTGTATGATGGGGACACTGTTTATATATTGTGTATGATGGGGACTCTGTTTATATAGTGTGTATGATGGGGACTCTGTTTATATAGTGTGTATGATGTGGACACTGTTTATATAGTGTGTATGATGGGGACACTGTTTATATAGTGTGTATGATGTGGACACTTTATAGAGTGTGTATGATGGGGACACTGTTTATATAGTGTTAATGATGGGCACACTGTTTATATAATGTGTATGATGGGGACAGTGTTTATATAGTGTGTATGATGGGGACATTGTTTCTATAGTGTTTATGATGGGGACACTGTTTATATAGTGTGTATGATGTGGACAGTGTTTATATAGTGTGTATGATGGGGACACTGTTTATATAGTGTGTATGATGGGGACATTGTTTATATAGTGTGTATGATGTGGACACTGCTTATATAGTGTGTATGATGGGGACACTGTTTATATAGTGTGTATGATGGGGACACTGTTTATATAGTGTGTATGATATGGACATTGTTTATATAGTGTTTATGATGGGGACACTGTTTATATAGTGTTTATGATGGGGACACTGTTTATATAGTGTGTATGATGGGGACACTGTTTATATAGTGTGTATGATGGGGACACTCTTTATATAGTGTGTATGATGTGGACACTGTTTATATAGTCTTTATGATGGGGACACTGTTTATATAGTGTTTATGATGGGGACACTGTTTATATAGTGTGTATGATGGGGACACTGTTTATATAGAGTGTATGATGGGGACATTGTTTATATAGTGTGTATGATGTGGACACTGCTTATATAGTGTGTATGATGGGGACACTGTTTATATAGTGTGTATGATGGGGACACTGTTTATATAGTGTGTATGATGGGGACACTGTTTATATAGTGTGTATTTTGGGGACACTGTTTATATAGTGAGTATGATGGGGACGCTGTTTATACAGTGTGTATGATGGGGACACTGTTTATATAGGGTTTATGATGGGGACACTGTTTATATAGTGTGTATGATGGGGACACTGTTTATATAGTGTGTATGATGTGGACAGTGTTTATATAGTGTGTATGATGTGGACACTGTTTATATAGTGTGTATGATGGGAACACTGTTTATATAGTGTGTATGATGTGGACACTGTTTATATAGTGTGTATGATGGGGACACTGTTTATATAGTATGTATGATGTGGACACTGTTTATATAGTGTGTATGATGGTGACACTGTTTATATGTTGTGTATGATGGGGACACTTTTTATATAGTGTGTATGATGGGGACACTGTTTATATAGTGTGTATGATGGGGACATTATTATATAGTGTTTATGATGGGGACACTGTTTATATATTGTTTATGATGGGGGCACTGTTTATATAGTGTGTATGATGGGGACACGGTTTATATAGTGTGTATGATGGGGACACTCTTTGTATAGTGTGTATGATGGGGACACTGTTTATATAGTGTGTATGATGGGGACACTGTTTATATAGTGTGTATGATGTGGACACTGTTTATATAGTGTGTATGATGGGGACACTGTTTATATAGTGTTTATGATGGGGACACTGTTTATATAATGTGTATGATGGGGACAGTGTTTATATAGGGTGTATGATGGGGACATTGTTTATTTAGTGTTTATGATGGGGACACTGTTTATATAGTGTGTATGATGTGGACAGTGTTTATATAGTTTGTATGATGGGGACACTGTTTATATAGTGTGTATGATGGGGACACTGTTCATATAGTGTGTATGATGGGGACACTGTTTATATAGTGTTTATGATGGGGACACTGGTTGTATAGTGTGTTTGATGGGACACTGTTTATATAGTGTGTATGATCGGGACAGTGTTTAAATAGTGTGTATGATGGGGACACTGTTTATATAGTGTGTATGATGGGGACACTGTTTATTTGGTGTGTATGATGGCGACACTGTTTATATAGAGTGTATGAGGGGGACACTGTTTATATAGTTTTTATGATGGGGACACTGTTTATATAATGTGTATGATGGGGACACTGTTTATATAGTGTGTATGATGGGGACACTTTTTATATAGTGTGTATGATGTGGACACTGTTTATATATTGTGTATGATGGGGACACTGTTTATATAGTGTGTATGATGGGGACACTTTTTTTATAGTGTGTATGATGTGGACACTGTTTATATAGTGTGTATGATGTGGACACTGTTTATATAGTGTTTATGATGGGGACACTGTTTATATAGTGTTTATGATGGGGACACTGTTTATATAGTGTGTATGATGTGAACACTGTTTATATAGTGTGTATGATGGGCCACTGTTTATATAGTGTTTATGATGGGGACACTGTTTATATAGTGTGTATGATGGGGACACTGTTTATATAGTGTGTATGTTGGGGACACTGTTTATATAGTGAGTATGATGGGGACGCTGTTTCTACAGTGTGTATGATGGGGACACTGTTTATATAGTGTTTATGATGGGGACACTGTTTATATAGTGTGTATGATGGGGACACTGTTTATATCGTGTGTATGATGTGGACAGTGTTTATATAGTGTGTATGATGTGGACACTGTTTATATAGTGTGTATGATGGGAACACTGTTTATATAGTGTGTATGATGTGGACACTGTTTATATAGTGTGTATGATGGGGACACTGTTTATATAGTATGTATGATGTGGACACTGTTTATATAGTGTGTATGATGGTGACCCTGTTTCTATATTGTGTATGATGGGGACACTTTTTATATAGTGTGTATGATGGGGACACTGTTTATATAGTGTGTATGATGGGGACATTATTATATAGTGTTTATGATGGGGACACTGTTTATATAGTGTGTATGATGGGGACACTGTTTATATAGTGTGTATGATGGGGACACGGTTTATATAGTGTGTATGATGGGGATACTCTTTGTATAGTGTGTATGATGGGGACACTGTTTATATAGTGTGTATGATGGGGACACTGTTTATATAGTGTGTATGATGTGGACACTGTTTATATAGTGTGTATGATGGGGACACTGTTTATATGGTGTTTATGATGGGGACACTGTTTATATAATGTGTATGATGGGGACAGTGTTTATATAGGGTGTATGATGGGGACATTGTTTATATAGTGTTTATGATGGGGACACTGTTTATATAGTGTGTATGATGTGGACAGTGTTTATATAGTTTGTATGATGGGGACACTGTTTATATAGTGTGTATGATGGGGACACTGTTTATATAGTGTGTATGATGGGGACACTGTTTATATAGTGTTTATGATGGGGACACTGTTTATATAGTGTGTATGATGGGGACACTGTTTATATAGTGTGTATGATCGGGACAGTGTTTATATAGTGTGTATGATGGGGACACTGATATATAGTGTGTATGATGGGGACACTGTTTATTTGGTGTGTATGATGGCGACACTGTTTATATAGAGTGTATGAGGGGGACACTGTTGATATAGTTTTTATGATGGGGACACTGTTTATATAGTGTGTATGATGGGGACACTGTTTATATAGTGTGTATGATGGGGACACTGTTTATATAGTGTGTATGATGTGGACACTGTTTATATATTGTGTATGATGGGGACACTGTTTATATAGTGTGTATGATGGGGACACTGTTTATATAGTGTGTATGATGTGGACACTGTTTATATAGTGTGTATGATGTGGACACTGTTTATATAGTGTTTATGATATTGACACTGTTTATATAGTGTTTATGATGGGGACACTGTTTATATAGTGTGTATGATGTGAACACTGTTTATATAGTGTGTATGATGGGCCACTCTTTATATAGTGTTTATGATGGGGACACTGTTTGTATAGTGCGTATGATGGGGACACTGTTTATATAGTGTTTATGATGGGGACACTGTTTATATACTGTGTATGATTGGGACACTGTTTTTATAGTGCGTATGATGGGGACACTGTTTATATAGTGTGTATGATGGGGACACTGTTTATATAGTGTGTATGATGGGGACACAGTTTATATATTGGGTATGATGGGGACTCTGTTTATATAGTGTGTATGATGGGGACTCTGTTTATATAGTGTGTATGATATGGACACTGTTTATAGAGTGTGTATGATGTGGACACTGTTTATATAGTGTGTATGATGGGGACACTGTTTATATAGTGTGTATGATGTGGACACTTTATAGAGTGTGTATGATGGGGACACTGTTTATATAGTGTTAATGATGGGCACACTGTTTATATAATGTGTATGATGGGGACAGTGTTTATATAGTGTGTATGATGGGGAAATTGTTTCTATAGTGTTTATGATGGGGACACTGTTTATATAGTGTGTATGATGTGGACAGTGTTTATATTGTGTGTATGATGGGGACACTGTTTATATAGTGTGTATGATGGGGACATTGTTTATATAGTGTGTATGATGTGGACACTGCTTATATAGTGTGTATGATGGGGACACTGTTTATATAGTGTGTATGATGGGGACACTGTTTATATAGTGTGTATGATATGGACATTGTTTATATAGTGTTTATGATGGGGACACTGTTTATATAGTGTTTATGATGGGGACACTGTTTATATAGTGTGTATGATGGGGACACTGTTTATATAGTGTGTATGATGGGGACACTCTTTATATAGTGTGTATGATGTGGACACTGTTTATATAGTGTTTATGATGGGGACACTGTTTATATAGTGTTTATGATGGGGACACTGTTTATATAGTGTGTATGATGGGGACACTGTTTATATAGTGTGTATGATGGGGACATTGTTTATATAGTGTGTATGATGTGGACACTGCTTATATAGTGTGTATGATGGGGACACTGTTTATATAGTGTGTATGATGGGGACACTGTTTATATAGTGTGTATGATGGGGACACTGTTTATATAGTGTGTATGTTGGGGACACTGTTTATATAGTGAGTATGATGGGGACGCTGTTTATACAGTGTGTATGATGGGGACACTGTTTATATAGGGTTTATGATGGGGACACTGTTTATATAGTGTGTATGATGGGGACACTGTTTATATACTGTGTATGATGTGGACAGTGTTTATATAGTGTGTATGATGTGGACACTGTTTATATAGTGTGTATGATGGGAACACTGTTTATATAGTGTGTATGATGTGGACACTGTTTATATAGTGTGTATGATGGGGACACTGTTTATATAGTATGTATGATGTGGACACTGTTTATATAGTGTGTATGATGGTGACACTGTTTATATGTTGTGTATGATGGGGACACTTTTTAGATAGTGTGTATGATGGGGACACTGTTTATATAGTCTGTATGATGGGGACATTATTATATAGTGTTTATGATGGGGACACTGTTTATATAGTGTTTATGATGGGGACACTGTTTATATAGTGTGTATGATGGGGACACTGTTTATATAGTGTGTATGATGGGGACACGGTTTATATAGTGTGTATGATGGGGACACTCTTTGTATAGTGTGTATGATGGGGACACTGTTTATATAGTGTGTATGATGGGGACACTGTTTATATAGTGTGTATGATGTGGACACTGTTTATATAGTGTGTATGATGGGGACACTGTTTATATAGTGTTTATGATGGGGACACTGTTTATATAATGTGTATGATTGGGACAGTGTTTATATAGGGTGTATGATGGGGACATTGTTTATTTAGTGTTTATGATGGGGACACTGTTTATATAGTGTGTATGATGTGGACAGTGTTTATATAGTTTGTATGATGGGGACACTGTTTATATAGTGTGTATGATGGGGACACTGTTCATATAGTGTGTATGATGGGGACACTGTTTATATAGTGTTTATGATGGGGACACTGGTTATATAGTGTGTATGATGGGGACACTGTTTATATAGTGTGTATGATCGGGACAGTGTTTAAATAGTGTGTATGATGGGGACACTGTTTATATAGTGTGTATGATGGGGACACTGTTTATTTGGTGTGTATGATGGCGACACTATTTATATAGAGTTTATGAGGGGGACACTGTTTATATAGTTTTTATGATGGGGACACTGTTTATATAATGTGTATGATGGGGACACTGTTTATATAGTGTGTATGATGGGGACACTGTTTATATAGTGTGTATGATGTGGACACTTTTTATATATTGTGTATGATGGGGACACTGTTTATATAGTGTGTATGATGGGGACACTGTTTATATAGTGTGTATGATGTGGACACTGTTTATATAGTGTGTATGATGTGGACACTGTTTATATAGTGTTTATGATGGGGACACTGTTTATATAGTGTTTATGATGGGGACACTGTTTATATAGTGTGTATGATGTGAACACTGTTTATATAGTGTGTATGAAGGGCCACTGTTTATATAGTGTTTATGATGGGGACACTGTTTATATAGTGTGTATGATGGGGACACTGTTTATATAGTGTTTATGATGGGGACATTGTTTCTATAGTGTTTATGATGGGGACACTGTTTATATAGTGTGTATGATGTGGACAGTGTTTATATAGTGTGCATGATGGGGACACTGTTTATATAGTGTGTATGATGGGGACATTGTTTATATAGTGTGTATGATGTGGACACTGCTTATATAGTGTGTATGATGGGGACACTGTTTATATAGTGTGTATGATGGGGACACTGTTTATATAGTGTGTATGATATGGACATTGTTTATATAGTGTTTATGATGGGGACACTGTTTATATAGTGTTTATGATGGGGACACTGTTTATATAGTGTGTATGATGGGGACACTGTTTATATAGTGTGTATGATGGGGACACTGTTTATATAGTGTGTATGATGGGGACACTGTTTATATAGTGTGTATGATGTGGACACTGTTTATATAGTGTTTATGATGGGGACACTGTTTATATAGTGTGTATGATGGGGACACTGTTTATATAGTGTTTATGATGGGGACACTGTTTATATAATGTGTATGATGGGGACAGTGTTTATATAGTGTGTATGATGGGGACATTGTTTATGTAGTGTTTATGATGGGGACACTGTTTATATAGTGTGTATGATGTGGACAGTGTTTATATAGTTTGTATGATGGGGACACTGTTTATATAGTGTGTATGATGGGGACACTGTTTATATAGTGTGTATGATGGGGACACTGTTTATATAGTGTTTATGATGGGGACACTGTTTATATTGTGTGTATGATGGGGACACTGTTTATATAGTGTGTATGATCGGGACAGTGTTTATATAGTGTGTATGATGGGGACACTGATTATATAGTGTGTATGATGGGGACACTGTTTATTTGGTGTGTATGATGGCGACACTGTTTATATAGAGTGTATGAGGGGGACACTGTTTATATAGTTTTTATGATGGGGACACTGTTTATATAGTGTGTATGATGGGAACACTGCTTATATAGTGTGTATGATGTGGACACTGTTTATATAGTGTGTATGATGGGGACACTGTTTATATAGTATGTATGATGGGCCACTGTTTATATAGTGTTTATGATGGGGACACTGTTTATATAGTGTGTATGATGGGGACACTGTTTATATAGTGTTTATGATGGGGACACTGTTTATATTCTGTGTATGATGGGGACACTGTTTTTATAGTGCGTATGATGGGGACACTGTTTATATAGTGTGTATGATGGGGACACTGTTTATATAGTGTGTATGATGGGGACACTGTTTATATATTGTGTATGATGGGGACTCTGTTTATATAGTGTGTATGATGGGGACTCTGTTTATATAGTGTGTATGATGGGGACACTATTTATAGAGTGTGTATGATGTGGACACTGTTTATATAGTGTGTATGATGGGGACACTGTTTATATAGTGTGTATGATGTGGACACTGTTTATATAGTGTGTATGATGGGGACACTGTTTATATAGTGTTAATGATGGGCACACTGTTTATATAATGTGTATGATGGGGACAGTGTTTATATAGTGTGTATGATGGGGACATTGTTTCTATAGTGTTTATGATGGGGACACTGTTTATATAGTGTGTATGATGTGGACAGTGTTTATATAGTGTGTATGATGGGGACACTGTTTATATAGTGTGTATGATGGGGACATTGTTTATATAGTGTGTATGATGTGGACACTGCTTATATAGTGTGTATGATGGGGACACTGTTTATATAGTGTGTATGATGGGGACACTGTTTATATAGTGTGTATGTTGGGGACACTGTTTATATAGTGAGTATGATGGGGACGCTGTTTATACAGTGTGTATGATGGGGACACTGTTTATATAGTGTTTATGATGGGGACACTGTTTATATAGTGTGTATGATGGGGACACTGTTTATATAGTGTGTATGATGTGGACAGTGTTTATATAGTGTGTATGATGTGGACAGTGTTTATATAGTGTGTATGATGGGAACACTGTTTATATAGTGTGTATGACGTGGACACTGTTTATATAGTGTGTATGATGGGGACACTGTTTATATAGTATGTATGATGTGGACACTGTTTATATAGTGTGTATGATGGTGACACTGTTTATATATTGTGTATGATGGGGACACTTTTTATATAGTGTGTATGATGGGGACACTGTTTATATAGTGTGTATGATGGGGACATTATTATATAGTGTTTATGATGGGGACACTGTTTATATAGTGTTTATGATGGGGACACTGTTTATATAGTGTGTATGATGGGGACACTGTTTATATAGTGTGAATGATGGGGACACGGTTTATATAGTGTGTATGATGGGGACACTCTTTGTATAGTGTGTATGATGGGGACACTGTTTATATAGTGTGTATGATGGGGACACTGTTTATATAGTGTGTGTGATGTGGACACTGTTTATATAGTGTGTATGATGGGGACACTGTTTATATAGTGTTTATGATGGGGACACTGTTTATATAATGTGTATGATGGGGAAACTGTTTATATAGGGTGTATGATGGGGACATTGTTTATATAGTGTTTATGATGGGGACACTGTTTATATAGTGTGTATGATGTGGACAGTGTTTATATAGTTTGTATGATGGGGACACTGTTAATATAGTGTGTATGATGGGGACACTGTTTATATAGTGTGTATGATGGGGACACTGTTTATATAGTGTTTATGATGGGGACACTGTTTATATAGTGTGTATGATGGGGACACTGTTTATATAGTGTGTATGATCGGGACAGTGTTTATATAGTGTGTATGATGGGGACACTGTTTATATAGTGTGTATGATGGGGACACTGTTTATTTGGTGTGTATGATGGCGACACTGTTTATAAAGAGTGTATGAGGGGGACACTGTTTATATAGTTTTTATGATGGGGACACTGTTTATATAATGTGTATGATGGGGACACTGTTTATATAGTGTGTATGATGGGGACACTGTTTATATAGTGTGTATGATGTGGACACTGTTTATATAATGTGTATGATGGGGACACTGTTTATATAGTGTGTATGATGGGGACACTGTTTATATAGTGTGTATGATGTGGACACTGTTTATATAGTGTGTATGATGTGGACACTGTTTATATAGTGTTTATGATGGGGACACTGTTTATATAGTGTTTATGATGGGGACACTGTTTATATAGTGTGTATGATGTGAACACTGTTTATATAGTGTGTATGATGGGCCACTGTTTATATAGTGTTTATGATGGGGACACTGTTTATATAGTGTGTATGATGGGGACACTGTTTATATAGTGTTTATGATGGGGACACTGTTTATATACTGTGTATGATGGGGACACTGTTTTTATAGTGCGTATGATGGGGACACTGTTTATATAGTGTGTATAATGGGGACACTGTTTATATAGTGTGTATGATGGGGACACTGTTTATATATTGTGTATGATGGGGACTCTGTTTATATAGATTGTATGATGGGGACTCTGTTTATATAGTGTGTATGATGGGGACACTGTTTATAGAGTGTGTATGATGTGGACACTGTTTATATAGTGTGTATGATGGGGACACTGTTTATATAGTATGTATGATGTGGACACTGTTTATATAGTGTGTATGATGGTGACACTGTTTATATATTGTGTATGATGGGGACACTTTTTATATAGTGTGTATGATGGGGACACTGTTTATATAGTGTGTATGATGGGGACATTATTATATAGTGTTTATGATGGGGACACTGTTTATATAGTGTTTATGATGGGGACACTGTTTATATAGTGTGTATGATGGGGACACTGTTTATATAGTGTGAATGATGGGGACACGGTTTATATAGTGTGTATGATGGGGACACTCTTTGTATAGTGTGTATGATGGGGACACTGTTTATATAGTGTGTATGATGGGGACACTGTTTATATAGTGTGTGTGATGTGGACACTGTTTATATAGTGTGTATGATGGGGACACTGTTTATATAGTGTTTATGATGGGGACACTGTTTATATAATGTGTATGATGGGGAAACTGTTTATATAGGGTGTATGATGGGGACATTGTTTATATAGTGTTTATGATGGGGACACTGTTTATATAGTGTGTATGATGTGGACAGTGTTTATATAGTTTGTATGATGGGGACACTGTTTATATAGTGTGTATGATGGGGACACTGTTTATATAGTGTGTATGATGGGGACACTGTTTATATAGTGTTTATGATGGGGACACTGTTTATATAGTGTGTATGATGGGGACACTGTTTATATAGTGTGTATGATGGGGACACTGTTTATATAGTGTGTATGATCGGGACAGTGTTTATATAGTGTGTATGATGGGGACACTGTTTATATAGAGTGTATGAGGGGGACACTGTTTATATAGTGTGTATGATGTGGACACTGTTTATATAGTGTGTATGATGTGGACACTGTTTATATAGTGTTTATGATGGGGACACTGTTTATATAGTGTTTATGATGGGGACACTGTTTATATAGTGTGTATGATGTGAACACTGTTTATATAGTGTGTATGATGGGCCACTGTTTATATAGTGTTTATGATGGGGACACTGTTTATATAGTGTGTATGATGGGGACACTGTTTATATAGTGTTTATGATGGGGACACTGTTTATATACTGTGTATGATGGGGACACTGTTTTTATAGTGCGTATGATGGGGACACTGTTTATATAGTGTGTATGATGGGGACACTGTTTATATAGTGTGTATGATGGGGACACTGTTTATATATTGTGTATGATGGGGACTCTGTTTATATAGTGTGTATGATGGGGACTCTGTTTATATAGTGTGTATGATGGGGACACTGTTTATAGAGTGTGTATGATGTGGACACTGTTTATATAGTGTGTATGATGGGGACACTGTTTATATAGTGTGTATGATGTGGACACTGTTTATATAGTGTGTATGATGGGGACACTGTTTATATAGTGTTAATGATGGGCACACTGTTTATATAATGTGTATGATGGGGACAGTGTTTATATAGTGTGTATGATGGGGACATTGTTTCTATAGTGTTTATGATGGGGACACTGTTTATATAGTGTGTATGATGTGGACAGTGTTTATATAGTGTGTATGATGGGGACACTGTTTATATAGTGTGTATGATGGGGACATTGTTTATATAGTGTGTATGATGTGGACACTGCTTATATAGTGTGTATGATGGGGACACTGTTTATATAGTGTGTATGATGGGGACACTGTTTATATAGTGTGTATGATGGGGACACTGTTTATATAGTGTGTATGTTGGTGACACTGATTATATAGTGAGTATGATGGGGACGCTGTTTATACAGTGTGTATGATGGGGACACTGTTTATATAGTGTTTATGATGGGGACACTGTTTATATAGTGTGTATGATGGGGACACTGTTTATATAGTGTGTATGATGTGGACAGTGTTTATATAGTGTGTATGATGTGGACACTGTTTATATAGTGTGTATGATGGGAACACTGCTTATATAGTGTGTATGATGTGGACACTGTTTATATAGTGTGTATGATGGGGACACTGTTTATATAGTATGTATGATGGGCCACTGTTTATATAGTGTTTATGATGGGGACACTGTTTATATAGTGTGTATGATGGGGACACTGTTTATATAGTGTTTATGATGGGGACACTGTTTATATTCTGTGTATAATGGGGACACTGTTTTTATAGTGCGTATGATGGGGACATTGTTTATATAGTGTGTATGATGGGGACACTGTTTATATAGTGTGTATGATGGGGACACTGTTTATATATTGTGTATGATGGGGACTCTGTTTATATAGTGTGTATGATGGGGACTCTGTTTATATAGTGTGTATGATGGGGACACTATTTATAGAGTGTGTATGATGTGGACACTGTTTATATAGTGTGTATGATGGGGACACTGTTTATATAGTGTGTATGATGTGGACACTGTTTATATAGTGTGTATGATGGGGACACTGTTTATATAGTGTTAATGATGGGCACACTGTTTATATAATGTGTATGATGGGGACAGTGTTTATATAGTGTGTATGATGGGGACATTGTTTCTATAGTGTTTATGATGGGGACACTGTTTATATAGTGTGTATGATGTGGACAGTGTTTATATAGTGTGTATGATGGGGACACTGTTTATATAGTGTGTATGATGGGGACATTGTTTATATAGTGTGTATGATGTGGACACTGCTTATATAGTGTGTATGATGGGGACACTGTTTATATAGTGTGTATGATGGGGACACTGTTTATATAGTGTGTATGTTGGGGACACTGTTTATATAGTGTGTATGATGGGGACATTAATATATAGTGTTTATGATGGGGACACTGTTTATATAGTGTTTATGATGGGGACACTGTTTATATAGTGTGTATGATGGGGACACTGTTTATATAGTGTGAATGATGGGGACACGGTTTATATAGTGTGTATGATGGGGACACTCTTTGTATAGTGTGTATGATGGGGACACTGTTTATATAGTGTGTATGATGGGGACACTGTTTATATAGTGTGTGTGATGTGGACACTGTTTATATAGTGTGTATGATGGGGACACTGTTTATATAGTGTTTATGATGGGGACACTGTTTATATAATGTGTATGATGGGGAAACTGTTTATATAGGGTGTATGATGGGGACATTGTTTATATAGTGTTTATGATGGGGACACTGTTTATATAGTGTGTATGATGTGGACAGTGTTTATATAGTTTGTATGATGGGGACACTGTTTATATAGTGTGTATGATGGGGACACTGTTTATATAGTGTGTATGATGGGGACACTGTTTATATAGTGTTTATGATGGGGACACTGTTTATATAGTGTGTATGATGGGGACACTGTTTATATAGTGTGTATGATCGGGACAGTGTTTATATAGTGTGTATGATGGGGACACTGTTTATATAGTGTGTATGATGGGGACACTGTTTATTTGGTGTGTATGATGGCGACACTGTTTATATAGAGTGTATGAGGGGGACACTGTTTATATAGTTTTTATGATGGGGACACTGTTTATATAATGTGTATGATGGGGACACTGTTTATATAGTGTGTATGATGGGGACACTGTTTATATAGTGTGTATGATGTGGACACTGTTTATATAATGTGTATGATGGGGACACTGTTTATATAGTGTGTATGATGGGGACACTGTTTATATAGTCTGTATGATGTGGACACTGTTTATATAGTGTGTATGATGTGGACACTGTTTATATAGTGTTTATGATGGGGACACTGTTTATATAGTGTTTATGATGGGGACACTGTTTATATAGTGTGTATGATGTGAACACTGTTTATATAGTGTGTATGATGGGCCACTGTTTATATAGTGTTTATGATGGGGACACTGTTTATATAGTGTGTATGATGGGGACACTGTTTATATAGTGTTTATGATGGGGACACTGTTTATATACTGTGTATGATGGGGACACTGTTTTTATAGTGCGTATGATGGGGACACTGTTTATATAGTGTGTATAATGGGGACACTGTTTATATAGTGTTTATGATGGGGACACTGTTTATATAATGTGTATGATGGGGACAGTGTTTATATAGTGTGTATGATGGGGACATTGTTTATATAGTGTTTATGATGGGGACACTGTTTATATAGCGTGTATGATGTGGACAGTGTTTATATAGTTTGTATGATGGGGACACTGTTTATATAGTGTGTATGATGGGGACACTGTTTATATACTGTGTATGATGGGGACACTGTTTATATAGTGTTTATGATGGGGACACTGTTTATATAGTGTGTATGATGGGGACACTGTTTATATAGTGTGTATGATCGGGACAGTGTTTATATAGTGTGTATGATGGGGACACTGTTTATATAGTGTGTATGATGGGGACACTGTTTATTTGGTGTGTATGATGGCGACACTGTTTATATAGAGTGTATGAGGGGGACACTGTTTATATAGTTTTTATGATGGGGACACTGTTTATATAATGTGTATGATGGGGACACTGTTTATATAGTGTGTATGATGGGGACACTGTTTATATAGTGTGTATGATGTGGACACTGTTTATATATTGTGTATGATGGGGACACTGTTTATATAGTGTGTATGATGGGGACACTGTTTATATAGTGTGTATGATGTGGACACTGTTTATATAGTGTGTATGATGTGGACACTGTTTATATAGTGTGTATGATGTGGACACTGTTTATATAGTGTTTATGATGGGGACACTGTTTATATAGTGTTTATGATGGGGACACTGTTTATATAGTGTGTATGATGTGAACACTGTTTATATAGTGTGTATGATGGGCCACTGTTTATATAGTGTTTATGATGGGGACACTGTTTATATAGTGTGTATGATGGGGACACTGTTTATATAGTGTTTATGATGGGGACACTGTTTATATACTGTGTATGATGGGGACACTGTTTTTATAGTGCGTATGATGGGGACACTGTTTATATAGTGTGTATAATGGGGACACTGTTTATATAGTGTGTATGATGGGGACACTGTTTATATATTGTGTATGATGGGGACTCTGTTTATATAGATTGTATGATGGGGACTCTGTTTATATAGTGTGTATGATGGGGACACTGTTTATAGAGTGTGTATGATGTGGACACTGTTTATATAGTGTGTATGATGGGGACACTGTTTATATAGTGTGTATGATGTGGACACTGTTTATAGAGTGTGTATGATGGGGACACTGTTTATATAGTGTTAATGATGGGCACACTGTTTATATAATGTGTATGATGGGGACAGTGTTTATATAGTGTGTATGATGGGGACATTGTATCTATAGTGTTTATGATGGGGACACTGTTTATATAGTGTGTATGATGTGGACAGTGTTTATATAGTGTGTATGATGGGGACACTGTTTATATAGTGTGTATGATGGGGACATTGTTTATATAGTGTGTATGATGTGGACACTGCTTATATACTGTGTATGATGGGGACACTGTTTATATAGTGTGTATGATGGGGACACTGTTTATATAGTGTGTATGATATGGACATTGTTTATATAGTGTTTATGATGGGGACACTGTTTATATAGTGTTTATGATGGGGAGACTGTTTATATAGTGTGTATGATGGGGACACTGTTTATATAGTGTGTATGATGGGGACACTCTTTATATAGTGTGTATGATGTGGACACTGTTTATATAGTGTTTATGATGGGGACACTGTTTATATAGTGTTTATGATGGGGACACTGTTTATATAGTGTGTATGATGGGGACACTGTTTATATAGTGTTTATGATGGGGACACTGTTTATATAGTGTGTATGATGGGGACACTGTTTATATAGTGTGTATGATGGGGACACTGTTTATATAGTGTTTATGATGGGGACACTGTTTATATAGTGGGTATGATGGGGACACTGTTTATATAGTGTTTATGATGGGGACACTGTTTATATAGTGTGTATGATGGGGACACTGTTTATATAGCGTGTATGATGGGGACACTGTTTATATAGTGTGTATGATGGGGACACTGTTTATATAGTGTTTATGATGGGGACACTGTTTATATAATGTGTATGATGGGGACAGTGTTTATATAGTGTGTATGATGGGGACATTGTTTATATAGTGTTTATGATGGGGACACTGTTTATATAGCGTGTATGATGTGGACAGTGTTTATATAGTTTGTATGATGGGGACACTGTTTATATAGTGTGTATGATGGGGACACTGTTTATATAGTGTGTATGATGGGGACACTGTTTATATAGGGTTTATGATGGGGACACTGTTTATATAGTGTGTATGATGGGGACACTGTTTATATAGTGTGTATGATCGGGACAGTGTTTATATAGTGTGTATGATGGGGACACTGTTTATATAGTGTGTATGATGGGGACACTGTTTATTTGGTGTGTATGATGGCGACACTGTTTATATAGAGTGTATGAGGGGGACACTGTTTATATAGTTTTTATGATGGGAACACTGTTTATATAATGTGTATGATGGGGACACTGTTTATATAGTGTGTATGATGGGGACACTGTTTATATAGTGTGTATGATGTGGACACTGTTTATATATTGTGTATGATGGGGACACTGTTTATATAGTGTGTATGATGGGGACACTGTTTATATAGTGTGTATGATGTGGACACTGTTTATATAGTGTGTATGATGTGGACACTGTTTATATACTGTTTATGATGGGGACACTGTTTATATAGTGTTTATGATGGGGACACTGTTTATATAGTGTGTATGATGTGAACACTGTTTATATAGTGTGTAAGATGGGCCACTGTTTATATAGTGTTCATGATGGGGACACTGTTTATATAGTGTGTATGATGGGGACACTGTTTATATAGTGTTTATGATGGGGACACAGTTTATATACTGTGTATGATGGGGACACTGTTTTTATAGTGCGTATGATGGGGACACTGTTTATATAGTGTGTATGATGGGGACACTGTTTATATAGTGTGTATGATGGGGACACTGTTTATATATTGAGTATGATGGGGACACTGTTTATATAGTGTGTATGATGGGGACTCTGTTTATATAGTGTGTATGATGGGGACACTGTTTATAGAGTGTGTATGATGTGGACACTGTTTATATAGTGTGTATGATGGGGACACTGTTTATATAGTGTGTATGATGTGGACACTGTTTATATAGTGTTTATGATGGGGACACCGTTTATATAGTGTTAATGATGGGCACACTGTTTATATAATGTGTATGATGGGGACAGTGTTTATATAGTGTGTATGATGGGGACATTGTTTCTATAGTGTTTATGATAGGGACACTGTTTATATACTGTGTATGATGTGGACAGTGTTTATATAGTGTGCATGATGGGGACACTGTTTATATAGTGTGTATGATGGGGACATTGTTTATATAGTGTGTATGATGTGGACACTGCTTATATAGTGTGTATGATGGGGACACTGTTTATATAGTGTGTATGATGGGGACACTGTTTATATAGTGTGTATGATATGGACATTGTTTATATAGTGTTTATGATGGGGACACTGTTTATATAGTGTTTATGATGGGGACACTGTTTATATAGTGTGTATGATGGGGACACTGTTTATATAGTGTGTATGATGGGGACACTGTTTATATAGTGTGTATGATGGGGACACTCTTTATATAGTGTGTATGATGTGGACACTGTTTATATAGTGTTTATGATGGGGACACTGTTTATATAGTGTGTATGATGGGGACACTGTTTATATAGTGTTTATGATGGGGACACTGTTTATATAATGTGTATGATGGGGACAGTGTTTATATAGTGTGTATGATGGGGACATTGTTTATATAGTGTTTATGATGGGGACACTGCTTATATAGTGTGTATGATGTGGACAGTGTTTATATAGTTTGTATGATGGGGACACTGTTTATATAGTGTGTATGATGGGGACACTGTTTATATAGTGTGTATGATGGGGACACTGGTTATATAGTGTTTATGATGGGGACACTGTTTATATAGTGTGTATGATGGGGATACTGTTTATATAGTGTGTATGATCGGGACAGTGTTTATATAGTGTGTATGATGGGGACACTGTTTATATAGTGTGTATGATGGGGACACTGTTTATTTGGTGTGTATGATGTCGACACTGTTTATATAGAGTGTATGAGGGGGACACTGTTTATATAGTTTTTATGATGGGGACACTGTTTATATAATGTGTATGATGGGGACACTGTTTATATAGTGTGTATGATGGGGACACTCTTTATATAGTGTGTATGATGTGGACACTGTTTATATATTGTGTATGATGGGGACACTGTTTATATAGTGTGTATGATGGGGACACTGTTTATATAGTGTGTATGATGTGGACACTGTTTATATAGTGTGTATGATGTGGACACTGTTTATATAGTGTTTATGATGGGGACACTGTTTATATAGTGTTTATGATGGGGACACTGTTTATATAGTGTGTATGATGTGAACACTGTTTATATAGTGTGTATGATGGGCCACTGTTTATATAGTGTTTATGATGGGGACACTGTTTATATACTGTGTATGATGGGGACACTGTTTTTATAGTGCGTATGATGGGGACACTGTTTATATAGTGTGTATGATGGGGACACTGTTTATATAGTGTTTATGATGGGGACACTGTTTATATAGTGTGTATGATGGGGACACTGTTTATATAGTGTTTATGATGGGGACACTGTTTATATAATGTGTATGATGGGGACAGTGTTTATATAGTGTGTATGATGGGGACATTGTTTATATAGTGTTTATGATGGGGACACTGCTTATATAGTGTGTATGATGTGGACAGTGTTTATATAGTTTGTATGATGGGGACACTGTTTATATAGTGTGTATGATGGGGACACTGTTTATATAGTGTGTATGATGGGGACACTGGTTATATAGTGTTTATGATGGGGACACTGTTTATATAGTGTGTATGATGGGGATACTGTTTATATAGTGTGTATGATCGGGACAGTGTTTATATAGTGTGTATGATGGGGACACTGTTTATATAGTGTGTATGATGGGGACACTGTTTATTTGGTGTGTATGATGTCGACACTGTTTATATAGAGTTTATGAGGGGGACACTGTTTATATAGTTTTTATGATGGGGACACTGTTTATATAATGTGTATGATGGGGACACTGTTTATATAGTGTGTATGATGGGGACACTCTTTATATAGTGTGTATGATGTGGACACTGTTTATATATTGTGTATGATGGGGACACTGTTTATATAGTGTGTATGATGGGGACACTGTTTATATAGTGTGTATGATGTGGACACTGTTTATATAGTGTGTATGATGTGGACACTGTTTATATAGTGTTTATGATGGGGACACTGTTTATATAGTGTTTATGATGGGGACACTGTTTATATAGTGTGTATGATGTGAACACTGTTTATATAGTGTGTATGATGGGCCACTGTTTATATAGTGTTTATGATGGGGACACTGTTTATATACTGTGTATGATGGGGACACTGTTTTTATAGTGCGTATGATGGGGACACTGTTTATATAGTGTGTATGATGGGGACAGTGTTTATATAGTGTGTATGATGGGGACACTGTTTATATATTGAGTATGATGGGGACACTGCTTATATAGTGTGTATGATGGGGACTCTGTTTATATAGTGTGTATGATGGGGACACTGTTTATAGAGTGTGTATGATGTGGACACTGTTTATATAGTGTGTATGATGGGGACACTGTTTATATAGTGTGTATGATGTGGACACTGTTTATATAGTGTTTATGATGGGGACACTGTTTATATAGTGTTAATGATGGGCACACTGTTTATATAATGTGTATGATGGGGACAGTGTTTATATAGTGTGTATGATGGGGACATTGTTTCTATAGTGTTTATGATAGGGACACTGTTTATATAGTGTGTATGATGTGGACAGTGTTTATATAGTGTGCATGATGGGGACACTGTTTATATAGTGTGTATGATGGGGACATTGTTTATATAGTGTGTATGATGTGGACACTGCTTATATAGTGTGTATGATGGGGACACTGTTTATATAGTGTGTATGATGGGGACACTGTTTATATAGTGTGTATGATGGGGACACTGTTTATATAGTGTGTATGATATGGACATTGTTTATATAGTGTTTATGATGGGGACAATGTTTATATAGTGTTTATGATGGGGACACTTTTTATATAGTGTGTATGATGGGGACACTGTTTATATAGTGTGTATGATGGGGACACTGTTTATATAGTGTGTATGATGGGGACACTCTTTATATAGTGTGTATGATGTGGACACTGTTTATATAGTGTTTATGATGGGGACACTGTTTATATAGTGTGTATGATGGGGACACTGTTTATATAGTGTTTATGATGGGGACACTGTTTATATAGTGTGTATGATGGGGACACTGTTTATATAGTGTGTATGATGGGGACACTGTTTATATAGTGTTTATGATGGGGACACTGTTTATATAGTGGGTATGATGGGGACACTGTTTATATAGTGTTTATGATGGGGACACTGTTTATATAGTGTGTATGATGGGGACACTGTTTATATAGTGTGTATGATGGGGACACTGTTTATATAGTGTGTATGATGGGGACACTGTTTATATAGTGTTTATGATGGGGACACTGTTTATATAATGTGTATGATGGGGACAGTGTTTATATAGTGTGTATGATGGGGACATTGTTTATATAGTGTTTATGATGGGGACACTGTTTATATAGCGTGTATGATGTGGACAGTGTTTATATAGTTTGTATGATGGGGACACTGTTTATATAGTGTGTATGATGGGGACACTGTTTATATAGTGTGTATGATGGGGACACTGTTTATATAGTGTTTATGATGGGGACACTGTTTATATAGTGTGTATGATGGGGACACTGTTTATATAGTGTGTATGATCGGGACAGTGTTTATATAGTGTGTATGATGGGGACACTGTTTATATAGTGTGTATGATGGGGACACTGTTTATTTGGTGTGTATGATGGCGACACTGTTTATATAGAGTGTATGAGGGGGACACTGTTTATATAGTTTTTATGATGGGGACACTGTTTATATAATGTGTATGATGGGGACACTGTTTATATAGTGTGTATGATGGGGACACTGTTTATATAGTGTGTATGATGTGGACACTGTTTATATATTGTGTATGATGGGGACACTGTTTATATAGTGTGTATGATGGGGACACTGTTTATATAGTGTGTATGATCGGGACAGTGTTTATATAGTGTGTATGATGGGGACACTGTTTATATAGTGTGTATGATGGGGACACTGTTTATTTGGTGTGTATGATGGCGACACTGTTTATATAGAGTGTATGAGGGGGACACTGTTTATATAGTTTTTATGATGGGGACACTGTTTATATAATGTGTATGATGGGGACACTGTTTATATAGTGTGTATGATGGGGACACTGTTTATATAGTGTGTATGATGTGGACACTGTTTATATATTGTGTATGATGGGGACACTGTTTATATAGTGTGTATGATGGGGACACTGTTTATATAGTGTGTATGATGTGGACACTGTTTATATAGTGTGTATGATGTGGACACTGTTTATATAGTGTGTATGATGTGGACACTGTTTATATACTGTTTATGATGGGCCACTGTTTATATAGTGTTCATGATGGGGACACTGTTTATATAGTGTGTATGATGGGGACACTGTTTATATAGTGTTTATGATGGGGACACAGTTTATATACTGTGTATGATGGGGACACTGTTTTTATAGTGCGTATGATGGGGACACTGTTTATATAGTGTGTATGATGGGGACACTGTTTATATAGCGTGTATGATGGGGACACTGTTTATATATTGAGTATGATGGGGACACTGTTTATATAGTGTGTATGATGGGGACTTTGTTTATATAGTGTGTATGATGGGGACACTGTTTATAGAGTGTGTATGATGTGGACACTGTTTATATAGTGTGTATGATGGGGACACTGTTTATATAGTGTGTATGATGTGGACACTGTTTATATAGTGTTTATGATGGGGATACTGTTTATATAGTGTTAATGATGGGCACACTATTTATATAATGTGTATGATGGGGACAGTGTTTATATAGTGTGTATGATGGGGACATTGTTTCTATAGTGTTTATGATAGGGACACTGTTTATATAGTGTGTATGATGTGGACAGTGTTTATATAGTGTGCATGATGGGGACACTGTTTATATAGTGTGTATGATGGGGACATTGTTTATATAGTGTGTATGATGTGGACACTGCTTATATAGTGTGTATGATGGGGACACTGTTTATATAGTGTGTATGATGGGGACACTGTTTATATAGTGTGTATGATATGGACATTGTTTATATAGTGTTTATGATGGGGACACTGTTTATATAGTGTTTATGATGGGGACACTGTTTATATAGTGTGTATGATGGGGACACTGTTTATATAGTGTGTATGATGGGGACACTGTTTATATAGTGTGTATGATGGGGACACTGTTTATATAGTGTGTATGATGGGGACACTGTTTATATAGTGTGTATGATGGGGACACTGTTTATACAGTGTGTATGATGGGGACACTGTTTATATAGTGTGTATGATGGGGACACTGTTTATATAGTGTTTATGATGGGGACACTGTTTATATAATGTGTATGATGGGGACAGTGTTTATATAGTGTGTATGATGGGGACATTGTTTATATAGTGTTTATGATGGGGACACTGCTTATATAGTGTGTATGATGTGGACAGTGTTTATATAGTTTGTATGATGGGGACACTGTTTATATAGTGTGTATGATGGGGACACTGTTTATATAGTGTGTATGATGGGGACACTGGTTATATAGTGTTTATGATGGGGACACTGTTTATATAGTGTGTATGATGGGGATACTGTTTATATAGTGTGTATGATCGGGACAGTGTTTATATAGTGTGTATGATGGGGACACTGTTTATATAGTGTGTATGATGGGGACACTGTTTATTTGGTGTGTATGATGTCGACACTGTTTATATAGAGTGTATGAGGGGGACAGTGTTTATATAGTTTTTATGATGGGGACACTGTTTATATAATGTGTATGATGGGGACACTGTTTATATAGTGTGTATGATGGGGACACTCTTTATATAGTGTGTATGATGTGGACACTGTTTATATATTGTGTATGATGGGGACACTGTTTATATAGTGTGTATGATGGGGACACTGTTTATATAGTGTGTATGATGTGGACACTGTTTATATAGTGTGTATGATGTGGACACTGTTTATATAGTGTTTATGATGGGGACACTGTTTATATAGTGTTTATGATGGGGACACTGTTTATATAGTGTGTATGATGTGAACACTGTTTATATAGTGTGTATGATGGGCCACTGTTTATATAGTGTTTATGATGGGGACACTGTTTATATACTGTGTATGATGGGGACACTGTTTTTATAGTGCGTATGATGGGGACACTGTTTATATAGTGTGTATGATGGGGACACTGTTTATATAGTGTGTATGATGGGGACACTGTTTATATATTGAGTATGATGGGGACACTGCTTATATAGTGTGTATGATGGGGACTCTGTTTATATAGTGTGTATGATGGGGACACTGTTTATAGAGTGTGTATGATGTGGACACTGTTTATATAGTGTGTATGATGGGGACACTGTTTATATAGTGTGTATGATGTGGACACTGTTTATATAGTGTTTATGATGGGGACACTGTTTATATAGTGTTAATGATGGGCACACTGTTTATATAATGTGTATGATGGGGACAGTGTTTATATAGTGTGTATGATGGGGACATTGTTTCTATAGTGTTTATGATAGGGACACTGTTTATATAGTGTGTATGATGTGGACAGTGTTTATATAGTGTGCATGATGGGGACACTGTTTATATAGTGTGTATGATGGGGACATTGTTTATATAGTGTGTATGATGTGGACACTGCTTATATAGTGTGTATGATGGGGACACTGTTTATATAGTGTGTATGATGGGGACGCTGTTTATATAGTGTGTATGATATGGACATTGTTTATATAGTGTTTATGATGGGGACAATGTTTATATAGTGTTTATGATGGGGACACTTTTTATATAGTGTGTATGATGGGGACACTGTTTATATAGTGTGTATGATGGGGACACTGTTTATATAGTGTGTATGATGGGGACACTCTTTATATAGTGTGTATGATGTGGACACTGTTTATATAGTGTTTATGATGGGGACACTGTTTATATAGTGTGTATGATGGGGACACTGTTTATATAGTGTTTATGATGGGGACACTGTTTATATAGTGTGTATGATGGGGACACTGTTTATATAGTGTGTATGATGGGGACACTGTTTATATAGTGTTTATGATGGGGACACTGTTTATATAGTGGGTATGATGGGGACACTGTTTATATAGTGTTTATGATGGGGACACTGTTAATATAGTGTGTATGATGGGGACACTGTTTATATAGTGTGTATGATGGGGACACTGTTTATATAGTGTGTATGATGGGGACACTGTTTATATAGTGTTTATGATGGGGACACTGTTTATATAATGTGTATGATGGGGACAGTGTTTATATAGTGTGTATGATGTGGACATTGTTTATATAGTGTTTATGATGGGGACACTGTTTATATAGCTTGTATGATGTGGACAGTGTTTATATAGTTTGTATGATGGGGACACTGTTTATATAGTGTGTATGATGGGGACACTGTTTATATAGTGTGTATGATGGGGACACTGTTTATATAGTGTTTATGATGGGGACACTGTTTATATAGTGTGTATGATGGGGACACTGTTTATATAGTGTGTATGATCGGGACAGTGTTTATATAGTGTGTATGATGGGGACACTGTTTATATAGTGTGTATGATGGGGACACTGTTTATTTGGTGTGTATGATGGCGACACTGTTTATATAGAGTGTATGAGGGGGACACTGTTTATATAGTTTTTATGATGGGGACACTGTTTATATAATGTGTATGATGGGGACACTGTTTATATAGTGTGTATGATGGGGACACTGTTTATATAGTGTGTATGATGTGGACACTGTTTATATATTGTGTATGATGGGGACACTGTTTATATAGTGTGTATGATGGGGACACTGTTTATATAGTGTGTATGATGTGGACACTGTTTATATAGTGTGTATGATGTGGACACTGTTTATATAGTGTGTATGATGTGGACACTGTTTATATACTGTTTATGATGGGGACACTGTTTATATAGTGTTTATGATGGGGACACTGTTTATATAGTGTGTATGATGTGAACACTGTTTATATAGTGTGTATGATGGGCCACTGTTTATATAGTGTTCATGATGGGGACACCGTTTATATAGTGTGTATGATGGGGACACTGTTTATATAGTGTTTATGATGGGGACACAGTTTATATACTGTGTATGATGGGGACACTGTTTTTATAGTGCGTATGATGGGGACACTGTTTATATAGTGTGTATGATGGGGACACTGTTTATATAGTGTGTATGATGGGGACACTGTTTATATAGTGTGTATGATGGGGACACTGTTTATATATTGAGTATGATGGGGACACTGTTTATATAGTGTGTATGATGGGGACTTTGTTTATATAGTGTGTATGATGGGGACACTGTTTATAGAGTGTGTATGATGTGGACACTGTTTATATAGTGTGTATGATGGGGACACTGTTTATATAGTGTGTATGATGTGGACACTGTTTATATAGTGTTTATGATGGGGATACTGTTTATATAGTGTTAATGATGGGCACACTATTTATATAATGTGTATGATGGGGACAGTGTTTATATAGTGTGTATGATGGGGACATTGTTTCTATAGTGTTTATGATAGGGACACTGTTTATATAGTGTGTATGATGTGGACAGTGTTTATATAGTGTGCATGATGGGGACACTGTTTATATAGTGTGTATGATGGGGACATTGTTTATATAGTGTGTATGATGTGGACACTGCTTATATAGTGTGTATGATGGGGACACTGTTTATATAGTGTGTATGATGGGGACACTGTTTATATAGTGTGTATGATATGGACATTGTTTATATAGTGTTTATGATGGGGACACTGTTTATATAGTGTTTATGATGGGGACACTGTTTATATAGTGTGTATGATGGGGACACTGTTTATATAGTGTGTATGATGGGGACACTGTTTATATAGTGTGTATGATGGGGACACTGTTTATATAGTGTGTATGATGGGGACACTGTTTATATAGTGTGTATGATGGGGACACTGTTTATATAGTGTTTATGATGCGGACACTGTTTATATAGTGTGTATGATGGGGACACTGTTTATATAGTGTTTATGATGGGGACACTGTTTATATAATGTGTATGATGGGGACAGTGTTTATATAGTGTGTATGATGGGGACATTGTTTATATAGTGTTTATGATGGGGACACTGCTTATATAGTGTGTATGATGTGGACAGTGTTTATATAGTTTGTATGATGGGGACACTGTTTATATAGTGTGTATGATGGGGACACTGTTTATATAGTGTGTATGATGGGGACACTGGTTATATAGTGTTTATGATGGGGACACTGTTTATATAGTGTGTATGATGGGGATACTGTTTATATAGTGTGTATGATCGGGACAGTGTTTATATAGTGTGTATGATGGGGACACTGTTTATATAGTGTGTATGATGGGGACACTGTTTATTTGGTGTGTATGATGTCGACACTGTTTATATAGAGTGTATGAGGGGGACACTGTTTATATAGTTTTTATGATGGGGACACTGTTTATATAATGTGTATGATGGGGACACTGTTTATATAGTGTGTATGATGGGGACACTCTTTATATAGTGTGTATGATGTGGACACTGTTTATATATTGTGTATGATGGGGACACTGTTTATATAGTGTGTATGATGGGGACACTGTTTATATAGTGTGTATGATGTGGACACTGTTTATATAGTGTGTATGATGTGGACACTGTTTATATAGTGTTTATGATGGGGACACTGTTTATATAGTGTTTATGATGGGGACACTGTTTATATAGTGTGTATGATGTGAACACTGTTTATATAGTGTGTATGATGGGCCACTGTTTATATAGTGTTTATGATGGGGACACTGTTTATATACTGTGTATGATGGGGACACTGTTTTTATAGTGCGTATGATGGGGACACTGTTTATATAGTGTGTATGATGGGGACACTGTTTATATAGTGTGTATGATGGGGACACTGTTTATATATTGAGTATGATGGGGACACTGCTTATATAGTGTGTATGATGGGGACTCTGTTTATATAGTGTGTATGATGGGGACACTGTTTATAGAGTGTGTATGATGTGGACACTGTTTATATAGTGTGTATGATGGGGACACTGTTTATATAGTGTGTATGATGTGGACACTGTTTATATAGTGTTTATGATGGGGACACTGTTTATATAGGGTTAATGATGGGCACACTGTTTATATAATGTGTATGATGGGGACAGTGTTTATATAGTGTGTATGATGGGGACATTGTTTCTATAGTGTTTATGATAGGGACACTGTTTATATAGTGTGTATGATGTGGACAGTGTTTATATAGTGTGCATGATGGGGACACTGTTTATATAGTGTGTATGATGGGGACATTGTTTATATAGTGTGTATGATGTGGACACTGCTTATATAGTGTGTATGATGGGGACACTGTTTATATAGTGTGTATGATGGGGACACTGTTTATATAGTGTGTATGATATGGACATTGTTTATATAGTGTTTATGATGGGGACAATGTTTATATAGTGTTTATGATGGGGACACTTTTTATATAGTGTGTATGATGGGGACACTGTTTATATAGTGTGTATGATGGGGACACTGTTTATATAGTGTGTATGATGGGGACACTCTTTATATAGTGTGTATGATGTGGACACTGTTTATATAGTGTTTATGATGGGGACACTATTTATATAGTGTGTATGATAGGGACACTGTTTATATAGTGTTTATGATGGGGACACTGTTTATATAATGTGTATGATGGGGACAGTGTTTATATAGTGTGTATGATGGGGACATTGTTTATATAGTGTTTATGATGGGGACACTGTTTATATAGTGTGTATGATGTGGACAGTGTTTATATAGTTTGTATGATGGGGACACTGTTTATATAGTGTGTATGATGGGGACACTGTTTATATAGTGTGTATGATGGGGACACTGTTTATATAGTGTTTATGATGGGGACACTGTTTATATAGTGTGTATGATGGGGACACTGTTTATATAGTGTGTATGATCGGGACAATGTTTATATAGTGTGTATGATGGGGACACTGTTTATATAGTGTGTATGATGGGGACACTGTTTATTTGGTGTGTATGATGGCGAAACTGTTTATATAGAGTGTATGAGGGGGACACTGTTTATATAGTTTTTATGATGGGGACACTGTTTATATAATGTGTATGATGGGGACACTGTTTATATAGTGTGTATGATGGGGACACTGTTTATATAGTATGTATGATGTGGACACTGTTTATATATTGTGTATGATGGGGACACTGTTTATATAGTGTGTATAATGGGGACACTGTTTATATAGTGTGTATGATGTGGACACTGTTTATATAGTGTGTATGATGTGGACACTGTTTATATAGTGTTTATGATGGGGACACTGTTTATATAGTGTTTATGATGGGGACACTGTTTATATAGTGTGTATGATGTGAACACTGTTTATATAGTGTGTATGATGGGCCACTGTTTATATAGTGTTTATGATGGGGACACTGTTTATATAGTGTGTATGATGGGGACACTGTTTATATAGTGTTTATGATGGGGACACTGTTTATATACTGTATATGATGGGGACACTGTTTTTATAGTGCGTATGATGGGGACACTGTTTATATAGTGTGTATGATGGGGACACAGTTTATATAGTGTTTATGATGGGGACACTGTTTATATATTGTGTATGATGGGGACACTGTTTATATAGTGTGTATGATGGGGACTCTGTTTATATAGTGTGTATGATGGGGACACTGTTTATAGAGTGTGTATGATGTGGACACTCTTTATATAGTGTGTATGATGGCGACACTGTTTATATAGTGTGTATGATGTGGACACTGTTTATATACTGTGTATGATGGGGACACTGTTTATATAGTGTTAATGATGGGCACACTGTTTATATAATGTGTATGATGGGGACAGTGTTTATATAGTGTGTATGATGGGGACACTGTTTATATAGTGTTTATGATGGGGACACTGTTTATATAGTGTGTATGATGTGGACAGTGTTTATATAGTGTGTATGATTGGGACACTGTTTATATAGTGTGTATGATGGGGACAATGTTTATATAGTGTGTATGATGTGGACACTGCTTATATAGTGTGTATGATGGGGACACTGTTTATATAGTGTGTATGATGGGGACACTGTTTATATAGTGTGTATGATATGGACATTGTTTATATAGTGTTTATGATGGGGACACTGTTTATATAGTGTTTATGATGGGGACACTGTTTATATAGTGTGTATGATGGGGATACTGTTTATATAGTGTGTATGATGGGGACACTGTTTATATAGTGTGTATGATGTGGACACTCTTTATATAGTGTTTATGATGGGGACACTGTTTATATAGTGTTTATGATGGGGACACTGTTTATATAGTGTGTATGATGGGGACACTGTTTATATAGTGTTTATGATGGGGACACTGTTTATATAGTGTGTATGATGGGCACACTGTTTATATAGTGTGTATGATGGGGACACTGTTTATATAGTGTTTATGATGTGGACACTGTTTATATAGTGTGTATGATGGGGACACTGTTTATATAGTGTTTATGATGGGGACACTGTTTATATAGTGTGTATGATGGGGACACTGTTTATATAGTGTGTATGATGGGGACACTGTTTATATAGTGTGTATGATGTTGACACTGTTTATATAGTGTGTATGATGGGGACACTGTTTATATAGTGTGTATGATGGGGACACTGTTTATATAGTGTGTATGATGGGGACACTGTTTATATAGTGTGTATGATGGGGACACTGTTTATATAGTGTGTATGATGTGGACACTGTTTATATAGTGTGTATGATGTGGACACTGTTTATATAGTGTGTATGATGGGGACACTGTTTATATAGTGTGTATGATGGGGACACTGTTTATATAGTGAGTATGATGGTGACACTGTTTATATAGTGAGTATGACGGGGACACTGTTTATATAGTGTGTATGATGGGGACACTGTTTATATAGTGTTTATGATGTGGACACTGTTTATATAGTGTGTATGATGGGCACACTGTTTATATAGTCTTTATGATGGGGACACTGTTTATATAGTGTTTATGATGGGGACACTGTTTATATAGTGTGTATGATGTGAACACTGTTTATATAGTGTGTATGATGGGCCACTGTTTATATAGTGTTTATGATGGGGACACTGTTTATATAGTGTTTATGATGGGGACACTGTTTATATAGTGTTTATGATGGGGACACTGTTTATATACTGTATATGATGGGGACACTGTTTTTATAGAGCGTATGATGGGGACACTGTTTATATAGTGTGTATGATGGGGACACTGTTTATATAGTGTTTATGATGGGGACACTGTTTATATATTCTGTATGATGGGGACACTGTTTATATAGTGTGTATGATGGGGACTCTGTTTATATAGTGTGTATGATGGGGACACTGTTTATAGAGTGTGTATGATGTGGACACTGTTTATATAGTGTGTATGATGGGGACACTGTTTATATAGTGTGTATGATGTGGACACTGTTTATATACTTTGTATGATGGGGACACTGTTTATACAGTGTTAATGATGGGCACACTGTTTATATAATGTGTATGATGGGGACAGTGTTTATATAGTGTGTATGATGGGGACACTGTTTATATAGTGTTTATGATTGGGACACTGTTTATATAGTGTGTATGATGTGGACAGTGTTTATATAGTGTGTATGATGGGGACACTGTTTATATAGTGTGTATGATGGGGACATTGTTTATATAGTGTGTATGATGTGGACACTGCTTATATAGTGTGTATGATGGGGACACTGTTTATATAGTGTGTATGATGGGGACACTGTTTATATAGTGTGTATGATATGGACATTGTTTATATAGTGTTTATGATGGGGACACTGTTTATATAGTGTTTATGATGGGGACACTGTTTATATAGTGTGTATGATGGGGACACTGTTTATATAGTGTGTATGATGGGGACACTGTTTATATAGTGTGTATGATGTGGACACTGTTAATATAGTGTTTATGATGGGGACACTGTTTATATAGTGTTTATGATGGGGACACTGTTTATATAGTGTGTATGATGGGGACACTGTTTATATAGTGTGTATGATGGGCCACTGTTTATATAGTGTTTATGATGGGGACACTGCTTATATAGTGTGTATGATGGGGACACTGTTTATATAGTGTTTATGATGGGGACACTGTTTATATACTGTGTATGATGGGGACACTGTTTTTATAGTGCGTATGATGGGGACACTGTTTATATAGTGTGTATGATGGGGACACTGTTTATATAGTGTGTATGATGGGGACACTGTTTATATATTGTGTATGATGGGGACTCTGTTTATATAGTGTGTATGATGGAGACTCTGTTTATATAGTGTGTATGATGGGGACACTGTTTATAGAGTGTGTATGATGGGGACACTGTTTATATAGTGTTAATGATGGGCACACTGTTTATATAATGTGTATGATGGGGACAGTGTTTATATAGTGTGTATGATGGGGACATTGTTTCTATAGTGTTTATGATGGGGACACTGTTTATATAGTGTGTATGATGTGGACAGTGTTTATATAGTGTGTATGATGGGGACACTGTTTATATAGTGTGTATGATGGGGACATTGTTTATATAGTGTGTATGATGTGGACACTGCTTATATAGTGTGTATGATGGGGACACTGTTTATATAGTGTGTATGATGGGGAGACTGTTTATATAGTGTGTATGATGGGGACGCTGTTTATATAGTGTGTATGATGGGGACACTCTTTATATAGTGTGTATGATATGGACATTGTTTATATAGTGTTTATGATGGGGACACTGTTTATATAGTGTTTATGATGGGGAGACTGTTTATATAGTGTGTATGATGGGGACGCTGTTTATATAGTGTGTATGATGGGGACACTCTTTATATAGTGTGTATGATGTGGACACTGTTTATATAGTGTTTATGATGGGGACAATGTTTATATAGTGTTTATGATGGGGACACTGTTTATATAGTGTGTATGATGGGGACACTGTTTATACAGTGTTTATGATGGGGACACTGTTTATATAGTGTGTATGATGGGGACACTGTTTATATAGTGTGTATGATGGGGACACTGTTTATATAGTGTTTATGATGGGGACACTGTTTATATAGTGGGTATGATGGGGACACTGTTTATATAGTGTTTATGATGGGGACCCTGTTTATATAGTGTGTATGATGGGGACACTGTTTATATAGTGTGTATGATGGGGACACTGTTTATATAGTGTGTATGATGGGGACAATGTTTATATAGTGTTTATGATGGGGACAATGTTTATATAATGTGTATGATGGGGACAGTGTTTATATAGTGTGTATGATGGGGACATTGTTTATATAGTGTTTATGATGGGACACAGTTTATATAGTGTGTATGATGTGGACAGTGTTTATATAGTTTGTATGATGGGGACACTGTTTATATAGTGTGTATGATGGGAACACTGTTTATATAGTGTGTATGATGTGGACACTGTTTATATAGTGTGTATGATGGGGACACTGTTTATATAGTATGTATGATGTGGACACTGTTTATATAGTGTGTATGATGGTGACACTGTTTACATATTGTGTATGATGGGGACACTTTTTATATAGTGTGTATGCTGGGGACACTGTTTATATAGTGTGTATGATGGGGACATTATTATATAGTGTTTATGATGGGGACACTGTTTATATAGTGTTTATGATGGGGACACTGTTTATATAGTGTGTATGATGGGGACACTGTTTATATAGTGTGAATGAAGGGGACACGGTTTATATAGTGTGTATGATGGGGACACTCTTTGTATAGTGTGTATGATGGGGACACTGTTTATATAGTGTGTATGATGGGGACACTGTTTATATAGTGTGTGTGATGTGGACACTGTTTATATAGTGTGTATGATGGGGACACTGTTTATATAGTGTTTATGATGGGGACACTGTTTATATAATGTGTATGATGGGGACAGTGTTTATATAGGGTGTATGATGGGGACATTGTTTATATAGTGTTTATGATGGGGACACTGTTTATATAGTGTGTATGATGTGGACAGTGTTTATATAGTTTGTATGATGGGGACACTGTTTATATAGTGTGTATGATGGGGACACTGTTTATATAGTGTGTATGATGGGGACACTGTTTATATAGTGTTTATGATGGGGACACTGTTTATATAGTGTGTATGATGGGGACACTGTTTATATAGTGTGTATGATCGGGACAGTGTTTATATAGTGTGTATGATGGGGACACTGTTTATATAGTGTGTATGATGGGGACACTGTTTAGTTGGTGTGTATGATGGCGACACTGTTTATATAGAGTGTATGAGGGGGACACTGTTTATATAGTTTTTATGATGGGGACACTGTTTATATAATGTGTATGATGGGGACACTGTTTATATAGTGTGTATGATGGGGACACTGTTTATATAGTGTGTATGATGTGGACACTGTTTATATAATGTGTATGATGGGGACACTGTTTATATAGTGTGTATGATGGGGACACTGTTTATATAGTGTGTATGATGTGGACACTGTTTATATAGTGTGTATGATGTGGACACTGTTTATATAGTGTTTATGATGGGGACACTGTTTATATAGGGTTTATGATGGGGACACTGTTTATATAGTGTGTATGATGTGAACACTGTTTATATAGTGTGTATGATGGGCCACTGTTTATATAGTGTTTATGATGGGGACACTGTTTATATAGTGTGTATGATGGGGACACTGTTTATATAGTGTTTATGATGGGGACACTGTTTATATACTGTGTATGATGGGGACTCTGTTTTTATAGTGCGTATGATGGGGACACTGTTTATATAATGTGTATGATGGGGACACTGTTTATATAGTGTGTATGATGGGGACACTGTTTATATAGTGTGTATGATGTGGACACTGTTTATATATTGTGTATGATGGGGACACTGTTTATATAGTGTGTATGATGGGGACACTGTTTATATAGTGTGTATGATGTGGACACTGTTTATATAGTGTGTATGATGTGGACACTGTTTATATAGTGTGTATGATGTGGACACTGTTTATATACTGTTTATGATGGGGACACTGTTTATATAGTGTTTATGATGGGGACACTGTTTATATAGTGTGTATGATGTGAACACTGTTTATATAGTGTGTATGATGGGCCACGGTTTATATAGTGTTCATGATGGGGACACTGTTTATATAGTTTGTATGATGGGGACACTGTTTATATAGTGTTTATGATGGGGACACAGTTTATATACTGTGTATGATGGGGACACTGTTTTTATAGTGCGTATGATGGGGACACTGTTTATATAGTGTGTATGATGGGGACACTGTTTATATAGGGTGTATGATGGGGACACTGTTTATATATTGAGTATGATGGGGACACTGTTTATATAGAGTGTATCATGGGGACTCTGTTTATATAGTGTGTATGATGGGGACATTGTTTATATAGTGTGTATGATGTGGACACTGCTTATATAGTGTGTATGATGGGGACACTGTTTATATAGTGTGTATGATGGGGACACTGTTTATATAGTGTGTATGATATGGACATTGTTTAGATAGTGTTTATGATGGGGACAATGTTTATATAGTGTTTATGATGGGGACACTTTTTATATAGTGTGTATGATGGGGACACTGTTTATATAGTGTGTATGATGGGGACACTGTTTATATAGTGTGTATGATGGGGACACTCTTTATATAGTGTGTATGATGTGGACACTGTTTATATAGTGTTTATGATGGGGACACTGTTTATATAGTGTGTATGATGGGGACACTGTTTATATAATGTGTATGATGGGGACAGTGTTTATATAGTGTGTATGATGGGGACATTGTTTATATAGTGTTTATGATGGGGACACTGTTTATATAGTGTGTATGATGTGGACAGTGTTTATATAGTTTGTATGATGGGGACACTGTTTATATAGTGTGTATGATGGGGACACTGTTTATATAGTGTGTATGATGGGGACACTGTTTATATAGTGTTTATGATGGGGACACTGTTTATATAGTGTGTATGATGGGGACACTGTTTATATAGTGTGTATGATCGGGACAATGTTTATATAGTGTGTATGATGGGGACACTGTTTATATAGTGTGTATGATGGGGACACTGTTTATTTGGTGTGTATGATGGGGAGACTGTTTATATAGTGTGTATGATATGGACATTGTTTATATAGTGTTTATGATGGGGACACTGTTTATATAGTGTTTATGATGGGGAGACTGTTTATATAGTGTGTATGATGGGGACGCTGTTTATATAGTGTGTATGATGGGGACACTCTTTATATAGTGTGTATGATGTGGACACTGTTTATATAGTGTTTATGATGGGGACAATGTTTATATAGTGTTTATGATGGGGACACTGTTTATATAGTGTGTATGATGGGGACACTGTTTATACAGTGTTTATGATGGGGACACTGTTTATATAGTGTGTATGATGGGGACACTGTTTATATAGTGTGTATGATGGGGACACTGTTTATATAGTGTTTATGATGGGGACACTGTTTATATAGTGGGTATGATGGGGACACTGTTTATATAGTGTTTATGATGGGGACCCTGTTTATATAGTGTGTATGATGGGGACACTGTTTATATAGTGTGTATGATGGGGACATTGTTTATATAGTGTGTATGATGGGGACAATGTTTATATAGTGTTTATGATGGGGACAATGTTTATATAATGTGTATGATGGGGACAGTGTTTATATAGTGTGTATGATGGGGACATTGTTTATATAGTGTTTATGATGGGACACAGTTTATATAGTGTGTATGATGTGGACAGTGTTTATATAGTTTGTATGATGGGGACACTGTTTATATAGTGTGTATGATGGGAACACTGTTTATATAGTGTGTATGATGTGGACACTGTTTATATAGTGTGTATGATGGGGACACTGTTTATATAGTATGTATGATGTGGACACTGTTTATATAGTGTGTATGATGGTGACACTGTTTATATATTGTGTATGATGGGGACACTTTTTATATAGTGTGTATGCTGGGGACACTGTTTATATAGTGTGTATGATGGGGACATTATTATATAGTGTTTATGATGGGGACACTGTTTATATAGTGTTTATGATGGGGACACTGTTTATATAGTGTGTATGATGGGGACACTGTTTATATAGTGTGAATGAAGGGGACACGGTTTATATAGTGTGTATGATGGGGACACTCTTTGTATAGTGTGTATGATGGGGACACTGTTTATATAGTGTGTATGATGGGGACACTGTTTATATAGTGTGTGTGATGTGGACACTGTTTATATAGTGTGTATGATGGGGACACTGTTTATATAGTGTTTATGATGGGGACACTGTTTATATAATGTGTATGATGGGGACAGTGTTTATATAGGGTGTATGATGGGGACATTGTTTATATAGTGTTTATGATGGGGACACTGTTTATATAGTGTGTATGATGTGGACAGTGTTTATATAGTTTGTATGATGGGGACACTGTTTATATAGTGTGTATGATGGGGACACTGTTTATATAGTGTGTATGATGGGGACACTGTTTATATAGTGTTTATGATGGGGACACTGTTTATATAGTGTGTATGATGGGGACACTGTTTATATAGTGTGTATGATCGGGACAGTGTTTATATAGTGTGTATGATGGGGACACTGTTTATATAGTGTGTATGATGGGGACACTGTTTAGTTGGTGTGTATGATGGCGACACTGTTTATATAGAGTGTATGAGGGGGACACTGTTTATATAGTTTTTATGATGGGGACACTGTTTATATAATGTGTATGATGGGGACACTGTTTATATAGTGTGTATGATGGGGACACTGTTTATATAGTGTGTATGATGTGGACACTGTTTATATAATGTGTATGATGGGGACACTGTTTATATAGTGTGTATGATGGGGACACTGTTTATATAGTGTGTATGATGTGGACACTGTTTATATAGTGTGTATGATGTGGACACTGTTTATATAGTGTTTATGATGGGGACACTGTTTATATAGGGTTTATGATGGGGACACTGTTTATATAGTGTGTATGATGTGAACACTGTTTATATAGTGTGTATGATGGGCCACTGTTTATATAGTGTTTATGATGGGGACACTGTTTATATAGTGTGTATGATGGGGACACTGTTTATATAGTGTTTATGATGGGGACACTGTTTATATACTGTGTATGATGGGGACTCTGTTTTTATAGTGCGTATGATGGGGACACTGTTTATATAATGTGTATGATGGGGACACTGTTTATATAGTGTGTATGATGGGGACACTGTTTATATAGTGTGTATGATGTGGACACTGTTTATATATTGTGTATGATGGGGACACTGTTTATATAGTGTGTATGATGGGGACACTGTTTATATAGTGTGTATGATGTGGACACTGTTTATATAGTGTGTATGATGTGGACACTGTTTATATAGTGTGTATGATGTGGACACTGTTTATATACTGTTTATGATGGGGACACTGTTTATATAGTGTTTATGATGGGGACACTGTTTATATAGTGTGTATGATGTGAACACTGTTTATATAGTGTGTATGATGGGCCACGGTTTATATAGTGTTCATGATGGGGACACTGTTTATATAGTTTGTATGATGGGGACACTGTTTATATAGTGTTTATGATGGGGACACAGTTTATATACTGTGTATGATGGGGACACTGTTTTTATAGTGCGTATGATGGGGACACTGTTTATATAGTGTGTATGATGGGGACACTGTTTATATAGGGTGTATGATGGGGACACTGTTTATATATTGAGTATGATGGGGACACTGTTTATATAGAGTGTATCATGGGGACTCTGTTTATATAGTGTGTATGATGGGGACATTGTTTATATAGTGTGTATGATGTGGACACTGCTTATATAGTGTGTATGATGGGGACACTGTTTATATAGTGTGTATGATGGGGACACTGTTTATATAGTGTGTATGATATGGACATTGTTTAGATAGTGTTTATGATGGGGACAATGTTTATATAGTGTTTATGATGGGGACACTTTTTATATAGTGTGTATGATGGGGACACTGTTTATATAGTGTGTATGATGGGGACACTGTTTATATAGTGTGTATGATGGGGACACTCTTTATATAGTGTGTATGATGTGGACACTGTTTATATAGTGTTTATGATGGGGACACTGTTTATATAGTGTGTATGATGGGGACACTGTTTATATAATGTGTATGATGGGGACAGTGTTTATATAGTGTGTATGATGGGGACATTGTTTATATAGTGTTTATGATGGGGACACTGTTTATATAGTGTGTATGATGTGGACAGTGTTTATATAGTTTGTATGATGGGGACACTGTTTATATAGTGTGTATGATGGGGACACTGTTTATATAGTGTGTATGATGGGGACACTGTTTATATAGTGTTTATGATGGGGACACTGTTTATATAGTGTGTATGATGGGGACACTGTTTATATAGTGTGTATGATCGGGACAATGTTTATATAGTGTGTATGATGGGGACACTGTTTATATAGTGTGTATGATGGGGACACTGTTTATTTGGTGTGTATGATGGCGAAACTGTTTATATAGAGTGTATGAGGGGGACACTGTTTATATAGTTTTTATGATGGGGACACTGTTTATATAATGTGTATGATGGGGACACTGTTTATATAGTGTGTATGATGGGGACACTGTTTATATAGTGTGTATGATGTGGACACTGTTTATATATTGTGTATGATGGGGACACTGTTTATATAGTGTGTATAATGGGGACACTGTTTATATAGTGTGTATGATGTGGACACTGTTTATATAGTGTGTATGATGTGGACACTGTTTATATAGTGTTTATGATGGGGACACTGTTTATATAGTGTTTATGATGGGGACACTGTTTATATAGTGTGTATGATGTGAACACTGTTTATATAGTGTGTATGATGGGCCACTGTTTATATAGTGTTTATGATGGGGACACTGTTTATATAGTGTGTATGATGGGGACACTGTTTATATAGTGTTTATGATGGGGACACTGTTTATATACTGTATATGATGGGGACACTGTTTTTATAGAGCGTATGATGGGGACACTGTTTATATAGTGTGTATGATGGGGACACAGTTTATATAGGGTTTATGATGGGGACACTGTTTATATATTGTGTATGATGGGGACACTGTTTATATAGTGTGTATGATGGGGACTCTGTTTATATAGTGTGTATGATGGGGACACTGTTTATAGAGTGTGTATGATGTGGACACTCTTTATATAGTGTGTATGATGGGGACACTGTTTATATAGTGTGTATGATGTGGTCACTGTTTATATACTGTGTATGATGGGGACACTGTTTATATAGTGTTAATGATGGGCACACTGTTTATATAATGTGTATGATGGGGACAGTGTTTATATAGTGTGTATGATGGGGACACTGTTTATATAGTGTTTATGATGGGGACACTGTTTATATAGTGTGTATGATGTGGACAGTGTTTATATAGTGTGTATGATTGGGACACTGTTTATATAGTGTGTATGATGGGGACAATGTTTATATAGTGTGTATGATGTGGACACTGCTTATATAGTGTGTATGATGGGGACACTGTTTATATAGTGTGTATGATGGGGACACTGTTTATATAGTGTGTATGATATGGACATTGTTTATATAGTGTTTATGATGGGGACACTGTTTATATAGTGTTTATGATGGGGACACTGTTTATATAGTGTGTATGATGGGGATACTGTTTATATAGTGTGTATGATGGGGACACTGTTTATATAGTGTGTATGATGTGGACACTGTTTATATAGTGTTTATGATGGGGACACTGTTTATATAGTGTTTATGATGGGGACACTGTTTATATAGTGTGTATGATGGGGACACTGTTTATATAGTGTTTATGATGGGGACAGTGTTTATATCGTGTGTATGATGGGCACACTGTTTATATAGTGTGTATGATGGGGACACTGTTTATATAGTGTTTATGATGTGGACACTGTTTATATAGTGTGTATGATGGGGACACTGTTTATATAGTGTTTATGATGGGGACACTGTTTATATAGTGTGTATGATGGGGACACTGTTTATATAGTGTGTATGATGGGGACACTGTTTATATAGTGTGTATGATGTTGACACTGTTTATATAGTGTGTATGATGGGGACACTGTTTATATAGTGTGTATGATGGGGACACTGTTTATATAGTGTGTATGATGGGGACACTGTTTATATAGTGTGTATGATGGGGACACTGTTTATATAGTGTGTATGATGTGGACACTGTTTATATAGTGTGTATGATGTGGACACTGTTTATATAGTGTGTATGATGGGGACACTGTTTATATAGTGTGTATGATGGGGACACTGTTTATATAGTGAGTATGATGGTGACACTGTTTATATAGTGAGTATGATGGGGACACTGTTTATATAGTGTGTATGATGGGGACACTGTTTATATAGTGTTTATGATGTGGACACTGTTTATATAGTGTGTATGATGGGCACACTGTTTATATAGTCTTTATGATGGGGACACTGTTTATATAGTGTTTATGATGGGGACACTGTTTATATAGTGTGTATGATGTGAACACTGTTTATATAGTGTGTATGATGGGCCACTGTTTATATAGTGTTTATGATGGGGACACTGTTTATATAGTCTGTATGATGGGGACACTGTTTATATAGTGTTTATGATGGGGACACTGTTTATATACTGTATATGATGGGGACACTGTTTTTATAGAGCGTATGATGGGGACACTGTTTATATAGTGTGTATCATGGGGACACTGTTTATATAGTGTTTATGATGGGGACACTGTTTATATATTCTGTATGATGGGGACACTGTTTATATAGTGTGTATGATGGGGACTCTGTTTATATAGTGTGTATGATGGGGACACTGTTTATAGAGTGTGTATGATGTGGACACTGTTTATATAGTGTGTATGATGGGGACACTGTTTATATAGTGTGTATGATGTGGACACTGTTTATATACTTTGTATGATGGGGACACTGTTTATACAGTGTTAATGATGGGCACACTGTTTATATAATGTGTATGATGGGGACTGTGTTTATATAGTGTGTATGATGGGGACACTGTTTATATAGTGTTTATGATGGGGACACTGTTTATATAGTGTGTATGATGTGGACAGTGTTTATATAGTGTGTATGATGGGGACACTGTTTATATAGTGTGTATGATGGGGACATTGTTTATATAGTGTGTATGATGTGGACACTGCTTATATAGTGTGTATGATGGGGACACTGTTTATATAGTGTGTATGATGGGGACACTGTTTATATAGTGTGTATGATATGGACATTGTTTATATAGTGTTTATGATGGGGACACTGTTTATATAGTGTTTATGATGGGGACACTGTTTATATAGTGTGTATGATGGGGACACTGTTTATATAGTGTGTATGATGGGGACACTGTTTATATAGTGTGTATGATGTGGAAACTGTTTATATAGTGTTTATGATGGGGACACTGTTTATATAGTGTTTATGATGGGGACACTGTTTATATAGTGTTTATGATGGGGACACTGTTTATATAGTGTGTATGATGGGCCACTGTTTATATAGTGTTTATGATGGGGACACTGTTTATATAGTGTGTATGATGGGGACACTGTTTATATAGTGTTTATGATGGGGACACTGTTTATATACTGTGTATGATGGGGACACTGTTTTTATAGTGCGTATGATGGGGACACTGTTTATATAGTGTGTATGATGGGGACACTGTTTATATAGTGTGTATGATGGGGACACTGTTTATATATTGTGTATGATGGGGAATCTGTTTATATAGTGTGTATGATGGAGACTCTGTTTATATAGTGTGTATGATGGGGACACTGTTTATAGAGTGTGTATGATGTGGACACTGTTTATATAGTGTGTATGATGGGGACACTGTTTATATAGTGTGTATGATGTGGACACTGTTTATAGAGTGTGTATGATGGGGACACTGTTTATATAGTGTTAATGATGGGCACACTGTTTATATAATGTGTATGATGGGGACAGTGTTTATATAGTGTGTATGATGGGGACATTGTTTCTATAGTGTTTATGATGGGGACACTGTTTATATAGTGTGTATGATGTGGACAGTGTTTATATAGTGTGTATGATGGGGACACTGTTTATATAGTGTGTATGATGGGGACATTGTTTATATAGTGTGTATGATGTGGACACTGCTTATATAGTGTGTATAATGGGGACACTGTTTATATAGTGTGTATGATGGGGACACTGTTCATATAGTGTGTATGATATGGACATTGTTTATATAGTGTTTATGATGGGGACACTGTTTATATAGTGTTTATGATGGGGAGACTGTTTATATAGTGTGTATGATGGGGACACTGTTTATATAGTGTGTATGATGGGGACACTCTTTATATAGTGTGTATGATGTGGACACTGTTTATATAGTGTTTATGATGGGGACAATGTTTATATAGTGTTTATGATGGGGACACTGTTTATATAGTGTGTATGATGGGGACACTGTTTATATAGTGTTTATGATGGGGACACTGTTTATATAGTGTGTATGATGGGGACACTGTTTATATAGTGTGTATGATGGGGACACTGTTTATATAGTGTTTATGATGGGGACACTGTTTATATAGTGGGTATGATGGGGACACTGTTTATATAGTGTTTATGATGGGGACCCTGTTTATATAGTGTGTATGATGGGGACACTGTTTATATAGTGTGTATGATGGGGACACTGTTTATATAGTGTGTATGATGGGGACACTGTTTATATAGTGTTTATGATGGGGACAATGTTTATATAATGTGTATGATGGGGACAGTGTTTATATAGTTTGTATGATGGGGACATTGTTTATATAGTGTTTATGATGGGACACTGTTTATATAGTGTGTATGATGTGGACAGTGTTTATATAGTTTGTATGATGGGGACACTGTTTATATAGTGTGTATGATGGGGACACTGTTTATATAGTGTGTATGATGTGGACACTGTTTATATAGTGTGTATGATGGGGACACTGTTTATATAGTATGTATGATGTGGACACTGTTTATATAGTGTGTATGATGGTGACACTGTTTATATATTGTGTATGATGGGGACACTTTTTATATAGTGTGTATGCTGGGGACACTGTTTATATAGTGTGTATGATGGGGACATTATTATATAGTGTTTATGATGGGGACACTGTTTATATAGTGTTTATGATGGGGACACTGTTTATATAGTGTGTATGATGGGGACACTGTTTATATAGTGTGAATGAAGGGGACACGGTTTATATAGTGTGTATGATGGGGACACTCTTTGTATAGTGTGTATGATGGGGACACTGTTTATATAGTGTGTATGATGGGGACACTGTTTATATATTGTGTATGATATGGACATTGTTTATATAGTGTTTATGATGGGGACACTGTTTATATAGTGTTTATGATGGGGACACTGTTTATATAGTGTGTATGATGGGGATACTGTTTATATAGTGTGTATGATGGGGACACTGTTTATATAGTGTGTATGATGTGGACACTGTTTATATAGTGTTTATGATGGGGACACTGTTTATATAGTGTTTATGATGGGGACACTGTTTATATAGTGTGTATGATGGGGACACTGTTTATATAGTGTTTATGATGGGGACAGTGTTTATATCGTGTGTATGATGGGCACACTGTTTATATAGTGTGTATGATGGGGACACTGTTTATATAGTGTTTATGATGTGGACACTGTTTATATAGTGTGTATGATGGGGACACTGTTTATATAGTGTTTATGATGGGGACACTGTTTATATAGTGTGTATGATGGGGACACTGTTTATATAGTGTGTATGATGGGGACACTGTTTATATAGTGTGTATGATGTTGACACTGTTTATATAGTGTGTATGATGGGGACACTGTTTATATAGTGTGTATGATGGGGACACTGTTTATATAGTGTGTATGATGGGGACACTGTTTATATAGTGTGTATGATGGGGACACTGTTTATATAGTGTGTATGATGTGGACACTGTTTATATAGTGTGTATGATGTGGACACTGTTTATATAGTGTGTATGATGGGGACACTGTTTATATAGTGTGTATGATGGGGACACTGTTTATATAGTGAGTATGATGGTGACACTGTTTATATAGTGAGTATGATGGGGACACTGTTTATATAGTGTGTATGATGGGGACACTGTTTATATAGTGTTTATGATGTGGACACTGTTTATATAGTGTGTATGATGGGCACACTGTTTATATAGTCTTTATGATGGGGACACTGTTTATATAGTGTTTATGATGGGGACACTGTTTATATAGTGTGTATGATGTGAACACTGTTTATATAGTGTGTATGATGGGCCACTGTTTATATAGTGTTTATGATGGGGACACTGTTTATATAGTCTGTATGATGGGGACACTGTTTATATAGTGTTTATGATGGGGACACTGTTTATATACTGTATATGATGGGGACACTGTTTTTATAGAGCGTATGATGGGGACACTGTTTATATAGTGTGTATGATGGGGACACTGTTTATATAGTGTTTATGATGGGGACACTGTTTATATATTCTGTATGATGGGGACACTGTTTATATAGTGTGTATGATGGGGACTCTGTTTATATAGTGTGTATGATGGGGACACTGTTTATAGAGTGTGTATGATGTGGACACTGTTTATATAGTGTGTATGATGGGGACACTGTTTATATAGTGTGTATGATGTGGACACTGTTTATATACTTTGTATGATGGGGACACTGTTTATACAGTGTTAATGATGGGCACACTGTTTATATAATGTGTATGATGGGGACAGTGTTTATATAGTGTGTATGATGGGGACACTGTTTATATAGTGTTTATGATGGGGACACTGTTTATATAGTGTGTATGATGTGGACAGTGTTTATATAGTGTGTATGATGGGGACACTGTTTATATAGTGTGTATGATGGGGACATTGTTTATATAGTGTGTATGATGTGGACACTGCTTATATAGTGTGTATGATGGGGACACTGTTTATATAGTGTGTATGATGGGGACACTGTTTATATAGTGTGTATGATATGGACATTGTTTATATAGTGTTTATGATGGGGACACTGTTTATATAGTGTTTATGATGGGGACACTGTTTATATAGTGTGTATGATGGGGACACTGTTTATATAGTGTGTATGATGGGGACACTGTTTATATAGTGTGTATGATGTGGACACTGTTTATATAGTGTTTATGATGGGGACACTGTTTATATAGTGTTTATGATGGGGACACTGTTTATATAGTGTGTATGATGGGGACACTGTTTATATAGTGTGTATGATGGGCCACTGTTTATATAGTGTTTATGATGGGGACACTGTTTATATAGTGTGTATGATGGGGACACTGTTTATATAGTGTTTATGATGGGGACACTGTTTATATACTGTGTATGATGGGGACACTGTTTTTATAGTGCGTATGATGGGGACACTGTTTATATAGTGTGTATGATGGGGACACTGTTTATATAGTGTGTATGATGGGGACACTGTTTATATATTGTGTATGATGGGGAATCTGTTTATATAGTGTGTATGATGGAGACTCTGTTTATATAGTGTGTATGATGGGGACACTGTTTATAGAGTGTGTATGATGTGGACACTGTTTATATAGTGTGTATGATGGGGACACTGTTTATATAGTGTGTATGATGTGGACACTGTTTATAGATTGTGTATGATGGGGACACTGTTTATATAGTGTTAATGATGGGCACACTGTTTATATAATGTGTATGATGGGGACAGTGTTTATAATAGTGTGTATGATGGGGACATTGTTTCTATAGTGTTTATGATGGGGACACTGTTTATATAGTGTGTATGATGTGGACAGTGTTTATATAGTGTGTATGATGGGGACACTGTTTATATAGTGTGTATGATGGGGACATTGTTTATATAGTGTGTATGATGTGGACACTGCTTATATAGTGTGTATAATGGGGACACTGTTTATATAGTGTGTATGATGGGGACACTGTTCATATAGTGTGTATGATATGGACATTGTTTATATAGTGTTTATGATGGGGACACTGTTTATATAGTGTTTATGATGGGGAGACTGTTTATATAGTGTGTATGATGGGGACACTGTTTATATAGTGTGTATGATGGGGACACTCTTTATATAGTGTGTATGATGTGGACACTGTTTATATAGTGTTTATGATGGGGACAATGTTTATATAGTGTTTATGATGGGGACACTGTTTATATAGTGTGTATGATGGGGACACTGTTTATATAGTGTTTATGATGGGGACACTGTTTATATAGTGTGTATGATGGGGACACTGTTTATATAGTGTGTATGATGGGGACACTGTTTATATAGTGTTTATGATGGGGACACTGTTTATATAGTGGGTATGATGGGGACACTGTTTATATAGTGTTTATGATGGGGACCCTGTTTATATAGTGTGTATGATGGGGACACTGTTTATATAGTGTGTATGATGGGGACACTGTTTATATAGTGTGTATGATGGGGACACTGTTTATATAGTGTTTATGATGGGGACAATGTTTATATAATGTGTATGATGGGGACAGTGTTTATATAGTTTGTATGATGGGGACATTGTTTATATAGTGTTTATGATGGGACACTGTTTATATAGTGTGTATGATGTGGACAGTGTTTATATAGTTTGTATGATGGGGACACTGTTTATATAGTGTGTATGATGGGAACACTGTTTATATAGTGTGTATGATGTGGACACTGTTTATATAGTGTGTATGATGGGGACACTGTTTATATAGTATGTATGATGTGGACACTGTTTATATAGTGTGTATGATGGTGACACTGTTTATATATTGTGTATGATGGGGACACTTTTTATATAGTGTGTATGCTGGGGACACTGTTTATATAGTGTGTATGATGGGGACATTATTATATAGTGTTTATGATGGGGACACTGTTTATATAGTGTTTATGATGGGGACACTGTTTATATAGTGTGTATGATGGGGACACTGTTTATATAGTGTGAATGAAGGGGACACGGTTTATATAGTGTGTATGATGGGGACACTCTTTGTATAGTGTGTATGATGGGGACACTGTTTATATAGTGTGTATGATGGGGACACTGTTTATATAGTGTGTGTGATGTGGACACTGTTTATATAGTGTGTATGATGGGGACACTGTTTATATAGTGTTTATGATGGGGACACTGTTTATATAATGTGTATGATGGGGACAGTGTTTATATAGGGTGTATGATGGGGACATTGTTTATATAGTGTTTATGATGGGGACACTGTTTATATAGTGTGTATGATGTGGACAGTGTTTATATAGTTTGTATGATGGGGACACTGTTTATATAGTGTCTATGATGGGGACACTGTTTATATAGTGTGTATGATGGGGACACTGTTTATATAGTGTTTATGATGGGGACACTGTTTATATAGTGTGTATGATGGGGACACTGTTTATATAGTGTGTATGATCGGGACAGTGTTTATATAGTGTGTATGATGGGGACATTGTTTATATAGTGTGTATGATGGGGACACTGTTTATTTGGTGTGTATGATGGCGACACTGTTTATATAGAGTGTATGAGGGGGACACTGTTTATATAGTTTTTATGATGGGGACACTGTTTATATAATGTGTATGATGGGGACACTGTTTATATAGTGTGTATGATGGGGACACTGTTTATATAGTGTGTATGATGTGGACACTGTTTATATAATGTGTATGATGGGGACACTGTTTATATAGTGTGTATGATGGGGACACTGTTTATATAGTGTGTATGATGTGGACACTGTTTATATAGTGTGTATGATGTGGACACTGTTTATATAGTGTTTATGATGGGGACACTGTTTATATAGTGTTTATGATGGGGACACTGTTTATATAGTGTGTATGATGTGAACACTGTTTATATAGTGTGTATGATGGGCCACTGTTTATATAGTGTTTATGATGGGGACACTGTTTATATAGTATGTATGATGGGGACACTGTTTATATAGTGTTTATGATGGGGACACTGTTTATATACTGTGTATGATGGGGACTCTGTTTTTATAGTGCGTATGATGGGGACACTGTTTATATAATGTGTATGATGGGGACACTGTTTATATAGTGTGTATGATGGGGACACTGTTTATATAGTGTGTATGATTTGGACACTGTTTATATAGTGTGTATGATGGGGACACTGTTTATATATTGTGTATGATGGGGAATCTGTTTATATAGTGTGTATGATGGAGACTCTGTTTATATAGTGTGTATGATGGGGACACTGTTTATAGAGTGTGTATGATGTGGACACTGTTTATATAGTGTGTATGATGGGGACACTGTTTATATAGTGTGTATGATGTGGACACTGTTTATAGAGTGTGTATGATGGGGACACTGTTTATATAGTGTTAATGATGGGCACACTGTTTATATAATGTGTATGATGGGGACAGTGTTTATATAGTGTGTATGATGGGGACATTGTTTCTATAGTGTTTATGATGGGGACACTGTTTATATAGTGTGTATGATGTGGACAGTGTTTATATAGTGTGTATGATGGGGACACTGTTTATATAGTGTGTATGATGGGGACATTGTTTATATAGTGTGTATGATGTGGACACTGCTTATATAGTGTGTATGATGGGGACACTGTTTATATAGTGTGTATGATGGGGACACTGTTTATATAGTGTGTATGATATGGACATTGTTTATATAGTGTTTATGATGGGGACACTGTTTATATAGTGTTTATGATGGGGAGACTGTTTATATAGTGTGTATGATGGGGACACTGTTTATATAGTGTGTATGATGGGGACACTCTTTATATAGTGTGTATGATGTGGACACTGTTTATATAGTGTTTATGATGGGGACAATGTTTATATAGCGTTTATGATGGGGACACTGTTTATATAGTGTGTATGATGGGGACACTGTTTATATAGTGTTTATGATGGGGACACTGTTTATATAGTGTGTATGATGGGGACACTGTTTATATAGTGTGTATGATGGGGACACTGTTTATATAGTGTTTATGATGGGGACACTGTTTATATAGTGGGTATGATGGGGACACTGTTTATATAGTGTTTATGATGGGGACCCTGTTTATATAGTGTGTATGATGGGGACACTGTTTATATAGTGTGTATGATGGGGACACTGTTTATATAGTGTGTATGATGGGGACACTGTTTATATAGTTTTTATGATGGGGACAATGTTTATATAATGTGTATGATGGGGACAGTGTTTATATAGTGTGTATGATGGGGACATTGTTTATATAGTGTTTATGATGGGACACTGTTTATATAGTGTGTATGATGTGGACAGTGTTTATATAGTTTGTATGATGGGGACACTGTTTATATAGTGTGTATGATGGGAACACTGTTTATATAGTGTGTATGATGTGGACACTGTTTATATAGTGTGTATGATGGGGACACTGTTTATATAGTATGTATGATGTGGACACTGTTTATATAGTGTGTATGATGGTGACACTGTTTATATATTGTGTATGATGGGGACACTTTTTATATAGTGTGTATGCTGGGGACACTGTTTATATAGTGTGTATGATGGGGACATTATTATATAGTGTTTATGAAAGGGACACTGTTTATATAGTGTTTATGATGGGGACACTGTTTATATAGTGTGTATGATGGGGACACTGTTTATATAGTGTGAATGAAGGGGACACGGTTTATATAGTGTGTATGATGGGGACACTCTTTGTATAGTGTGTATGATGGGGACACTGTTTATATAGTGTGTATGATGGGGACACTGTTTATATAGTGTGTGTGATGTGGACACTGTTTATATAGTGTGTATGATGGGGACATTGTTTATATAGTGTTTATGATGGGGACACTGTTTATATAATGTGTATGATGGGGACAGTGTTTATATAGGGTGTATGATGGGGACATTGTTTATATAGTGTTTATGATGGGGACACTGTTTATATAGTGTGTATGATGTGGACAGTGTTTATATAGTTTGTATGATGGGGACACTGTTTATATAGTGTGTATGATGGGGACACTGTTTATATAGTGTGTATGATGGGGACACTGTTTATATAGTGTTTATGATGGGGACACTGTTTATATAATGTGTATGATGGGGACACTGTTTATATAGTGTGTATGATCGGGACAGTGTTTATATAGTGTGTATGATGGGGACACTGTTTATATAGTGTGTATGATGGGGACACTGTTTATTTGGTGTGTATGATGGCGACACTGTTTATATAGAGTGTATGAGGGGGACACTGTTTATATAGTTTTTATGATGGGGACACTGTTTATATAATGTGTATGATGGGGACACTGTTTATATAGTGTGTATGATGGGGACACTGTTTATATAGTGTGTATGATGTGGACACTGTTTATATAATGTGTATGATGGGGACACTGTTTATATAGTGTGTATGATGGGGACACTGTTTATATAGTGTATATGATGTGGACACTGTTTATATAGTGTGTATGATGTGGACACTGTTTATATAGTGTTTATGATGGGGACACTGTTTATATAGTGTTTATGATGGGGACACTGTTTATATAGTGTGTATGATGTGAACACTGTTTATATAGTGTGTATGATGGGCCACTGTTTATATAGTGTTTATGATGGGGACACTGTTTATATAGTGTGTATGATGGGGACACTGTTTATATAGTGTTTATGATGGGGACACTGTTTATATACTGTGTATGATGGGGACTCTGTTTTTATAGTGCGTATGATGGGGACACTGTTTATATAATGTGTATGATGGGGACACTGTTTATATAGTGTGTATGATGGGGACACTGTTTATATAGTGTGTATGATGTGGACACTGTGTATATATTGTGTATGATGGGGACACTGTTTATATAGTGTGTATGATGGGGACACTGTTTATATAGTGTGTATGATGTGGACACTGTTTATATAGTGTGTATGATGTGGACACTGTTTATATAGTGTGTATGATGTGGACACTGTTTATATACTGTTTATGATGGGGACACTGTTTATATAGTGTTTATGATGGGGACACTGTTTATATAGTGTGTATGATGTGAACACTGTTTATATAGTGTGTATGATGGGCCACTGTTTATATAGTGTTCATGATGGGGACACTGTTTATATAGTGTGTATGATGGGGACACTGTTTATATAGTGTTTATGATGGGGACACAGTTTATATACTGTGTATGATGGGGACACTGTTTATATAGGGTGTATGATGGGGACACTGTTTATATATTGAGTATGATGGGGACACTGTTTATATAGTGTGTATGATGGGGACTCTGTTTATATAGTGTGTATGATGGGGACACTGTTTATAGAGTGTGTATGATATGGACACTGTTTATATAGTGTGTATGATGGGGACACTGTTTATATAGTGTGTATGATGTGGACACTGTTTATATAGTGTTTATGATGGGGACACTGTTTATATAGTGTTAATGATGGGCACACTGTTTATATAATGTGTATGATGGGGACAGTGTTTATATAGTGTGTATGACGGGGACATTGTTTCTATAGTGTTTATGATAGGGACACTGTTTATATAGTGTGTATGATGTGGACAGTGTTTATATAGTGTGCATGATGGGGACACTGTTTATATAGTGTGTATGATGGGGACATTGTTTATATAGTGTGTATGATGTGGACACTGCTTATATAGTGTGTATGATGGGGACACTGTTTATATAGTGTGTATGATGGGGACACTGTTTATATAGTGTGTATGATATGGACATTGTTTATATAGTGTTTATGATGGGGACACTGTTTATATAGTGTTTATGATGGGGACACTGTTTACATAGTGTGTATGATGGGGACACTGTTTATATAGTGTGTATGATGGGGACACTGTTTATATAGTGTGTATGATGGGGACACTCTTTATATAGTGTGTATGATGTGGACACTGTTTATATAGTGTTTATGATGGGGACACTGTTTATATAATGTGTATGATGGGGACACTGTTTATATAGTGTTTATGATGGGGACACTGTTTATATAATGTGTATGATGGGGACAGTGTTTTTATAGTGTGTATGATGAGGACATTGTTTATATAGTGTTTATGATGGGGACACTGCTTATATAGTGTGTATGATGTGGACAGTGTTTATATGGTTTGTATGATGGGGACACTGTTTATATAGTGTGTATGATGGGGACACTGTTTATATAGTGTGTATGATGGGGACACTGGTTATATAGTGTTTATGATGGGGACACTGTTTATATAGTGTGTATGATGGGGACACTGTTTATATAGTGTGTATGATGTGAACACTGTTTATATAGTGTGTATGATGGGCCACTGTTGATATAGTGTTCATGATGGGGACACTGTTTATATAGTGTGTATGATGGGGACACTGTTTATATAGTGTTTATGATGGGGACACAGTTTATATAGTGTTTATGATGGGGACACTGTTTACATATTGAGTGTGATGGGGACACTGTTTATATAGTGTGTATGATGGGGACACTGTTTATAGAGTGTGTATGATGTGGACAATGTTTATATAGTGTGTATGATGGGGACACTGTTTATATAGTGTGTATGATGTGGACACTGTTTATATAGTGTTTATGATGGGGACACTGTTTATATAGTGTTAATGATGGGCACACTGTTTATATAATGTGTATGATGGGGACAGTGTTTATATAGTGTGTATGATGGGGACATTGTTTCTATAGTGTTTATGATAGGGACACTGTTTATATAGTGTGTATGATGTGGACAGTGTTTATATAGTGTGCATGATGGGGACACTGTTTATATAGTGTGTATGATGGGGACACTGTTTATATAGTGTGTATGATGTGGACACTGCTTATATAGTGTGTATGATGGGGACACTGTTTATATAGTGTGTATGATGGGGACACTGTTTATATAGTGTGTATGATATGGACATTGTTTATATAGTGTTTATGATGGGGACACTGTTTATATAGTGTTTATGATGGGGACACTGTTTATATAGTGTGTATGATGGGGACACTGTTTATATAGTGTGTATGATGGGGACACTGTTTATATAGTGTGTATGATGGGGACACTCTTTATATAGTGTGTATGATGTGGACACTGTTTATATAGTGTTTATGATGGGGACACTGTTTATATAGTGTGTATGATGGGGACACTGTTTATATAGTGTTTATGATGGGGACACTGTTTATATAATGTGTATGATGGGGACAGTGTTTATATAGTTTGTATGATGGGGACACTGTTTATATGGTGTGTATGATGGGGACACTGTTTATATAGTGTGTATGATGTGGACAGTGTTTATATAGTTTGTATGATGGGGACACTGTTTATATGGTGTGTATGATGGGGACACTGTTTATATATTGTGTATGATGGGGACACTGGTTATATAGTGTTTATGATGGGGACACTGTTTATATAGTGTGTATGATGGGGACACTGTTTATATAGTGTGTATGATCGGGACAGTGTTTATATAGTGTGTATGATGGGGACACTGTTTATATAGTGTGTATGATGGGGACACTGTTTATTTGGTGTGTATGATGTCGACACTGTTTATATAGTGTTTATGATGGGGACACTGTTTATATAGTGTGTATGATGTGAACACTGTTTATATAGTGTGTATGATGGGCCACTGTTTATATAGTGTTTATGATGGGGACACTGTTTATATAGTGTGTATGATGGGGACACTGTTTATATAGTGTTTATGATGGGGACACTGTTTATATACTGTATATGATGGGGACACTGTTTTTACAGTGCATATGATGGGGACACTGTTTATATAGTGTGTATGATGGGGACACTGTTTATATAGTGTTTATGATGGGGACACTGTTTATATATTGTGTATGATGGGGACACTGTTTATATAGTGTGTATGATGGGGACTCTGTTTATATAGTGTGTATGATGGGGACACTGTTTATAGAGTGTGTATGATGTGGACACTGTTTGTATAGTGTGTATGATGGGGACACTGTTTATATAGTGTGTATGATGTGGACACTGTTTATATACTGTGTATGATGGGGACACTTTTTATACAGTGTTAATGATGGGCACACTGTTTATATAATGTGTATGATGGGGACAGTGTTTATATAGAGTGTATGATGGGGACACTGTTTATATAGTGTTTATGATGGGGACACTGTTTATATAGTGTGTATGATGTGGACAGTGTTTATATAGTGTGTATGATGGGGACACTGTTTATATAGTGTGTATGATGGGGACATTGTTTATATAGTGTGTATGATGTGGACACTGCTTATATAGTGTGTATGATGGGGACACTGTTTATATAGTGTGTATGATGGGGACACTGTTTATATAGTGTGTATGATATGGACATTGTTTATATAGTGTTTATGATGGGGACACTGTTTATATAGTGTTTATGATGGGGACACTGTTTATATAGTGTGTATGATGGGGACACTGTTTATATAGTGTGTATGATGGGGACACTGTTTATATAGTGTGTATGATGTGGACACTGTTTATATAGTGTTTATGATGGGGACACTGTTTATATAGCGTTTATGATGGGGACACTGTTTATATAGTGTGTATGATGGGGACACTGTTTATATATTGTGTATGATGGGGAATCTGTTTATATAGTGTGTATGATGGAGACTCTGTTTATATAGTGTGTATGATGGGGACACTGTTTATAGAGTGTGTATGATGTGGACACTGTTTATATAGTGTGTATGATGGGGACACTGTTTATATAGTGTGTATGATGTGGACACTGTTTATAGAGTGTGTATGATGGGGACACTGTTTATATAGTGTTAATGATGGGCACACTGTTTATATAATGTGTATGATGGGGACAGTGTTTATATAGTGTGTATGATGGGGACATTGTTTCTATAGTGTTTATGATGGGGACACTGTTTATATAGTGTGTATGATGTGGACAGTGTTTATATAGTGTGTATGATGGGGACACTGTTTATATAGTGTGTATGATGGGGACATTGTTTATATAGTGTGTATGATGTGGACACTGCTTATATAGTGTGTATGATGGGGACACTGTTTATATAGTGTGTATGATGGGGACACTGTTTATATAGTGTGTATGATATGGACATTGTTTATATAGTGTTTATGATGGGGACACTGTTTATATAGTGTTTATGATGGGGAGACTGTTTATATAGTGTGTATGATGGGGACACTGTTTATATAGTGTGTATGATGGGGACACTCTTTATATAGTGTGTATGATGTGGACACTGTTTATATAGTGTTTATGATGGGGACAATGTTTATATAGTGTTTATGATGGGGACACTGTTTATATAGTGTGTATGATGGGGACACTGTTTATATAGTGTTTATGATGGGGACACTGTTTATATAGTGTGTATGATGGGGACACTGTTTATATAGTGTGTATGATGGGGACACTGTTTATATAGTGTTTATGATGGGGACACTGTTTATATAGTGGGTATGATAGGGACACTGTTTATATAGTGTTTATGATGGGGACACTGTTTATATAGTGTGTATGATGGGGACACTGTTTATATAGTGTGTATGATGGGGACACTGTTTATATAGTGTGTATGATGGGGACACTGTTTATATAGTTTTTATGATGGGGACAATGTTTATATAGTGTGTATGATGGGGACACTGTTTATATAGTGTTTATGATGGGGACACTGTTTATATACTGTATATGATGGGGACACTGTTTTTACAGTGCATATGATGGGGACACTGTTTATATAGTGTGTATGATGGGGACACTGTTTATATAGTGTTTATGATGGGGACACTGTTTATATATTGTGTATGATGGGGACACTGTTTATATAGTGTGTATGATGGGGACTCTGTTTATATATTGTGTATGATGGGGACACTGTTTATAGAGTGTGTATGATGTGGACACTGTTTGTATAGTGTGTATGATGGGGACACTGTTTATATAGTGTGTATGATGTGGACACTGTTTATATACTGTGTATGATGGGGACACTTTTTATACAGTGTTAATGATGGGCACACTGTTTATATAATGTGTATGATGGGGACAGTGTTTATATAGTGTGTATGATGGGGACACTGTTTATATAGTGTTTATGATGGGGACACTGTTTATATAGTGTGTATGATGTGGACAGTGTTTATATAGTGTGTATGATGGGGACACTGTTTATATAGTGTGTATGATGGGGACATTGTTTATATAGTGTGTATGATGTGGACACTGCTTATATAGTGTGTATGATGGGGACACTGTTTATATAGTGTGTATGATGGGGACACTGTTTATATAGTGTGTATGATATGGACATTGTTTATATAGTGTTTATGATGGGGACACTGTTTATATAGTGTTTATGATGGGGACACTGTTTATATAGTGTGTATGATGGGGACACTGTTTATATAGTGTGTATGATGGGGACACTGTTTATATAGTGTGTATGATGTGGACACTGTTTATATAGTGTTTATGATGGGGACACTGTTTATATAGCGTTTATGATGGGGACACTGTTTATATAGTGTGTATGATGGGGACACTGTTTATATATTGTGTATGATGGGGAATCTGTTTATATAGTGTGTATGATGGAGACTCTGTTTATATAGTGTGTATGATGGGGACACTGTTTATAGAGTGTGTATGATGTGGACACTGTTTATATAGTGTGTATGATGGGGACACTGTTTATATAGTGTGTATGATGTGGACACTGTTTATAGAGTGTGTATGATGGGGACACTGTTTATATAGTGTTAATGATGGGCACACTGTTTATATAATGTGTATGATGGGGACAGTGTTTATATAGTGTGTATGATGGGGACATTGTTTCTATAGTGTTTATGATGGGGACACTGTTTATATAGTGTGTATGATGTGGACAGTGTTTATATAGTGTGTATGATGGGGACACTGTTTATATAGTGTGTATGATGGGGACACTGTTTATTTGGTGCGTATGATGTCGACACTGTTTATATAGTGTTTATGATGGGGACACTGTTTATATAGTGTGTATGATGTGAACACTGTTTATATAGTGTGTATGATGGGCCACTGTTTATATAGTGTTTATGATGGGGACACTGTTTATATAGTGTGTATGATGGGGACACTGTTTATATAGTGTTTATGATGGGGACACTGTTTATATACTGTATATGATGGGGACACTGTTTTTACAGTGCATATGATGGGGACACTGTTTATATAGTGTGTATGATGGGGACACTGTTTATATAGTGTTTATGATGGGGACACTGTTTATATATTGTGTATGATGGGGACACTGTTTATATAGTGTGTATGATGGGGACTCTGTTTATATAGTGTGTATGATGGGGACACTGTTTATAGAGTGTGTATGATGTGGACACTGTTTGTATAGTGTGTATGATGGGGACACTGTTTATATAGTGTGTATGATGTGGACACTGTTTATATACTGTGTATGATGGGGACACTTTTTATACAGTGTTAATGATGGGCACACTGTTTATATAATGTGTATGATGGGGACAGTGTTTATATAGTGTGTATGATGGGGACACTGTTTATATAGTGTTTATGATGGGGACACTGTTTATATAGTGTGTATGATGTGGACAGTGTTTATATAGTGTGTATGATGGGGACACTGTTTATATAGTGTGTATGATGGGGACATTGTTTATATAGTGTGTATGATGTGGACACTGCTTATATAGTGTGTATGATGGGGACACTGTTTATATAGTGTGTATGATGGGGACACTGTTTATATAGTGTGTATGATATGGACATTGTTTATATAGTGTTTATGATGGGGACACTGTTTATATAGTGTTTATGATGGGGACACTGTTTATATAGTGTGTATGATGGGGACACTGTTTATATAGTGTGTATGATGGGGACACTGTTTATATAGTGTGTATGATGTGGACACTGTTTATATAGTGTTTATGATGGGGACACTGTTTATATAGCGTTTATGATGGGGACACTGTTTATATAGTGTGTATGATGGGGACACTGTTTATATATTGTGTATGATGGGGAATCTGTTTATATAGTGTGTATGATGGAGACTCTGTTTATATAGTGTGTATGATGGGGACACTGTTTATAGAGTGTGTATGATGTGGACACTGTTTATATAGTGTGTATGATGGGGACACTGTTTATATAGTGTGTATGATGTGGACACTGTTTATAGAGTGTGTATGATGGGGACACTGTTTATATAGTGTTAATGATGGGCACACTGTTTATATAATGTGTATGATGGGGACAGTGTTTATATAGTGTGTATGATGGGGACATTGTTTCTATAGTGTTTATGATGGGGACACTGTTTATATAGTGTGTATGATGTGGACAGTGTTTATATAGTGTGTATGATGGGGACACTGTTTATATAGTGTGTATGATGGGGACATTGTTTATATAGTGTGTATGATGTGGACACTGCTTATATAGTGTGTATGATGGGGACACTGTTTATATAGTGTGTATGATGGGGACACTGTTTATATAGTGTGTATGATATGGACATTGTTTATATAGTGTTTATGATGGGGACACTGTTTATATAGTGTTTATGATGGGGAGACTGTTTATATAGTGTGTATGATGGGGACACTGTTTATATAGTGTGTATGATGGGGACACTCTTTATATAGTGTGTATGATGTGGACACTGTTTATATAGTGTTTATGATGGGGACAATGTTTATATAGTGTTTATGATGGGGACACTGTTTATATAGTGTGTATGATGGGGACACTGTTTATATAGTGTTTATGATGGGGACACTGTTTATATAGTGTGTATGATGGGGACACTGTTTATATAGTGTGTATGATGGGGACACTGTTTATATAGTGTTTATGATGGGGACACTGTTTATATAGTGGGTATGATAGGGACACTGTTTATATAGTGTTTATGATGGGGACACTGTTTATATAGTGTGTATGATGGGGACACTGTTTATATAGTGTGTATGATGGGGACACTGTTTATATAGTGTGTATGATGGGGACACTGTTTATATAGTTTTTATGATGGGGACAATGTTTATATAGTGTGTATGATGGGGACACTGTTTATATAGTGTTTATGATGGGGACACTGTTTATATACTGTATATGATGGGGACACTGTTTTTACAGTGCATATGATGGGGACACTGTTTATATAGTGTGTATGATGGGGACACTGTTTATATAGTGTTTATGATGGGGACACTGTTTATATATTGTGTATGATGGGGACACTGTTTATATAGTGTGTATGATGGGGACTCTGTTTATATAGTGTGTATGATGGGGACACTGTTTATAGAGTGTGTATGATGTGGACACTGTTTGTATAGTGTGTATGATGGGGACACTGTTTATATAGTGTGTATGATGTGGACACTGTTTATATACTGTGTATGATGGGGACACTTTTTATACAGTGTTAATGATGGGCACACTGTTTATATAATGTGTATGATGGGGACAGTGTTTATATAGTGTGTATGATGGGGACACTGTTTATATAGTGTTTATGATGGGGACACTGTTTATATAGTGTGTATGATGTGGACAGTGTTTATATAGTGTGTATGATGGGGACACTGTTTATATAGTGTGTATGATGGGGACATTGTTTATATAGTGTGTATGATGTGGACACTGCTTATATAGTGTGTATGATGGGGACACTGTTTATATAGTGTGTATGATGGGGACACTGTTTATATAGTGTGTATGATATGGACATTGTTTATATAGTGTTTATGATGGGGACACTGTTTATATAGTGTTTATGATGGGGACACTGTTTATATAGTGTGTATGATGGGGACACTGTTTATATAGTGTGTATGATGGGGACACTGTTTATATAGTGTGTATGATGTGGACACTGTTTATATAGTGTTTATGATGGGGACACTGTTTATATAGCGTTTATGATGGGGACACTGTTTATATAGTGTGTATGATGGGGACACTGTTTATATATTGTGTATGATGGGGAATCTGTTTATATAGTGTGTATGATGGAGACTCTGTTTATATAGTGTGTATGATGGGGACACTGTTTATAGAGTGTGTATGATGTGGACACTGTTTATATAGTGTGTATGATGGGGACACTGTTTATATAGTGTGTATGATGTGGACACTGTTTATAGAGTGTGTATGATGGGGACACTGTTTATATAGTGTTAATGATGGGCACACTGTTTATATAATGTGTATGATGGGGACAGTGTTTATATAGTGTGTATGATGGGGACATTGTTTCTATAGTGTTTATGATGGGGACACTGTTTATATAGTGTGTATGATGTGGACAGTGTTTATATAGTGTGTATGATGGGGACACTGTTTATATAGTGTGTATGATGGGGACATTGTTTATATAGTGTGTATGATGTGGACACTGCTTATATAGTGTGTATGATGGGGACACTGTTTATATAGTGTGTATGATGGGGACACTGTTTATATAGTGTGTATGATATGGACATTGTTTATATAGTGTTTATGATGGGGACACTGTTTATATAGTGTTTATGATGGGGAGACTGTTTATATAGTGTGTATGATGGGGACACTGTTTATATAGTGTGTATGATGGGGACACTCTTTATATAGTGTGTATGATGTGGACACTGTTTATATAGTGTTTATGATGGGGACAATGTTTATATAGTGTTTATGATGGGGACACTGTTTATATAGTGTGTATGATGGGGACACTGTTTATATAGTGTTTATGATGGGGACACTGTTTATATAGTGTGTATGATGGGGACACTGTTTATATAGTGTGTATGATGGGGACACTGTTTATATAGTGTTTATGATGGGGACACTGTTTATATAGTGGGTATGATGGGGACACTGTTTATATAGTGTTTATGATGGGGACCCTGTTTATATAGTGTGTATGATGGGGACACTGTTTATATAGTGTGTATGATGGGGACACTGTTTATATAGTGTGTATGATGGGGACACTGTTTATATAGTTTTTATGATGGGGACAATGTTTATATAATGTGTATGATGGGGACAGTGTTTATATAGTGTGTATGATGGGGACATTGTTTATATAGTGTTTATGATGGGACACTGTTTATATAGTGTGTATGATGTGGACAGTGTTTATATAGTTTGTATGATGGGGACACTGTTTATATAGTGTGTATGATGGGAACACTGTTTATATAGTGTGTATGATGTGGACACTGTTTATATAGTGTGTATGATGGGGACACTGTTTATATAGTATGTATGATGTGGACACTGTTTATATAGTGTGTATGATGGTGACACTGTTTATATATTGTGTATGATGGGGACACTTTTTATATAGTGTGTATGCTGGGGACACTGTTTATATAGTGTGTATGATGGGGACATTATTATATAGTGTTTATGAAAGGGACACTGTTTATATAGTGTTTATGATGGGGACACTGTTTATATAGTGTGTATGATGGGGACACTGTTTATATAGTGTGAATGAAGGGGACACGGTTTATATAGTGTGTATGATGGGGACACTCTTTGTATAGTGTGTATGATGGGGACACTGTTTATATAGTGTGTATGATGGGGACACTGTTTATATAGTGTGTGTGATGTGGACACTGTTTATATAGTGTGTATGATGGGGACATTGTTTATATAGTGTTTATGATGGGGACACTGTTTATATAATGTGTATGATGGGGACAGTGTTTATATAGGGTGTATGATGGGGACATTGTTTATATAGTGTTTATGATGGGGACACTGTTTATATAGTGTGTATGATGTGGACAGTGTTTATATAGTTTGTATGATGGGGACACTGTTTATATAGTGTGTATGATGGGGACACTGTTTATATAGTGTGTATGATGGGGACACTGTTTATATAGTGTTTATGATGGGGACACTGTTTATATAGTGTGTATGATGGGGACACTGTTTATATAGTGTGTATGATCGGGACAGTGTTTATATAGTGTGTATGATGGGGACACTGTTTATATAGTGTGTATGATGGGGACACTGTTTATTTGGTGTGTATGATGGCGACACTGTTTATATAGAGTGTATGAGGGGGACACTGTTTATATAGTTTTTATGATGGGGACACTGTTTATATAATGTGTATGATGGGGACACTGTTTATATAGTGTGTATGATGGGGACACTGTTTATATAGTGTGTATGATGTGGACACTGTTTATATAATGTGTATGATGGGGACACTGTTTATATAGTGTGTATGATGGGGACACTGTTTATATAGTGTATATGATGTGGACACTGTTTATATAGTGTGTATGATGTGGACACTGTTTATATAGTGTTTATGATGGGGACACTGTTTATATAGTGTTTATGATGGGGACACTGTTTATATAGTGTGTATGATGTGAACACTGTTTATATAGTGTGTATGATGGGCCACTGTTTATATAGTGTTTATGATGGGGACACTGTTTATATAGTGTGTATGATGGGGACACTGTTTATATAGTGTTTATGATGGGGACACTGTTTATATACTGTGTATGATGGGGACTCTGTTTTTATAGTGCGTATGATGGGGACACTGTTTATATAATGTGTATGATGGGGACACTGTTTATATAGTGTGTATGATGGGGACACTGTTTATATAGTGTGTATGATGTGGACACTGTTTATATATTGTGTATGATGGGGACACTGTTTATATAGTGTGTATGATGGGGACACTGTTTATATAGTGTGTATGATGTGGACACTGTTTATATAGTGTGTATGATGTGGACACTGTTTATATAGTGTGTATGATGTGGACACTGTTTATATACTGTTTATGATGGGGACACTGTTTATATAGTGTTTATGATGGGGACACTGTTTATATAGTGTGTATGATGTGAACACTGTTTATATAGTGTGTATGATGGGCCACTGTTTATATAGTGTTCATGATGGGGACACTGTTTATATAGTGTGTATGATGGGGACACTGTTTATATAGTGTTTATGATGGGGACACAGTTTATATACTGTGTATGATGGGGACACTGTTTTTATAGTGCGTATGATGGGGACACTGTTTATATAGTGTGTATGATGGGGACACTGTTTATATAGGGTGTATGATGGGGACACTGTTTATATATTGAGTATGATGGGGACACTGTTTATATAGTGTGTATGATGGGGACTCTGTTTATATAGTGTGTATGATGGGGACACTGTTTATAGAGTGTGTATGATATGGACACTGTTTATATAGTGTGTATGATGGGGACACTGTTTATATAGTGTGTATGATGTGGACACTGTTTATATAGTGTTTATGATGGGGACACTGTTTATATAGTGTTAATGATGGGCACACTGTTTATATAATGTGTATGATGGGGACAGTGTTTATATAGTGTGTATGACGGGGACATTGTTTCTATAGTGTTTATGATAGGGACACTGTTTATATAGTGTGTATGATGTGGACAGTGTTTATATAGTGTGCATGATGGGGACACTGTTTATATAGTGTGTATGATGGGGACATTGTTTATATAGTGTGTATGATGTGGACACTGCTTATATAGTGTGTATGATGGGGACACTGTTTATATAGTGTGTATGATGGGGACACTGTTTATATAGTGTGTATGATATGGACATTGTTTATATAGTGTTTATGATGGGGACACTGTTTATATAGTGTTTATGATGGGGACACTGTTTACATAGTGTGTATGATGGGGACACTGTTTATATAGTGTGTATGATGGGGACACTGTTTATATAGTGTGTATGATGGGGACACTCTTTATATAGTGTGTATGATGTGGACACTGTTTATATAGTGTTTATGATGGGGACACTGTTTATATAATGTGTATGATGGGGACACTGTTTATATAGTGTTTATGATGGGGACACTGTTTATATAATGTGTATGATGGGGACAGTGTTTTTATAGTGTGTATGATGAGGACATTGTTTATATAGTGTTTATGATGGGGACACTGCTTATATAGTGTGTATGATGTGGACAGTGTTTATATGGTTTGTATGATGGGGACACTGTTTATATAGTGTGTATGATGGGGACACTGTTTATATAGTGTGTATGATGGGGACACTGGTTATATAGTGTTTATGATGGGGACACTGTTTATATAGTGTGTATGATGGGGACACTGTTTATATAGTGTGTATGATGTGAACACTGTTTATATAGTGTGTATGATGGGCCACTGTTGATATAGTGTTCATGATGGGGACACTGTTTATATAGTGTGTATGATGGGGACACTGTTTATATAGTGTTTATGATGGGGACACAGTTTATATAGTGTTTATGATGGGGACACTGTTTATATATTGAGTGTGATGGGGACACTGTTTATATAGTGTGTATGATGGGGACACTGTTTATAGAGTGTGTATGATGTGGACAATGTTTATATAGTGTGTATGATGGGGACACTGTTTATATAGTGTGTATGATGTGGACACTGTTTATATAGTGTTTATGATGGGGACACTGTTTATATAGTGTTAATGATGGGCACACTGTTTATATAATGTGTATGATGGGGACAGTGTTTATATAGTGTGTATGATGGGGACATTGTTTCTATAGTGTTTATGATAGGGACACTGTTTATATAGTGTGTATGATGTGGACAGTGTTTATATAGTGTGCATGATGGGGACACTGTTTATATAGTGTGTATGATGGGGACACTGTTTATATAGTGTGTATGATGTGGACACTGCTTATATAGTGTGTATGATGGGGACACTGTTTATATAGTGTGTATGATGGGGACACTGTTTATATAGTGTGTATGATATGGACATTGTTTATATAGTGTTTATGATGGGGACACTGTTTATATAGTGTTTATGATGGGGACACTGTTTATATAGTGTGTATGATGGGGACACTGTTTATATAGTGTGTATGATGGGGACACTGTTTATATAGTGTGTATGATGGGGACACTCTTTATATAGTGTGTATGATGTGGACACTGTTTATATAGTGTTTATGATGGGGACACTGTTTATATAGTGTGTATGATGGGGACACTGTTTATATAGTGTTTATGATGGGGACACTGTTTATATAATGTGTATGATGGGGACAGTGTTTATATAGTGTGTATGATGGGGACATTGTTTATATAGTGTTTATGATGGGGACACTGCTTATATAGTGTGTATGATGTGGACAGTGTTTATATAGTTTGTATGATGGGGACACTGTTTATATGGTGTGTATGATGGGGACACTGTTTATATATTGTGTATGATGGGGACACTGGTTATATAGTGTTTATGATGGGGACACTGTTTATATAGTGTGTATGATGGGGACACTGTTTATATAGTGTGTATGATCGGGACAGTGTTTATATAGTGTGTATGATGGGGACACTGTTTATATAGTGTGTATGATGGGGACACTGTTTATTTGGTGTGTATGATGTCGACACTGTTTATATAGTGTTTATGATGGGGACACTGTTTATATAGTGTGTATGATGTGAACACTGTTTATATAGTGTGTATGATGGGCCACTGTTTATATAGTGTTTATGATGGGGACACTGTTTATATAGTGTGTATGATGGGGACACTGTTTATATAGTGTTTATGATGGGGACACTGTTTATATACTGTATATGATGGGGACACTGTTTTTACAGTGCATATGATGGGGACACTGTTTATATAGTGTGTATGATGGGGACACTGTTTATATAGTGTTTATGATGGGGACACTGTTTATATATTGTGTATGATGGGGACACTGTTTATATAGTGTGTATGATGGGGACTCTGTTTATATAGTGTGTATGATGGGGACACTGTTTATAGAGTGTGTATGATGTGGACACTGTTTGTATAGTGTGTATGATGGGGACACTGTTTATATAGTGTGTATGATGTGGACACTGTTTATATACTGTGTATGATGGGGACACTTTTTATACAGTGTTAATGATGGGCACACTGTTTATATAATGTGTATGATGGGGACAGTGTTTATATAGTGTGTATGATGGGGACACTGTTTATATAGTGTTTATGATGGGGACACTGTTTATATAGTGTGTATGATGTGGACAGTGTTTATATAGTGTGTATGATGGGGACACTGTTTATATAGTGTGTATGATGGGGACATTGTTTATATAGTGTGTATGATGTGGACACTGCTTATATAGTGTGTATGATGGGGACACTGTTTATATAGTGTGTATGATGGGGACACTGTTTATATAGTGTGTATGATATGGACATTGTTTATATAGTGTTTATGATGGGGACACTGTTTATATAGTGTTTATGATGGGGACACTGTTTATATAGTGTGTATGATGGGGACACTGTTTATATAGTGTGTATGATGGGGACACTGTTTATATAGTGTGTATGATGTGGACACTGTTTATATAGTGTTTATGATGGGGACACTGTTTATATAGTGTTTATGATGGGGACACTGTTTATATAGTGTGTATGATGGGGACACTGTTTATATAGTGTTTATGATGGGGACTCTGTTTATATAGTGTGTATGATGGGGACACTGTTTATATAGTGTGTATGATGGGGACACTGTTTATATAGTGTTTATGATGTGGACACTGTTTATATAGTGTGTATGATGGGGACACTGTTTATATAGTGTTTATGATGGGGACACTGTTTATATAGTGTGTATGATGGGGACACTGTTTATATAGTGTGTATGATGGGGACACTGTTTATATAGTGTGTATGATGTTGACACTGTTTATATAGTGTGTATGATGGGGACACTGTTTATATAGTGTGTATGATAGGGACACTGTTTATATAGTGTGTATGATGGGGACACTGTTTATATAGTGTGTATGATGGGGACACTGTTTATATAGTGTGTATGATGTGGACACTGTTTATATAGTGTGTATGATGTGGACACTGTTTATATAGTGTGTATGATGGGGACAATGTTTATATAGTGTGTATGATGGGGACACTGTTTATATAGTGAGTATGATGGGGACACTGTTTATATAGTGAGTATGATGGGGACACTGTTTATATAGTGTGTATGATGGGGACACTGTTTATATAGTGTTTATGATGTGGACACTGTTTATATAGTGTGTATGATGGGCACACTGTTTATATAATGTGTATGATGGGGACACTGTTTATATAGTGTGTATGATGGGGACACTGTTTATATAGTGTGTATGATGGGTCACTGTTTATATAGTGTGTATGATGGGGACACTGTTTATATAGTGTGTATGATGGGGACACTGTTTATATAGTGTGTATGATGGGGACACTGTTTATATAGTGTGTATGATGGGTACACTGTTTATTTAGTGAGTATGATTGGGACACTGTTTATATAGTGCGTATGATGGGGACACTGTTTATATAGTGCGTATGATGGGGACACTGTTTATATAGTGCGTATGATGGGGACACTGTTTATATAGTGCGTATGATGGGGACACTGTTTATATAGTGTGTATGATGGGGACACTGTTTATATAGTGTGTATGATGGGGACACTGTTTATATAGTGTGTATGATGGGTACACTGTTTATTTAGTGTGTATGATGGGAACACTGTTTATATAGTGCGTATGATGGGGACACTGTTTATATAGTGCGTATGATGGGGACCCTGTTTATATAGTGCGTATGATGGGGACACTGTTTATATAGTGTGTATGATGGGGACACTGTTTATACAGTGTGTATGATGGGGACACTGTTTATATAGTGTGTATGATGGGGACACTGTTTATATAGTGTGTATGATGGGGACACTGTTTATATAGTGTTTATGATGGGGACACTGTTTATATAGCGTGTATGATGGGGACACTGTTTATATAGCGTGTATGATGGGGACACTGTTTATATAGCGTGTATAATGGGGACACTGTTTATATAGCGTGTATGATGGGGACACTGTTTATATAGCGTGTATGATGGGGACACTGTTTATATAGCGTGTATGATGGGGACACTGTTTATATAGCGTGTATGATGGGGACACTGTTTATATAGTGTGTATGATGGGGACACTGTTTATATAGTGTGTATGATGTGGACACTGTTTATATAGTGTGTATGATGTGGACACTGTTTATATAGTGTTTATGATGGGGACACTTTATATAGTGTTTATGATGGGGACACTGTTTATATAGTGTGTATGATGTGAACACTGTTTATATAGTGTGTATGATGGGCCACTGTTTATATAGTGTTTATGATGGGGACACTGTTTATATAGTGTGTATGATGGGGACACTGTTTATATAGTGTTTATGATGGGGACACTGTTTATATAGTGTTTATGATGGGGACACTGTTTATATAGTGTGTATGATGGGGACATTGTTTATATAGTGTGTATGATGGGGACACTGTTTATATAGTGTGTATGATGGGGACACTGTTTATATAGTGTGTATGATGGGGACACTGTTTATATAGTGTGTATGATGGGGACACTGTTTATATAGTGTGTATGATGGGGACACTGTTTTTATAGTGCGTATGATGGGGACACTGTTTATATAGTGTGTATGATGGGGACACTGTTTATAGAGTGTGTATGATGTGGACACTGTTTATATAGTGTGTATGATGGGGACACTGTTTATATAGTGTGTATGATGTGGACACTGTTTATATACTGTGTATGATGGGGACACTGTTTATATAGTGTTAATGATGGGCACACTGTTTATATAATGTGTATGATGGGGACAGTGTTTATATAGTGTGTATGATGGGGACACTGTTTATATAGTGTTTATGATGGTGACACTGTTTATATAGTGTGTATGATGTGGACAGTGTTTATATAGTGTGTATGATGGGGACACTGTTTATATAGTGTGTATGATGGGGACATTGTTTATATAGTGTGTATGATGTGGACACTGCTTATATAGTGTGTATGATGGGGACACTGTTTATATAGTGTGTATGATGGGGACACTGTTTATATAGTGTGTATGATATGGACATTGTTTATATAGTGTTTATGATGGGGACACTGTTTATATAGTGTTTATGATGGGGACACTGTTTATATAGTGTGTATGATGGGGACACTGTTTATATAGTGTGTATGATGGGGACACTGTTTATATAGTGTGTATGATGTGGACACTGTTTATATAGTGTTTATGATGGGGACACTGTTTATATAGTGTTTATGATGGGGACACTGTTTATATAGTGTGTATGATGGGGACACTGTTTATATAGTGTTTATGATGGGGACACTGTTTATATAGTGTGTATGATGGGGACACTGTTTATATAGTGTGTATGATGGGGACACTGTTTATATAGTGTTTATGATGTGGTCACTGTTTATATAGTGTGTATGATGGGGACACTGTTTATATAGTGTTTATGATGGGGACACTGTTTATATAGTGTGTATGATGGGGACACTGTTTATATAGTGTGTATGATGGGGACACTGTTTATATAGTGTGTATGATGTTGACACTGTTTATATAGTGTGTATGATGGGGACACTGTTTATATAGTGTGTATGATGGGGACACTGTTTATATAGTGTGTATGATGGGGACACTGTTTATATAGTGTGTATGATGGGGACACTGTTTATATAGTGTGTATGATGTGGACTCTGTTTATATAGTGTGTATGATGTGGACACTGTTTATATAGTGTGTATGATGGGGACACTGTTTATATAGTGTGTATGATGGGGACACTGTTTATATAGTGAGTATGATGGGGACACTGTTTATATAGTGAGTATGATGGGGACACTGTTTATATAGTGTGTATGATGGGGACACTGTTTATATAGTGTTTATGATGGGGACACTGTTTATATAGTGTGTATGATGGGCACACTGTTTATATAATGTGTATGATGGGGACACTGTTTATATAGTGTGTATGATGGGGACACTGTTTATATAGTGTGTATGATGGGGACACTGTTTATATAGTGTGTATGATGGGGACACTGTTTATATAGTGCGTATGATGGGGACACTGTTTATATAGTGCGTATGATGGGGACACTGTTTATATAGTGCGTATGATGGGGACACTGTTTATATAGTGCGTATGATGGGGACACTGTTTATATAGTGCGTATGATGGGGACACTGTTTATATAGTGCGTATGATGGGGACACTGTTTATATAGTGTGTATGATGGGGACACTGTTTATATAGTGTGTATGATGGGGACACTGTTTATATAGTGTGTATGATGGGGACACTGTTTATATAGTGTGTATGATGGGTACACTGTTTATTTAGTGTGTATGATGGGAACACTGTTTATATAGTGCGTATGATGGGGACACTGTTTATATAGTGCGTATGATGGGGACACTGTTTATATAGTGCGTATGATGGGGACACTGTTTATATAGTGTGTATGATGGGGACACTGTTTATATAGTGTGTATGATGGGGACACTGTTTATATAGTGTGTATGATGGGGACACTGTTTATATAGTGTGTATGATGAGGACACTGTTTATATAGTGTTTATGATGGGGACACTTTATATAGTGTTTATGATGGGGACACTGTTTATATAGTGTGTATGATGTGAACACTGTTTATATAGTGTGTATGATGGGCCACTGTTTATATAGTGTTTATGATGGGGACACTGTTTATATAGTGTGTATGATGGGGACACTGTTTATATAGTGTTTATGATGGGGACACTGTTTATATACTGTGTATGATGGGGACACTGTTTTTATAGTGCGTATGATGGGGACACTGTTTATATAGTGTGTATGATGGGGACACTGTTTATATAGTGTTTATGATGGGGACACTGTTTATATATTGTGTATGATGGGGACACTGTTTATATAGTGTGTATGATGGGGACTCTGTTTATATAGTGTGTATGATGGGGACACTGTTTATAGAGTGTGTATGATGTGGACACTGTTTATATAGAGTTTATGATATGGACATTGTTTATATAGTGTGTATGATGGGGACACTGTTTATATAGTGTGTATGATGGGGACACTGTTTATATAGTGTTTATGATGGGGACACTGTTTATATAGTGTGTATGATGGGGACACTGTTTATATAGTGTTTATGATGGGGACACTGTTTATATAGTGTGTATGATGTGGACACTGTTTATATAGTGTGTATGATGGGGACACTGTTTATATAGTGTGTATGATGGGGACACTGTTTATATAGTGTGTATGATGGGGACACTGTTTATATAGTGAGTATGATGGGGACACTGTTTATATAGTGTGTATGATGGGGACACTGTTTATATAGTGTTTATGATGTGGACACTGTTTATATAGTGTGTATGATGGGCACACTGTTTATGTAATGTGTATGATGGGGACACTGTTTATATAGTGTGTATGATGGGGACACTGTTTATATAGTGTGTATGATGGGGACACTGTTTATATAGTGTGTATGATGGGGACACTGTTTATATAGTGTGTATGATGGGGACACTGTTTATATAGTGTTTATGATGGGGACACTGTTTATATAGTGTGTATGATGTGGACACTGTTTATATAGTGTGTATGATGTGGACACTGTTTATATAGTGTGTATGATGGGGACGATGTTTATATAGTGTGTATGATGGGGACACTGTTTATATAGTGTGTATCATGGGGAGACTGTTTATATAGTGTTTATGATGGGGACACTGTTTATATAGTGTGTATGATGTGGACACTGTTTATATAGTGTGTATGATGGGGACACTGTTTATATAGTGTGTATGATGGGGACACTGTTTATATAGTGTGTATGATGGGGACACTGTTTATATAGTGTGTATGATGGGGACACTGTTTATATAGTGAGTATGATGGGGACACTGTTTATATAGTGTGTCTGATGGGGACACTGTTTATATGGTGTTTGAGGAATGAAGTGATCTCCTGCATCACGAAGGCGTGCGATGGAAGATCGGCCAGTGTGTGCAGATCCTCGAGCCTCCTGGAGCTGTCAGCACTGAGAGAACGGGCGCGGGGTCAGCACACCGAGACTTGTCGCAGGTCAGCGTCCGGGC